>BSBN01000567.1:1800000-2400000 GCA_027924645.1 Cunninghamia lanceolata
ATTTTTCCCCACAACAAGAAGTAAAAAATCAAAAATAAAACTCACACATAGCATCACACAAGCAAATAAAATGCATAAGGGAAGGCCTTAGCCTTGAACCCTACCTTAAAAGGCCCAATTTGGTAGATGGTTGAGTAGAGCTCCTCCAACTCCTTCTCCAAAATAAGCCACAAAACTCCCTCCAACTTTTTTCCAAAGTAAATTAAAATCAATAAAATTTGCCAAAAATTCAACAACCCATACCCTTCACCAAGTGGGATTATAATAAGCTCTTCCCATGAGCCTTGAGGAATGGGGAGGTGACACATGTCACCTCCTCACTCCTCCTCCCAACTACAAGCAAGACCCATGGAATGGGTGATGACACATGTCATTCACCCATCCACCAAGTCTCTCTCCCTTCCACTTGTCCTCTCTAGAACATGTGGGAGAGAAAAGTGGAGCTTAAGAGGGAATGGGTGCCACATGTGCCCCATTCCTTTCCTCCTAAGAGGGACCACACAACCCCAAGGTACCCTCACCAATTGTGGAAGAACTTGGAGTAAAGTACTCCACAATTAAGGGGTCTTGGAGACTTCTCCAACCTAGGGAAGAGGAAAGGATGAGGTTGAGTGTTTGACCCACTCATCCTCTCCCTCCCATGCCTCCATTTTCGTCACTTTACTTCAGTGTGAAGTTAAAGTGACCAAATGGAGGTTTACCTAGTGTTACACAAGCCAAAAAGGTCCCTAGACCCAAGGGGTACAACCCAGGGTCAAGTTTAGCCCATTTTGAGCACTAAGGGTTGAGTTAAAGCACATGAAAAGGAGTCTCAAAAATTTATAACTTAAAAATGAAATTCAAAAGACAATATTCTTACAACACCAATTAGAATTCCAAATAAAAGAGGGGTAGACTTAGCCTGACTAACAACATGCAACAACATTACAGGAACTCATCATGCACAAAGTTGATCTTAGTATCATGTATTACTGAATCATTTTTTACTGAGTCCTTCTACTCACTTGAAAATAAAACATGTTATATTTCTGTATATTTGTATTATGAAGATTGTAAGGTTACAATCGTTTATTTTGTATATTTGTCTTTAAATCAACTATAATTATTTTTTATTTTGAGGAAATGATATTAGGACTGTTATTTCTATTTTATTTTATAGATATGATATTGATATTATGGTTGATTTTGTTTATAATTTTTTATGTTTTTAATGAAAATTATATTCCTGTGATTTTATGTATGGCTGCACTCCCTGAATACTGGTTATGGTTGCTCATATTCCCCCCAATGGTAAGATTCATTTCATAGGATTAACCATCCCCTTTCAATAATAAGATCACTATAGTGACACTATTTTTAAAAATATCAAACAGTTTTACAATTAAAGAAAAAATTATTCATAAGAATTAAGATAATTAATTATATTTAAATTATTATTGTAGACACCTAAAAGTAACATAAATTATTATTTGCATTTTCATGTAGATCACACTTGCATATTTCTTCTAGTTTCCCTTATTCATTAAATAATATTAATTATTTAAATCAAATCTAATTATTCCCCCATCTTCTAAAAATAATTAAATAATGTCAATTATTTAATTAAGCTAATTATTCCTCTAAAAATAATTAAATTAAATTTAATTATTTCTCCTTCTGCCAAAAATAATTAAATAATATAAATTATTTAACTAATCTAAATATTTTTCCAAAAAATAATTAAATTAAATTTGATTATTTATCCCTCTTTCCTAATAATTAAATAAATTATATTTAATTATTCTCACCATTCCTCCTCATGATTAAATAATCTAAAAATTATTTAATTAACTAACACCTTCTTAAATTAAATTAAATAAATCAAGTTTATTTAATTTTCTTCACACTTCTTAAAATAAATAATAAAATCTTATATATTCCTCCAACCTTTTCGGATGCTAAATAATAATAATAATTTAAATTCCTTAATCTATGGCCTTTTGTCTCATTCAATCTCCACCCTTGATCAAAAAATCCTACAACTTAATCTCTACCCTTCAAATTGACTTTGAGTTAACATATGTTAATTCCTTAATTTTTGGAAGTTAACATATAGCAATTCCTTGATTTTTGAAAGTTAACATATAGCAATCCCTTGATTTTTGGATTTAACTCCTTGATTAACTCATGATCATGTTGTCTCATCCATTCTCAACCCTTGATCTTAATTCAAATTCTTTTGATCTCAACCCTCCATTCTTTTCAAGGAAAAGCATATAAGCACACCTCCTCTAAGCTATTTTGGAATCACTTCTCATTATCTTAGCCTTATGCTATCATTTTGATTCTTGAATTATCAAGCACTCAAGCACTCAATCATTGAAGCACTCTACCATTATCAAGCAATAGCAAGCTATCATGGTTATGCAAATCTGAGAGCATTTGGATCACGATTTTATAAACAATGATCATGATCATTTTGTCTCATCCATTCTCAACCCTTGATCTTAATTCAAGTTCTTTTGATCTCAACCCTCCATTCTTTTCAAGGAAAAACATATAAGCACAGCTCCTCTAAGCTATTTTTGAACCACTTCTCATTATCTTAGCCTTATGCTGTCATTTTGATTCTTGAATTATCAAGCACTCAAGCACTCAATCATTGAAGCACTCTACCATTATCAAGCAATAGCAAGCCATCACGGTTATGTGAATCTGAGAGCATTTAGATCATGATTTTATAAACAATAGAGCTATTTAGTTTTTGTATTGGTTGCTAATAGTTGTGTTTACATTTGTAGTTTAATATCATTTGCTCTATTGTGTAGCTTTAGATCTGTGGATATCTATTTGTATTCCGTTGGTTTGAATCATTTGCTGTGATCTACATTTCTATAGCTTACATTTTGGCACCCACCGCGGGGCCCACACCCCTGTTCTAATCTCTTTTTGGAGACTGCAGATGTTTCATTGTTCATGGTTTTGCTGATTTTCTCTGAGTTTGCTTCAAAGGTTTCTCTAGACTCTGCTGGTCTTTCTAGATCGGGGATATTTGTCTCCACCGCTTGGTTTTAAGGTTTCTTCATCAGATTCGAAGATTCCATAATGTCTGTTGAAATTTACTATTTGTGGCTTTGTGTATCTGGTTTTGTGGTTAAGTAGTGCCTTGCATAAGGCTCTCACAGACATCGCCAATCAATCACGAGCCAAAGCAGGCCCGATTGGCATTCCAAGCACAGGCTAAACCTGCAGCAAAGGTGCAAAAACAAAGGTGTTTAACAGCGTGAAAGGCCTCAGGAGGCCATAACTTGCTGGGATAGAAGATGAGTAGCTCGCACCCATCTCACGCAGACACAGACATTACAGGAGGCTTATTGCCTATCCCAACCACATTACCCAGGAAGCAAACAGAGAGAGGCCCGATCTTAGGCATTCAAGATTGGAGACTGGCGTTAATGTTTTGGGGTTGCCATTTTCATTCATTGGTCTTTGCTCAATATTTCTCCCACCAGGCCGACTTCTAGTTGAGGTCATTGTTTCAGTTTACTGTGTAGTTTACCTCTATCATTTTCCACCCTCTGTAACTTTTCAAATTCTAATACTAATCCCCTAACAACATTCAATCATTATTATTTGGGTAGAATTTTTGTGTTTTGTTTTGCTTTGTTGTCTTTATCTATGTGTAGGGAAAACACTTGCCTAAATAGATCTGCATTAAAAGGGATCTACTTGCTGGAAGCTAAGGAGTAAAAGCATAAGGTGCATTTATTCCAACCTTTATATCCTTTAGTTAAATAGGATGCTTACATCACATTTAATTTTGGGGTTTTAAAGAACAAGTGTTTGGTGAAGAAGCTGTTGGCCATCCAAGAGTGGTGTGTATGCTCTCCTCTTACATTCTTAGCAAGATCCCGAGGATCAAAAAACACCCTCTTACAAATTCTTCTTCACATTCTTTCACATTTGATTTTGGGTCTTTAAAAAGAACTAGTGTTTGAAGTGTAAAGTTCGTGAACTGTTCAGGATTGGTGTATGCTCTCTTATTGCATGCCTGCATGATTTGGAGGATCAAAAATACCTTCTTACATTCACAACTTTGCATTTTTATTGTTATCACACTTTTTTGAAAGGTTAAAAGAATGACTTGCTTTGGTAAATAAACACGTGTTTGATCTCGTCTTGCATGACTACACAATTTTGAGGATCAAAAACATTGTTTGTTTTACCCTTTGTAACCTCTTAGGAAAGGCCTGCCTATAGAAGTGATCACTCTAGGGATGACCTTAACTCCAGTGTTCCGACGGAGTATAAATAGCGGGAGGTGAATCTAAAGACATTTCTCTTGGATCTAGTATATTGTCACTATATCTAAGCCCACAAGAACTTTATACCTTGGGGAAGTGATAGAAGAGGGAGGGTTACCCTCTCCTCTCAGCTATTGTGAGGATATTCTTATCCATCTATGGATCTGGGCCTCAAGTACCCTCGAGGTATATAGAGGATGCTTCCATTAGTGAGCTTGTTCTATCCTAGTTAAGCCATCCAACCTATCTACACTCTTATCTCTAGGATTGTTGTTGTGTCTGTCATGTTTGTAATATAAATATCAAAATTGGAACTATAAGAAGTGTTTTTAAGTTTCTGCTTTTGATTGTTTTCTTTTAGCATCTATATTTCACTGTAAGAATAGAAGTGCAAACTAAGTCCTATGTCAAAAACTAAGTTAGTCTCAATCTAAACCTTTTCAAAACTCATTTAAACTCTTTTTTCTAGGGGGGAGGGTTGTTTGCTAGTTTTTATCAGTTTGTGACACAATCATTTTGCCAAAAAATATCTTAAACCTAATCAACTTTAACTAAAACAAAAATTAACTAATCAACTTTAATCAGATTAAAAGAAAAGCAATTTTCTATATAAAGCTAGGGATATGCATAGGAAACATTCTAAACAGTTTTAGATTGTTATTCTTATCTTTATCATATATCCAATTGTTGAACGTATCAAGATCTTGGTAAATATCAAAATCATTTTGAATCTATTGTTATCAACGAGATTTCACCCTCTTGTTGAATGTGCTTCCACAAGACCCCGTGATACAATGGGAATAGCTTCTAGGTGTGGGACCCTGTGAAACTTGAAGCTAAACCTCTAGATGAAGGGCTAGTTCCCTCGATTTCATCACCTAAACTATACTACCTACTGCTATTCATAGAGGAAAAGGGCAGAAAAAGACATAAAATAGAAAACTACAGCTATGTGGTGATGCACCCAAACTAATTTTAGATCTGTATTGCTTGTTTAGACACACTATCTTGCCCACAACTCAGCCTATTGTAGACGCAACTCAACTTTCTTCCATGTTTGAGTATTAATATTTCATAAAAAGGTCCTACATTTTGCAATATTGGAAGGAAAATACAATGTTTTCACAAACAAGAATACTTCTATGTGATGACACAATTCACAACCTACCCAAAACATGTTATCATCTGCATAAAGGTGCTGGAATGAGACATGCATTCTAGGATTCAAATGATTTCACAAGAACATTTATCAATCATTCAATTTGCACACAATAAAATCAGAGAAGTAGAAGGTCAAAACTGAGTTTTATTGATCAAGAAGGTGTTTTTTCAATACAATAATAGACTGTAATATAATTCATGTTAACTTGAATATGAGTTACAATACAAGTTTCTGCCCTTGTAGAGCTAGAAAAAAGAACTGATTTTGACTTACAATATTTAGCCTTTTAGAGTTGGAAAACTAGCAAGAACTTACTCAAAATGTTGCCTAGGGTTTGGTATCTCAACTATGATCCTTGAGGATCTTGATAGTCGCATTCATAATTGTTTGTCCTCTTGTAGACTGTGGTAATTCTTCCCAATCCTTATGGTAACCTTATGCGTTGACATAATCCCTTATTAAAATGACTTACATGATGTCCTCTTGAATACTAAGGACACAAAAATAATCCTCTCTCAACACTTAAACAATGATGACAGTCCCTGACAGTGATGTAGCTAGTGTCATACCTCATAACATAGTTGAGACACTACCATAATATGCTTGATTATCTTAACACATAGGACAACCTTCTCAATTAGTTTATAACAGTCTTACTAGGCTAGGTTAGTCCTTTCATTCTAAGATAAAAGTGACTTCACAAAACCCCTAGTCCTTGAGAACCATTTCTCTATCTTGACACTCCTTTCAACTGCCCTTGGACTGCTCCCATAGTTTTTTCCTTGATCTACTCTGTATTTTCTTGTACTGTACCTTCACTATCTTTTCATACCTGCTCCTTTTCATTCATTCATTCTCATTGTTCTGACTACCATATCTAATTTTCCTTGCATCTTAAGATTATTAGTCCTAGTATGACTATTATTTGAATATGTTGTCTTCTTTATAGGCTGCTTGACTGCATAGCAGTCATAAAAGACTGTTCCATTTGACTGTATAGCAGTCATGGACTATTTTGTCTATGTTGTCTATGACTTTTGTGATTGTTAGGCTCCTTCATGACTTGTGACTGCTCCCTGATAATAGTCAAAGGTTGCTTCCTTCATGACTGTCCCACTGTTATGTTTGAAAATCTTCTAACAATAATAATAATGATCAATCTAAATTGTGGATTAAAAATAGGAATGTTGTAAATGATGGAATGGTTGATTCAAGGGCTATTCAAATGACCCCATCTTCATCAAATACATCATTGTCAACCAACCCTCAAGGTAACGAACGTCCTCATAGATCACTCTTTCCTTTAAAAAGGAAGTTCACACCCCTAGGGGAACCTGTTGAGGTGGCCTTGCAAAAGTTGGTCAAACCTAAACTAATTAATCTACCCGAACCTCGAAATGTTGAACCCCAAGTAAAACTACCTTGGTACAATGACAATGAATTTTGTGACTTTCATAGGACCAAGAGTCACATAACTTCTAGTTATATTAGGCTCAAACACCTAATCTAAGACCTCATCGATTGTGGTGATGTAATGGTTGAAAATAACTCTATACCACTAATGAGGATTTAAATTTTTTTAAAGATCCTATGCCTAACCATGGAAAAGGACACGCCCCTAACCAAGGTAATTCTTCTAGAGATGCTAACTACACCAATGTAGGCTTTAATGATGAAATAGCTGATTTAAGACAAGCAAACAACCATGTCTCTACATTAACCATAAAAAATCTAACAATTGATTGTAATGTAAGCGCTCGGAGGAGTAAGGTCACTATTTAGGGACCTTCTACTTCATCTAGAACTTCATCCAATTATAACCTTGAAGATCATTTGAACAAAACCCTAACTCAAATCTCTATCCTAAAAATATCCCCAACCCATCGCGCAATCCTTGATAAAATTCTCCAAGAATCAAGTGTGTCTTCCAACATAGATGCCAATGAGATCCAAGCCAAGGTTGGTCACATTGCCTCTACACATCACCTAGTGTTCTCTAAAGAGGACCTTCCACCTCTTAGCCCCAAACATAAAGAGGCTTTGTACTTGGAGGTTCTTATTCATAAGCATAAAGTCAAAATCATGATTGATGGGGGAGCTAGCTTAGACATTTGTACTCTAAGTTTGGTCAAACAGTTGGGGTATTCCAATGGAGTGATAGATCCCTTAAAGAAAATAACCATTAAGGCTTATGACAATGCTGAGAGAGAGTCAAAAGGAACTGTTGAATTGCCTATTCTAGTGGGCCGTACATTAATAACAACTGTGTGACAAGTTTTGGACCTTGATCTACCCTATAACACCCTTATTGGTCGCCCATGATTCCATGCCATGCAAGCCATCCCATCCACTTTCCACCAATGCATAAAATTCCCCCATCATGGCAATGGAATTACCATCTATGGAGATCCTCAACCCTTTCAATATTGTCAAAATTTAGCTAAAAAATACCAAGAGACTCATCATATCCCTATTAACCATGAAGCCTCTCCGTCACCCTATTATCAGGACCTATCCACATTAGCCTCATCATCATCCACTCCTTCCACTTCAAATCCATCACCACCCGAGATCAAGGTCTAAATCCATGACAATGGTTTTGGAGAATATAAAATGCAACATTCCTTTTGTGTAGGTCAACTCCCTCTCATGCCTAAGTCTTATGGTCAACCTAAGGAAGGTCTATTTAAGGTCATTGTCAAGCAATGGTTCCCCAGGTTTTGCCATTGGGGTAATTTGGAGCGAGAAAACAGTCAAGATGATGTATCTCATGGCTCTATAGAGAAAAAGAAGTCAAAGTTCCCAAAGTGAACCTTGAGATCTATCCAAAAGGTCTCCATATCATAAAGAACATGGGTTATAAAGGAGAAGGTGGTCTTGGGTGTCAAGGTCAAGGTATCATTGAGCCTATCTCTCTAGTTCCAAATGGTAATAATGAAGGATTAGGGTATAGACCTCCTACAAATGTGCCCCTAAAATCCACATACACTATTGATGAAGTTGGTGAACCTTCCCTTTTGTCTAAAAACCTTAATGTAGACATTCAAGAAGACTCTTCCTTTGGTCTAACAAACATTTTCCAAGACATGTCCATTTGCACCATAACTGCCATGACATCCACTTCTCAAACCAATGGTATTGACCTCATATATCCTTAACTCATTGATTGGGACCAACAAGGACCACCCTCTTTGGACCTTTTTTCAAAATGATGAAGCCATTTCATAATTTATGGGTCTTAGGGATGGAATTCCCTTATGTGATCACAAAGTAGGTTTTTCCATAGAATTAGATGCAAAGGCTTATTTTGGGGAAGATGCTAAAAGTACAATCTATAATACGAAATCCTATGAAAAGGAAGAAGAGAATATATGACTTCCAAATATGGCTCAATATTTAGAAATATCTCCTATCTTAGTGGAAGAAGCTCAAGCAATTAATCTAGGTAACCAAGAGGATCCCAAGGTTACTTTCTTTGCAACATCTTTAACCCCTCAAGAAAAGCAAGAATTTATAACTTTCTTTGAAGGAAGGAAGATCAATTTTGCATGGTCCTATTTTGATATGCCAGGTCTTGATCCTACCTTAGTGGTGCATCATTTAACAGTTATGCCTAATGCTAAACCAGTTGAACAAAAGCTCCGTAAGATGTATCCCCAAATAGCTCTCTTGGTTAAGGCAAAACTTAAAAAACTGTTAGATGTGGGATTCATTAGGACCATTGATTATCTTGAGTGGGTCTCCAACTTGGTTCTAATCACCAAGCCCAATGGGAGCATCAGAGTTTGTATAGATTTTAGAGATTTAAACAAGCCATGTCCAAAGGATGATTTTCCGCTTCCTAATATAGATATCATTGTGGACCTAACAACTGGTTATGAATTGCTCTCTTTAATGGATGGTTTTTCAGGTTATAATCAAATCACAATAGCTATTGAAGATCAACATAAGACTGCCTTCACATGTCCATGGGGAACTTATTGTTGGAATGTTATGCCCTTTGGCCTTAAAAATGTAGGGGCCAAATATCAAAGAGCTATGACCACCATTTTACATGATCTTTTTCATACTATTATGGAGGACTATGTTGATGACCTTTTGGGAGAGTCAATAACAAGGGAAGGCCATTTAAGGGTCTGAGAACAATTTTTTGACAAATTAGAAGCATATCAAGTTAGATTGAATCCTAAGAAATGTGTCTTTGGGGTCACATCAAGAAAGTTTCTTGGATACATTGTATCACGAAGAGGAATTGAGGTAGATACTGCTAAAGTCAAGGCCATTGTAGACATGAAACCCTTGTCTAACATAAAATAATTAAGGATCTTACAAGGTAAATTGCAATCCATAAGATAGTTCATAGCTCAATTAGTGGATAAATGTCATCCTTTTACTCATTTGATGAATAAAAATGTGGCCTTCCAATGGGATGATAAATGTCAAAAAGATTTCCAATAATTAAAGGAGTATCTTATGTTACCTCCGGTTTTAATGCCACCTATCCAAGGTAGACACTTGTTATTGTATATCTCTACCACCTCATCAGCTCTAGGGGCGCTTCTTGCTCAACATGATGATCATAGAAAGGAAAGAGCTATATATTATGTCAGCAAAACTTTGGTGGGTTATGAATTAAATTACACCTTCATAGAGAGAGCTTGCTTAGCAGTTGTTTTTTCTTCTCAAAACTCTGGCACTACATGCTAAACCAACAAACTAAGCTCATATCAAAAGTGGATCCTCTTAAGTATCTTTTGTCTAAGGTAGCCCTAATAGGTAGAATGGCTAAATGGGTCATGATGTTAAGTGAATTTGATATTGAGTATGTGGATAGGAAGGCTATCAAGGGTCAAGTTATAGCAGATCAGTTGGCCAATTTTCCATTACAACTGGATTACGCCCTAGTATCAGAGTTTCTTGATGAATATGTCTTTGTCATGGAATCTTCATCTTTATGGAAATTATATTTTGATGAGTCCTATGCCAATCATGGATCAAGGGCAGGAATTCTTTTTGTCATCCCTCAAGGAGATTGCATAGCTAATTCATATCGCTTAGCTTTTCCATACACAAACAACATAGCTGAATATGAAGCTTTAATATCAGGCCTAAGAACAACTATTTCATAGAATATCAAGGAACTTGAAGTTCTAGGGGACTCTTAATTGGTCATTAGACAAGTGAATGAAGAATACCACACAAAAGATGAGAAGCTATGGCCTTATAAGAAAATGGTAGATACATTAAGGGACCATTTCAAAATGATCACATTTGAGCATATAACAAGGTTAAACAATAGGGCTGCGGATGCCATGGCCACTATTGAATCTCTTTTGGACATCCCTCATAGTGATCGACACTATGAGTTTCTCATTGAGCATCTTTTCATACCAGCTTATGTGATGTCAGAATCAGAAATGGTGTGTGTCCTTGTTGGTTCTAATTCACCTTAGTACCAAGATGTCTACACTTACCTCCGTAATAACACTCTTCCACCCAATCTCTCTAGCTCTGAAAAGAGAAACTTTATTTGCTGATCCTCTCGCTTTACTATGCTTGGCAATACCTTGTATAAAAGAAGCCTAGATGGTATTTTCCTTAGATTTAAAACTTGAAGAATCCAAAACTACTTTACAAGAAGTGCATGAGGGAATTTGTGGGGCACATTCTAGTGGGTCATCCCTAGCTAAGAAGTTATTGAGAACATGATACTATTGGCCAACTTTGAAATAAGATGCTCAAGAATTTGTCAAGAGATGCAAACAATGCCAACAACATGGGGATTTAATACATGCACCCTCTCAAGAGTTACAACCTATCACTACTACTTGGCCTTTTTCTCAATGGGGGCTTGACCTTGTGGGCAAAATTCACCCTCCTTCCTCTAATGGCCATGCCTTTATCATAACCGCCACCGAATATTTCACAAAATGGGTAGAAGCCATTCCCTTAGCCAATATTACCGGTCAACAAATCTCCAACTTTATCCTTAATTATATCATTTGTTGATACGATATCCCATCTGCCATTATTATCGATAATGGTAGGCCTTTTAAAAATCAAGATGTCTCTGAACTTTGCCGTACTTTCCATATCCAACACCATTTTTCCACGCCCTACTATCTGCAAGGTAATGGTCAAGCTGAGGCTTCAAATAAAACTATCCTAAAGATCCTCAAGAAAATAGTCAATGACGCTGACCGTGATTGGCACTTACAACTTAATCTAGCTTTACCAAACTAGCATTCGTACCCCTACCATAACCACTCCCTATTCGCTTGTTTATGGAATCGAAGCCATTTTTCCCATTGAGGTTGAGCTCCCATCTTTGAGAGTGTCATTAAAGCACATAATTGATAAAGAAGAGTATCGAGTATCTAGATTGCATGAGCTTGAGGTCCTAGAAGAGAAGTGTTTGCATGCTTTGAATCATTTGCAATCCTATCAGAATTAGTTATGAAGAAGTTATAACAAGAAAATCAGAGTTAGAAGATTTGAGCGTGGTGACTTGGTACTTAAGGAAAATTAGAAGAATCAATAAGAAAGAGAAGAAAGGAAAATTTGAGCCTAATTGGCTTGGACCTTTTGTGGTTATAGCAGCTTATAGATTATGGGCATATCAATTGGCAACTCCTGAAGGGGAATCTTTGGACGAACCCATCAATATGTCATGCACCTTAAGAAATTCTATGCTTAATCCTCTAGAACATAAACGATTGATGTACGATATTCCTACTTTGTGTCTTGTACCTTTGTCATCTATGTTTCCCCCATCCATTTGATGTATGGTTGTCTCTTTTAAATTACATTATTAGGAGAATGTTTTAGTCTGTGGTTACGCATATGGATCCTTGAAATGAATTTAAAAATTCTAAAAATCCAATATCCTAACTTTCCCACACAAGCAAACTAATAAGCAAGAAGCCTTGACCTTAAAAGATCCTTGTAAATTAAGTTAATCTCCTAACTTTTTCTAAAAAGCCAAATCTTTCAAAATCAAAACCTCATAAAAAGATGCCTTGATAGGATATATCTTTCCTATATCAAACTCTCATCTTTTTCTAAAATCTTGAGCTTAATAAAATGGCAAAGGACATTGTGATGTTTTAACTTATTTTATTTTGTGACTTTTTGGGGCCATTTGTGTTTTCTTTCTTTTTTGGTATGTTGTATGTATTTTTTATATATATGTCTTTTGTCTCTTATGGGTAGTTTAGCATAGGAGTGTCTTGGTTGGTGTATATAAATTTGTATCTTTTTCTGTGACGTGTGTTTGGTGGTCAAAATGTGGCTGAAGAATGTTGTCTGTGTGCATGAAATCATTTTATTGTCATTTATATTTTTACCTTTTTCTTCTTTTATCCATCTATTTTATCATGATTATCTTCTTTTGTCACTATCTATTATCATTTCCCCCATTTATATTCTTTATCATACCTCATATCTTGCATCTTTTAGTGTTTTATCTTTTATCATTTTTTCATTTGTATCTTTTATCTTATCTTATACTTTAGATGATCTTATCTCTTTATCTTATTTTGTTTTATGTCTTCAATCTTTCATTGTTTTATGTCACATTTTGAGGAAGCTTGGAGATCTCTACACCATGATGTGTATGAAAGAGAGTGAGGAATGGAGGCATGAGTGCATGTATGCATGTGTGTGTAACTGCTCTATGATGAAAAAGAAAGCATAACCAATAATATCCTAGATAGACCTATTCCATTCTATGAAGGAAATACAATGAGTGTAAAAAAACATCCATATCTATATACCATGTCCATATCCAAATAATATCACATTACATCATAACATATAATCATAGAAACCATAAACATATCACATATCCATTTTATCCCAATTTTCATTTTATATGCTTTTCCTTGAAATTAATGTGTCTTCTTTTCAAGAGTTTGCCTTGTGTTCTCCAAGCCAACCTCCCAAGGGGGCATCACTGGGGCATGCTGCCAGCTTCTTCTTTAGTGTTCTTGGATACAATGCCACATGGGCATGACATTATATCAAAGAGGGGCAAAATGTAGACACCTAAAATTAACATAAATTATTATTTGCATTTTCATGTAGATCACACTTGCATATTTCTTCTAGTTTCGCTTATTAATTAAATAATATTAATTATTTAATTAAATCTAATTATTCCCCCTTCTTCTAAAAATAATTAAATAATGTCAATTATTTAATTAAGCTAATTATTCCTCTAAAAATAATTAAATTAAATTAAATTATTTCTCCTTCTGCCAAAAATAATTAAATAATATTAATTATTTAATTAGTCTAACTATTTTTCCAAAAAATAATTAAATTAAATTAAATTATTTATCCCTCTTTCCTAATAATTAAATAAATTATATTTAATTATTCTCACCATTCCTCCTCATGATTAAATAATCTAAAAATTATTTAATTAACACCTTCTTAAATTAAATAAATAAATTAAATTTATTTAATTTCCTTCACACTTCTTAAAATAAATAATGAAGTCTTATTTATTCCTCCAACCTTTTTGGATGCTAAATAATAATAATAATCATTTAAATTCCTTAATCCATGGCCTTTTGTCTCATTGAATCTCCACCCTTGATCAAAAAATCCTACAACTTAATCTCTACCCTTCAAATTGACTTTGAGTTAACATATGTCAATTCCTTGATTTTTGGAAGTTAACATATAACAATTCCTTGATTTTTGGAATTTAACATATAGCAATCCCTTGATTTTTGGATTTAACTCCTTGATTAACTCATGATCATGTTGTCTCATCCATTCTCAACCCTTGATCTTAATTCAAATTCTTTTGATCTCAACCCTCCATTCTTTTCAAGGAAAAGCATATAAGCACACCTCCTCTAAGCTATTTTGGAATCACTTCTCATTATCTTAGCCTTATGCTGTCATTTTGATTCTCAAATTATCAAGCACTCAAGCATTCAATCATTGAAGCACTCTACCATTATCAAGAAATAACAAGCTATCACGATTATGCGAATTTGATAGCATTTGGATCATGATTTTATAAACAATAGAGCTATTTAGTTTTTGTATTGGTTGCTCATAGTTGCATTGCATTTGTAGTTTAATAACATTTGCTCTATTGTGTAGCTTTAGATCTGTGGGTATCTATTTGTATTCCATTGGTTTGAATCATTTGCTATGATCTACATTTCTATAGCTTACAATTATTAATTGTTTGACTTGAACTGTTGGATACTAAAACTAGCAGTCTAGGAGTTAATGCAATGCATCCACAGGTTTAACTGCCTAGAACGTCTATTTGATTTTTTTGATCTTCCTTGCCCATTCCATATTGTGTTAAGAGTTTGCTAGCTTTCAGTAATTCTCAAGATGCCGTTCATTTGACAAGTGTCTCTAACATTTTTTTAGTTGAGTTGGTATGCAAAATTTATGAATATCAGGCTGAGGCAATGCTTAGAAAGATGCCCAAGAATGAATTAATAAGTCTGCCCTTTCAATTTGGGTCTCCAAGCTCTGTATGCCTTGCATTGTTAGACTATATGATGTATCTATAATGGCCCTCCTCCTCCATCCACATGGTCTGCTATACTGGACCATATAGCTCAAGGGATCAACTATACAAAATTCAATGCATTTAAATATAAGACTTGATCAATTGTACAACCATATAGCTCAAGGGATCAACTATACAAAATCCAATACATTTAAATGTAAGACTTGATCAATTGTACAAAGCTCAAGGGATCAACTAATCAAAACGCAATGGGCCCCCTGACTCCAGATGGTCGAAACTCAATTTCGACGGGGCTTTTAAGGGGAACCCGGGTTAGGCGAGAGAGGGTGCAGTTGTGAGAGATAGCAAGGGGAGTGTCTTGGGCACTTATGCTGGGAATTTGGGAATTCAAACCAATAACTTCGCTGAAGCCTATGCGGATTACCAAGGGATCTGCTTGGCCAAAGACCTAGGGATCATGAATTTGATTGTTGAAGGGGACTCCAAAAATGTCCTGGATATGATAAAGAATAAGGCTACTCCTAATTGGATCATTAAGGATATCATAAATCTATGTAAAGCTAAACTTAGGGACATGGACAATGTGGAGGTTCAACACATATTTAGAGAAGGCAATTCTAAAGCTAATATTTTAGCCAACCTTGGATGCACCATTAATGATAATTTGAAGTGGAAATTAGGAGAGGACATCCCGGGGAATATTTCTGACCTCATTCATAATGAGTATGTTATTCAAAATAAATATTTTGTATACCTTGGTGGAGTGAGGGACTACTCACACAAACCAGTTCACTCACCTGAATACTAGCATTCATATGTAGATATGTTTCAATCCTGTCGGGATTCAGTTAAGAAGCACTTTATTCTGGATTATTCTCCACATTATTTTGTTTAGACCATGTACGAGAGATTACAATTGTGAGAAGAACAGGATGGGAGGAGACTTTACACAGACCGAGCAGCATGACAATCTCAAGGAAAATGGGGAGTTATGGGAAATTTTATAGAGAGGGAATTTCACTACCTACATTGAGGCCATGAATTGTCATGACACCATTATGTCCAGAGAGTTCGCTGACACCTGGAAAGTTGGGGTTGTTTATATCAGAGGCATCTCATTTAGAGTCATGGAGGAGTTAATTGCAGAAATCACTGGACTCAAAATGGAAGGGGTAAGAATTCCCAAGAGGGTTAAAGGAAATTACAACGAAGATATGAAAAAGTTCCTATAGGAGAAAAAAGCGTGAGTAGGTTGCAAAATAGCTTCAACAGAGAGGAGCTCCCAAGGATTTGGAAGGATGTTGCATAAGTTCTCATGAGATACATCATGCTGGATGGGAGATACAAGAGGTTTCATGCCTATCTCTTCCCTTTATTGAATCATTTCCGTCATGATATTAGAGTTAATTTCCCCTATTGGATTTTTACTTCTCTTGAAGATTTTGTTCAAAAAGTCCTGCTTGGAGATAAAGTTCTTCCTCTGCATCAGAGTCTCATATATGCCCTTTACAAGTTTGAACTTGATTTAACTCTTGCTCTTTCTTTTAGGCCTAGAATTTATAATCCCTAACTTGTTGAAAACATACATGATATCTCTCCTCAATCTATGAGTGACCAAACCCTTGGGAAAGTTGAGGGTTCCTCTGTGGGCAAGAGCAATGTGGGTATGGCCTCTGGGTCCAAAAAAATTACTAGGCAGGGTAGAGAGGCCCCTTCTTCCACCCTTGGGAGAGTTGAGGGTTCCTTTGTGGGTAAGGGCAATGTGGATATGGCCTCTGGGTCTAATAAAAAAGTTGGGTAGGGTAGTGAGGCCTCTTCTTCCAAACAAAACACTGAGAAGTCTCCCCAGAACACTACTGGTAAGAGAGTGGTCAAGGACCCTACGGATAATACTCCCAATACCCCCACTGTGAAAATAGTTAAGATGAAGCTGAGAAGCCATAAAGACCCTGCTCCTTCCGTAAAGACAATTGTCAATGAACCCGCTAGTAGGCCCCATCTCAGAAGTATGAAGGAGCCTGTTGGTATAGGGGTTACTCAGACTAAAAAGGATGTTCATACCCAACCTAGCAGTAGTAAAGGTAAGGGTATTAGGGATGATGAATTACAGAAAGGTGTCATTGTTATTGATAATAAGGGAAGGAAGTCAGCCATGACAAAGGCAAACGAATTTTGAATGACAAAAAAGAGCAACACTACCAGTGACCCTGCTGAACCTCCCAACAAGAAGAAGGGGATTGCAGATTATACTTAGGGGGATTTCAACAAGGATTGCAGTTCTTGTAACATGCTTGTGGACAAGGTTGCAACTCTGTATCAGGCTCTTGATCTGCAGAACCAAGTGCTGAAGTGGCAGCTAGCCCAATTACACACCAAAAGGAAGATTCAACACTTGGAGGTTATCACTCAATTGGAAACTACTGAGTGGTGAAAGGAGAGTAGGGATGACCTATGGGATCAAGT
Source organism: Cunninghamia lanceolata (assembly GCA_027924645.1). Taxonomy (NCBI): domain Eukaryota; kingdom Viridiplantae; phylum Streptophyta; class Pinopsida; order Cupressales; family Cupressaceae; genus Cunninghamia; species Cunninghamia lanceolata. Next base: position 1,817,417 of record BSBN01000567.1, read on the forward strand.
GGAGAGGTTGGCTATCAAATTTGCGAGGTGGGAGAAAATGAAGGATGAAATAGAGGTGATAAAGGAAAACTAGGTTAAACTCAACAAGAAGGTGGCTGAGTTGGTGATTTTAGTCAGGAGACCATGAAGAATTCAGCGACTACTCTCTACATGCTCAAGGAAGAACTCAAGAAAAGAAAAGCCATGAGGGAGGGCAGTGTGGGCAAGGTTAATCAGGAGGTGCAAAAATAGGGGAAGGCTGGGCAACCTAGTAAACCCAATGCCAAAGACAAGAACAATAAAGGTAAGCAGGTGAGTTTCTAGATTCAGGAGGCGTAGGTCAAGGAGAAAGATTCTCAGGATTTGTAGGTTTGACAGGGATGCGACAAGGAGGAGAGCACCCTTGAGGAAAAAATGGAATTCCTGAACAGGGAATGGCAAGCTATAAGTAGCCTCAAGTCTATGGCCAAGCAGTAGCTTGGCTTGTTGCTGGTCTTTTTTGGTTTGGCTGGTCCTGCTGGCCTGTTCCTCTCTTTTTGCTGTGTTGTTGTTGTTTGGTAGTTTTACCTCTTGTGAAACTCGTCTTTCTCACCTTTTGTCTTTTGTATATGGGTTCGGGCCTTCCCTGTTACTTTTATCAAAACTAATCAAAACTCAATGATCTTAAATTAAGTGATATTAATTTTACTATACATATTCTTAGAATAGTTGCAATGGCTTATCTTGAGATGCAAATATAAGATAAATGTAGATATAAGAGGAAGACATAATTACATATAAACATTTGAAAGAGTGTTCTAAGTGCCTCTAATTAAATTATTAGATTATGTATATTCATTAAGTTAGGTTGGGTTTTTAGTGGTCTTCTTAGTTACTAGTAATAACGACACTCAACGGTATTATCAAATGGTTAATAGGTAAATATTTATAGTCTTGTTAGTGAAGCATATATTTATGTTTTTTATGAGTCATTCTATGTAGTGTTTGGCCAACAAAACTATACTTATTTATGTCTATCATCCATTTAATAGTACTTTTACATGTTACTAGTTTTCAATAACTTTAGGCATGTGATAATTTAAGAGGATTTTGATGATTTTATAAAGAAAAAATAATTTCAAAGGTATTTCAACTATTACTATTGATGATTTTAGAGATACCAAATAAGTATATTTCAAGGATGTGATAATTTAAGATATTTTTGATAATTTTATAAGAAAAAAGTATTTCAAATGTACTTTAACCTATTACTATTTACAATGATTTCAATGATACTCAACAAAAAAATATTAACCATAAGGACTAGTTTATAATTTTCTTTTTAAGGGATTTAACTTTCCAATAACATTATAGTTTTTTCAAGGTACATTATGTAATGAGCCAAGTTAAAATGCATTAGAAATTAAAATAAATCATAGACTTGTCTATTTTTTGTGTTATAGCTAAATGCATTGAATCACTTATCAAATGTTGCTTATTATCACAATCCATTTTTATACAATTAATCAATAAAAGGTTGACCAAAACATTCAAATAAATAAATAAATATAAAAACATGTATTATAACAACATGAAAGCACACAAATATTATGACCATACCTTATAGGAGATTATATTAAGAAATCATATTATAGTTAGTTGTGTGAACATAACACCATATTAATAATATTTTGGACATAATTGAAAAAAATAAAAAAATCAAGAGTACAATTCATGAATTGGTGCAAGACCATTGCAAGAAATTGAAATTGGTAATTTGACATCAAGGCATTATGAATACTATGGGGACAATGATGAAACTACACCAAGGTTGCATTAACATTTTAAATGAAAATACTTGATTTGTGCCTTTTTTATACTAAACAATTCCTCATTACATTATTTTGTCACCAACTAGACCATGGTTGTTATTATTTTCTATAAACATAGGCAAAGACATGACAATGTGCTTCTATTGAAGGAAATGTATACAATCATTCAAAATATAGCTTGTGACTATAATTGATCCTAGATGAATAGTGATTATTCTTAAAAATGTTTTTCTTTACATTTTTATGTTGTTGCACATGCCAATAATCTGTCTTAGATCTCTTGATGTACTCTTAAAATATATTTAATATTTATGATGTCACGAATGACACAAGGGAATCTACCCACAAAAAAATTCAAACATTAGAGGATAGATCTTGTATAAAGTTGAATTTATCCATCAAAGTTGAATATAGTGTTCATCCAAATGAAGCCACATAGAATATGTTATGTTATGTTAACACCTTAGTGGGAGCATAATACAAATTAAATGTCATAGAATAAAAAATTTAGATATAAAATGTATGAATAGTTTGTAATTTTGTAAAATTTAGCAAAAAAATTAAAGAAATAAGAAAGTTTGATCTATGAGTTTGAATAAAAATCATGAATTACAATCTAGAGCTTGGAATTGGGTTAATGGTTAAAAATCCTATAAAATTTGCTCAAATTCATCCAAATGGTGATTTTTTAGAGCATTGTAAAGGCTAAGACCACCATCTTGTTTTCTATTGGAGAGTAGATTGGGAAACTCCACTACGACATACGAAATGGTTCTTGCATTAATATAGCCTTTCCAAATCTAAAATCAACGAGATAGAATGGGATTTTCTATGATGTGGATAAAAATATTCCTTTGGATAGTGTTGCAATTGATATGTATCTCTGTGACTTTGGATATGCCTTCATGTACTTTCACCACACAAAGGAACAATGGCTTCTCTTTCACTACTACTAGCTGGTTCAATGCAACATGCATAGAAAACATTGTTTGATGCAAAAACCAAACATGGAAAGTTAATCATGGTGACAACACTAAATTAATATAAAGAACAAAAATAATGGTAAGCAATGAATTTAGTTTAGGTGTTCCATGATTAAAACAAATATTTTGAAGCATTATAATTTAGGCCAATGGATTAATGAGGTACTTCTATAAATTCAAATATTAAATTGAGAGAATATAAACCAACTCAAGATTTTTTTAAATTGATTATAGACTAACCATGTTTTAAATATAAATTCCATTTCATTTGGGTATTTGAAAGTAATTTTATGCACTCGGACAAGTAAACTTGGCACCAACAATGACTAGCTTGTCAATTGGTTAGAAAATACTTCAAATTGGGAGTACATGTCAAATTTGGAAATCATATTCGTAAAACACACCTATAAATTATTGAGTCAATTTATGATTAAAATGATTGACATAACAAGGCCAAACATATTACACTCGTGTGCAAAGTTGAAATCTCTAGAGCCAACATTATAAAGAATTATGGAATAGGGAGAGGCTCAGGAAGGACAACTTGTTTGAGAGCTAAAACTTAGCAAGAGTAACAATTCATTAGTTCATATAGCCAATGGAACATGAAACCAAAATTGAAAATTATGAATTACTAATAATATCTTTACATGTCAATCTAAATATAAGATAAATAATTCATTGCTCAAAACATTTTCTTGCACTACATTGATATTTACAATTATCTCAAGGCATAATGCCTTGTTCTAGAACAAAACCACATCCTAAACATGCAAAGAGTGAGAGTTCATATATATGTTTCAGATAGAAAAATATGGCATTGCCAAACTCATTCCAAATGTTCTTGGTCATTACAATAATATGAATTAGTTGAAAGTGTTGGGTTGAAGATTTCATTTATCATTTTGGTCTAAGGAAGGATGCTTAATAACTTAAAAATAATATATCATAGATTGTTATGACTTTAAATGTCTATTAGAAGCCATTGGTTCACTTAACAAGTAATTCCAACTTTATTAAGAATTACAACATATTGATTTCTACTTTCTTATAATTGTTAGATTCCCAAAATCATCTGTAGTATTTCTTCTACAAAGAGGATTGCTTCAAAAATTAGAAGCCAAAAATAAGAGATCAAATTGCAATCATTACTTGCATGTGCATTAAATTATTCACAAAGGAATAATACAAAGTTATACATTTGCATTTGTCAAAAATAGACAAAGCGGAAAAGTAGAAAGAAATCTTATGCTATGTGATAAGACTGACAACTAATAAAGGAAAATTCTTTCCTAATTAACTCCCTAATTAACTTATGCTAATGTGTAAATATAATTTTACACCAACACCCCTGGGTGCTGCCACAATAGTGTGTCCCACTTATGGGACATCCTAATTTTTGTTTGAAATCACATATTTTTTAGAAAAATTAATGATGTAAGCCTTGAGGGGTTCCATCTAAAGGGGTTTAATTTAAGGGGGTTAGATAAAACCCCCTTAGATCAAATCCATTTGGAAAGAACTCCCCTAGTCTTAAATCAAACCCTTGATGGAGTCTCCTCTGCACCTATCAAAATGTTGACAAAAAACAATTTTGCTTCACCTTTTAGGGGATCAAATGAAGTCATTTAGAAATTATATTTTGTAAATATGTATCCCTTAGTATAATATTTCCAAAAAGTATGATTTTGAATATGTTTCATTTGATTTTATATTTATTTTCTATTTTCTAATGAACATAGGTTTTTCATCGAACATCAAGGTCTCTATTCCACACACACGAAAAAATAAAAGAATAGAGAAAAAAATTGAAAAATATTTGTACACTAGGTATTGATGTACTTGTTTTAACAAAAAAATAAGAAGTTAATTTGGATACATACAGAAAAACTTATGTTGTATGGTATAAACCTATGTCTGAATTATAATTAGTCTCACTTAAAAAATTAATTAAAAAAATATGCAACAAAAAATTATGAAAAAATATCTATGCACTAGATATTGGTGTTGCAAATCTATGTTTAAAATTTATAATTTTATCCTTTCTATAAAAAAAGTTATGTTGTATGGTATGAACGTCACTATCTAAAAATGTTGTTAATTATATAAAACAAGTTATTAAAAGTTACGTAAAAAAATCCACAAATTATTTCTTAAATTTTTTAAAAAAATACATTTAGAATATACATATGAAATCTCAAAAGTCACTAGTTCACATCATCTTCAAATTCTTGACGGTTTAGTTGCAATAAGTGTCAGAAAATGGAAATTTGGTTAAAAATGTTGATTTCAATGTCCTACTTTGGCCAAAAAGTGGGACATAGTATTGTGGGATCACCCCCCCATAAGTGCAACTTAGGGAGTTACACATAAGCTAAAAATAAATAGGAAGATGGAGATGAAGGTGGGTCCCAACAAGAAGGCTTGATCAGGTACCCATTTACAAACAAAGAATCTCTCATAAAGTGGAGAAAAGGAGAAAAACCCAGTGGGAGAAAACTCCTCTCCAAAAGAGAGAAAACAATAGGTATGTACAAGTGATGTGAACTCAAAACCAAGTCCATCACAAATACATAATAAATACCCCCCATAAGAGAGAGTGAATGAAAGATATTCTGAATCCCAACAACTCCTTTACCAATTATGAGTGCCTCAAGACAAAATCCAATCCACTGCCTACAAACAACATTTCTTCCCTTAGGAAGAAACAAATCCACTGGTGTATGTAGAAGCCATTCCCACACCAAGGATAAATAGGTAATCCAAATCCAAATGTATTCCTGTGCCTTTGAATGCAACTCTGGTGTACCCATGTTGGGAAAAAATATCTCCTCAAAAAAAGGAACTGAATGTCCAATTAGAGAAGAAGAACCAGGAGAGGACAAAATTTGCACTACATATGAAAACATAGAAGGTGACTTGATGACATAACTGCCATCAAAGATGAAATGAATATCTTCCAATGTATCCTCCACATCAGAAATGTGAGACTCCACAAACAATAATGAAATGTATGATAAGTAGGAGTCCCAATGTGGTGGTAGATCTGGAAGACTAAAACTGACCTACTACAAGGAATCACTAGAAGATCTCGAAGAAGCAACACTCAAATCAGATGAATCAATAGGAGATGAAGATGTTTCTGGAACTACTGGGTTAGAAGAATATGACAAACTAATGCTATTGGAAAAACAAAGTTTGATGCAATCAAGGTAGGAGGGTTCGGTGAGGGATTGTCCAACCATGTAGCCTTAATCAACTAACAACATGATTAATCAGAGATGCAATGGAAGTAGATTGTTAACAATAGAAATAAAAAGACATTCATCTACTCATGACACAAGATATATTAGGTGGGAAAACCCTAAAAGGGAAAAACCTAGCCTTCAAAGTTCATTCCTCTTATATTATGATCTCAAAACACATTACATATGCCACTCAGGCTTTTACAGACACTAGGCCGCAACCCAGGGTTACAAAACATTCATATAACAACATTCTTCCATGATTTGATCCATCTGCTTATCAATCCTCTGCTCTGCAACTTCCTCTATTCTCTGCTTCACTTCTACTTCTTCGGATTAAAGTTCACTTATGAATTTGCTTCATGTCTTAGCATAATTGTTCATTTCATCACTCCTGCTTTGTTACAAATCATTATCCTTCATTTATATCCTCTGCAAGTCTTCGAATCATTATCAAGTCAAATTAATTGCAACGACTAGTTATGAAATGTGTAGACACAGATAGGTCGGACCTAAACATAAGGTGTTGCTCCGCTGGTGCATAGAATTTTGTGCGGATCCCCATGAAGGTTGGCCAGGTCCTATACTTCATTGAATAACATTTCTTTAAGCTCCGCAAGTCATGAAATTGCTCCGCAAACTACTTAGACTTCACTTAACACTGTCGATTCTGCTATGTGAAAATAGGTCAAAAATAGGTAACCTTCTGATAGCGACATCTCTCTGGAATCAAACCCAAATGATCTAAATTTTGGATATGTTGTAGATGACTATGTCTAGATGCTAAGTCCATCTTCACAGCCTCTGATATGCAAATACAGTAAAATGCAGTATTCTCCAAGGTCTCTCTCTTGGTACTCTGCAACTTACTTTTAACTTTCCCAATTGTTTTGAATGCCTCCGGATGCTCCTGCATCAGACTCTCAGGGTTATTTGAAAAGTGAGCCTCTTCAATTTGGTCTATATTGTGTCAAATTCAATGTGATCCCTTAGGATAGGTTTGGCAGTCTATTTTCATGTACTTATAACTGCCTCAAGGTTCTTCTGAGCTTGGCGGTCTACTTGCAAGCCTTGCACTGCCTCAATGATCAGCGGTCTAAGCAAGTCTTCTCCGCAAGATGCCTCAAGTTCTTCATCTTGTCATGGTCTAGGTTCGGTGGTCTACTTGCAAGCCTTACACTACCTCAATTATTGGCGGTCTGAGAAAGTCTTCTCCGCAAGATGCCTCAAGTTCTTCATCTTGTCATGGTCTAGGTTTGGAGGTCTACTTGCAAGCCTTTCACTGCCTCAATGATCGGCGGTTTGAGAAAGTCTTCTCCGCAAATTGCCTCAAGCTCAATGTCTGCTTCAATCAACATATTTACATCCTCCAGAACAATCATGTAACTTCCCTTTGATACAGTCAATACATTCTTGAACTTTCTTTGCAACACTTTCTGATCTCTATCTTCAGATATAGTTTCTCTCACACACATCAAATTCTTATAGTTTCTGCTCTATTTATACTTCTCTTATACTTATCTCTACTTCTTTATCCATGTTTCCTTTACTCTACACAAACTTTCTCCTCTAGTAGAATATCTTTTCATTTCTTCTTTCTCTGCAACATGTATTTCCTTTCTTTGCTATGCTTGACACTTGTTCACACAAACTTTATCTTGCACTGCTTTCTCAGATGATTTTACACAAACTTTCTCTTGCACTGTTTTCTTAGTTCTATAACACAAATCTCCTTAAGATCAATGCTTCTCCTTGTAGTTTCTCTGTCAAACTTTGTGAGTCAATAGGTTCTTCTTCCTCTGCATAAACTATCTCTGCATCAGTTATTGTTTCCTCATCATTAGACTCTCCGGTAATAGGTTCTTGTTAACATTCATGATAAGAATTATAACTCCTATCATCTCTCCGTCTGTAGTTTGATTTACTGTTTTGGTTTTGCTTCACATAAGGTCTTCTTTGTCTGCATCCTGATCCATATCTTCTTTTCTCTCCAACATATGAATACTTCCATCTATACAACCTTCTGAACATACAAGTAACATGCTTCCATTTTGCTCCATCAATCCATCCCTAATCCATCTGCATACAATCTGTCATAGGTTTTGTCCTCCTCATTTTATTTTGACACATCTTTCAGAATGATTCCTCAATCCACAAAACTTACAAGGGTATAGATCCCAACACAATTCCTTTTCATGTCTAGGTCTATTACAATGTGAACAATACACACCTCTTCTTCTCTGATTTGACTTGTTTGACTTCTTGATCTTATTACTGGTTCAATAGGTTTTGTAATTCCTTGCTGATGCTTTCCCAATCCTTGTCCTTCATATCCCATTCTCTGCATGATTTTGAAACCAATACCATCACCAACAGCTGCAGGTTCAGTGACACTATCATCTTCAATCTCACTTTCTAAAGAAACTTCTACATCATCACACAAATCATTAGTATCACAAGAAACATCACAAAGTATAGGTTTAGATCTCAAACTTTCATTCTCTTTTTTGTATTCTACTAGTGACTACAGTAACTAATTAACTTGTTCTTTCAATCCTGATATTTCACTCTTCTATAGACTATTTTCCTTTTTCAATTCTCCCAAACCTTCTTCTAGATCTCTGTTCCTCTTTTCTACCTTCCCAAACAACTTGAATCCTTCTTCCAATTCTTCAAATCTCTTTTCAACATCCTCAAACAACTTCAACTTTGCCTCTAAATCTTCATTCCTCCTTTTTACATTTTTTTAGTTCTTCTTCAAGAGCATCATATTTGTCTTTTCCTAGTTCTTTTATCCTTTCCATCAATTCTGAATTACACCTCTTGATTTTGCACAATTCTTCTTCCAAAATATCTCTTTCACATATTAGGTTTTCATTTTCTTTCTTCATCCTTTTTCCAATCGTCCCCATTGAAACAAATCAAATAAACCACTTAATTTGAAAAGCTTACCGAATCTTTCTTACCTTGATCTTCTTCAACAGTGATACTTGTTACTTCTAGGGTTTCACACTTCTTTCAACGCTTTCTTCCTTCCCAACAGATTTGTAACCTTCCCAGTAGATTCGAAACCAACTCTGATACCATTTGATGCAGTCAAGGTAGGAGGGTTCGGTGAGGGATTGTCCAACCTTGCAGCCTTAATCAACTAACAACATGATTAATCAGAGATGCAACAGAAGTAGATAGTTAACAACAGAAAGAAAAAGACATTCATCTACTCATGACGCAAGATATATCTTGGGAAAACCCTAAAAGGGAAAAACCCAGCCTTCAAAGCTCATTCCTCTTATATTATGATCTCAAAACACATTACATACGCCACTCAGGCTTTTACAGATACTAGGCCACAACCCAGGGTTACAAAACATTCATATAACAACATTCTTCCATGATTTCATCCGTCTTCTTATCAATCCTCTGCTATGCAACTTCCTTTATTCTCTGCTCTGCTCTCTGCTTCACTTCTACTTTTTCTTCAGATTAAAACACTTATGAATTTGCTTCATGTCTTCGCATAATTGTTCATTTGGTCACTCGTGCTTTGTAACAAATCATTATCCTTCATTTATATCCTCCACAAGTCTTTGAATCATTATCAAGTTGGCCTAATTGCAATGAGTAGTTATGAAACGTGTAGACACAGATAGGTCAGACCTAAACATAAGGTGTTGCTCCGTTGGTGCATAGAACTTTGTGTGGATCCTCATGAAGGTTGGCCAGGTCCTATACTTCATTGAATAATGTTCCTTTAAGCTCCACAAGTCACAAAATTGCTCCACAAGCTGATTAGACTTCACTGAACACTGTCAGCTCTGCTATGTGAAAACAAGCCAAAAATAGGTAACCTTTTGATAGGGATCTCTCTGGAATCGAACCCAAATGATCTAAATTTTGGGTATGTTGTAGATGACTATGTCTAGATGCTAAGTCCATCTCCACAACCTCTGATATGCAAATGCGGTATTCTCCAAGGTCGCTCTCTCGGTACTCTGCAACTTACTTTTAACTGTCCCAATTGTTTTGAATGCCTTCGGATGCTCCTGCATTAAAGTTGTTTTAACTGATGAAGCTCATAGAACTGTTTTAATTCAACTAGTTGTTTCAACATGCAATTATTTATCATGTGCCTTTTCTTTCCATAATAATCACATGCAGATATGATTACACTAGAAAAATTAAATATAGAAAATAAGATGTAGAGAAGAAGGCCACCCAAAAAATAGAATCTCTCTAGGTGCCAGTATGTCCAAGTTATTAATCAGGTAGCATAAAACTGCCAAACTAAATAAAACAAACCTAGGGATGAATCTGAAAAAATCATATGGGTGATTGTGTAGATCTCATCAATACCTTTCTAATGCCTATTCAATCTCAAAAATTAATGATACTGGGTGGAAGTTATGAGCTCAAAAGCCAGAAAAGAAGCTTAGACTTCAACCTGCAATAAAATTTACCAGAAGCATAATCTGGCAAAAAAAATAGCACCATTGGATAGAGCACAAAAATAACTTTCTAACGCCTATTTTTTATGAAAATTTGATAATATATGCCCAATATATGGTCGTTTCTGTAAAACTACTCCTTTAGGCAATGAAAAGGAACAACAAAAAATACTGGTTACCCATGTGACTAGGGGTTGAGCCTTCAGGGGTTAGTGCCCAAACAAATATTTTTTTAATATTAAAAACTTAATTAAATATTCAACTATACCTTTTGTGCATGGAAATCGAGATGGTACACAAATCGAGGTGGCACAAAAATTGAGATATTTCAAAAATTGATACAAACTCAAAAATTATGGATTAAAAATCAAGGTGAATGTACGACCATATAGATCTATACGGTTGTACAGATTTTTTACTGCACAAAAATTTAAACCTCCAAAAAATGCCCAAAAATTTTCCTATGTCTGATTTTGGTGTTTGGACATGCGATCTTAAGGTTTTGACACCTTCTGAGTGCAACTGTGAGGCCTATTTCACACCAGGAAGCACTGATCATGAGCTCATGTCTAAAACCCTCTCAAATTTGAGAAGAAGCTAACATATCTAGAGCTTTGATACCATGTTAGATTCCCAAAATCATTTGTACTATTTCTTCTACAAAGAGATTGCTTCAAAATGTAGAAGCCAAAAATAAGAGATATTGCAATCAATACTTCATGTGTATTAAATTATTTAGAAAGGAATAATACAAAGTTATACATTCACATCTAACAAAATTAGACAAAGCAGAAAAGCAGAAAACAATCGTATACTATGTGATAAGATTGACAACTAATTAAGGAAAATGCTTTCCTAATTAACTCCCTAATTAACTTACGCTAATGTGTAAATATAATTTTACACCAACAATAATTATCCATGTGAAAAAAATTCACTATAAAACATATATAAAACAAGAGCTACAATGCTACTTATTCCTTACCAAGACTGCAAAGGTGGTTTTGTGATAATTCTAAAGCATCAAGAGAGTTTCAATTCATTGTATCACCTTTTAGCAGGTGTGTGTGGTTGTCACAAATATATTTCTTTGTTTTCAACTTTTTTAGCTAATTGAGGATTAGATGTTGCATTGTCTGTACCTCTGTTGTGCCTCACACAACATGCCCCATTTTGCTTGAACAAAAAGTGGACCCTTTAATGGTGCCACAAGACCACTTGCAGCACTTGTAGACACAAACCACCTCTCCCAGCCAATAAAAGCAATCAATTTCCTTAGCTACAGATTGTCTTGCAAATACTCAGACTAATTACTATGGAATCACACTCAACTTTCTTGATGCTGCAAGTAAACAGAAACACACATGTATACCAACAAATAATACACACATATAACAATAATTTTATTGGGTCCAACTAATTTTGTAGGCAAGCACAAACTATGAATTTAAACCCAAAAATTTCACATGCATAAGCACATCACAAGGAACAAAGTCAAATAAATTGTTCTTCTTTTCATTAATTGGAATAATAATCTTTTACACACTGTTGGCGTTTCAATTCGCACCTCTGGAATGCGAGTTGGAAACAGACAGCTATGCACAGATAAAGTGCTCTCCTATTGGAAGGGGGAGTTCCCTTTTTGCTGATGTTCGCTGAAAAGATAAATTAAACCAATTTTGTCAATCTTCTTTTTGATTCTCAGCTGCGAGCAGAAAGGTTATAAAACTCTAAACGCTGCAGAAGAGGTTTTTTCCCCTTTTAAAACTTCTACTACAACTAAGCATAAACTAATGATGCTTTTAATCTCCTAAGTAAATTCAGAGCAAAGGAAATTGAAAGTGAACAAGGAATGAATGTTTTAACAAAAAACTTAAACAATTTTATCCCATATTTACATCACAAGACTTATAGTACTTTAATGATGAAAGATGAAATGAAAGCTACAAAAGCCACACATTTGACGACGAAACTTGATGATTCGAGATAGAATATCAAAGCAAAATAGGCATGAGACTTCTATTCCATATCACAAAGTTGATACAACTCCAGGACAACAATACTGTAGCAAAAGGCAGACATACAACAAGCGATCAAACACCAGAGAACAGGTTACACAGAGTGAACAAACACTTGGAATAACAAAGCTTGCAGGCTAGAATAGGCACAACAAAAATATGTTATCACAAAAGTCGATCTTTTACAATGGGCAAGGATGCCCCTATTTATACTAAAATCAAAGGAGTAGGGAACCCTAAAATCTCCTTGATTAACCCTAACTTGCCAACTCACAAGCTTTATTACTATTCTAAGACAAAGATATAATAAACAAATGATTTAAAGCGATTTGCTTTAAAGCAAAGAAAATTCCAACTAACACAAAGTGATTTCTTTTCTAAATATAGAATGGATGCGCTTATGATGAAAGCAAATGTTTTAAAACAAAAAGCATTTGTTTTAAAGCTGCTTTCTTTTGAAATGCATCCTTATCAACATTCTTGCTTTTTGGTGATGTCATCCATTGATATTCTTTTTGCTGATTTCTTCTAAAAAGCAGATTATGAGTGAAAAAAGCTGGCACATGGGTTTTGTAGATAATTCCATTCTGAAGCAACCTAGTTTGTCAGATTCTAAAAAAGTGGAGGATTTCTTGAAAAAACAGTAAAAAAGGTAGATTCCTGGAAAAAGTAAAATTCCCAATCTTCAAGAGGATGAAATTCTAGATGGACCCATCTCAATGAAAACTAAAAAAACCTCGGTCCAATTTCTGAAAAATGATCCCCTAGAAAAAGGACCTTGAAAAAGCGTGCCTCCTTGCTTCCTCAACTCAAAACTATGAAGAACGTTGAAAAAGCACTTCATTTGGGCGTTCGAATCTTCGTTGAAAGAAAAATAAAAAATCCTTCCTCTGGATGCAACCTGCAAAAGATAATGAAATAAAGAAGCCAACTGCTTGTCTTTATAGATCTTTAGGGTGAAAAAATAGCTTTCTTTGTGAAAGAATAAAACTTGGATCTCATCCATGAAGAAAGCAACTTTTAAAGCACAAATTCAAGTGGATGTCTTCGAATAGGAAGAATCCCTATTTTGTAGCTACCTATGGCTTCATATGCAAGATGACGAAAAATATCTTCTTTTGATGATGTCATCGAACACGCGAGTTGACAAAAGTGTTAGCCAATTTTCCTTCATTTTTGACACTTCTGCACTCGTTTTGACTTAAGCATGGCCTATCTCTGACTTCAACAAGATGGCAAGATGTCACTGTTGACTGAAAAAGTTGACTGATCCTGACATTTTGGAGACCTATCAACTGAGATTCCATCCCCAGCCTCAGACTAACGATCTGGCATCGTTTGATTGTGAATTTGACCTCTTGAATTGACCAATGAACGAAGATCGAGAAAAAGATGTCAGAAAACAATGGCAGATCAGGAGAAATTCTATCTCTGGTGAGGTTGGGTACCCCAAGTCACCTGGGGCGCCTGGATTCTCTAGCCTTAACCATTTTTTCAAAAATTGCAACTTCTTCAAATTTTTGATTTGCATGCGCATTCCGGTGGTTGTGGACCCTTGTTTGGCTGTCAATTTCTATCTGCTGGGACAAAACTGAGTCTAACGATCTAGCAGATAGGCAGGCTTGATGAAAATTAAGTTGACTGGACTCTCTATCTACCTCAGGAAACGTGCCAAATTGACCTGCTCAGAATCAGACCGAGCTGACAGAGGGAGATTCACATTTTTTAGGAAAAATTCAAAAAATATTCTAACTCTAGTGAGTTTGGGTGCCCCAAGTCACCTGGGGTGCTTATCTTTCAATGCCTTAGAATTTTTTTTGAAAATCTCAAATTTTATGCCATTTCTCATTTTCCGTGTCAACAACCTCTGTTTGATCTTCATTTTTGATTGTTCAGATGACTGTCGAGGTGGTACAAAGGGTGATCTACGTAGCCTGAACATATTTATGATGAAATCCCAGCTTTGACTGAGTTTAACCAACTGGAAACAGGCTGACGGAAGCATTTTTGACGTTTCTCAAAAAACATGAAAAAAAAACTAAAACTGGAGAGGTTGGGCACCCCAAGTCACCTGGGGCACTTGGTTCCTTCATACTTAACCATTTTTTTGATTTCCAACTCTTGTCTGCAACTTGATCCATTTTGCGTGCCGAAAGCTGCTTCCTAATGTCGATTTTGATGATTAGTCGATCAACTATCACTAAATGGTGAATGAACTGCATAGCCTGGGTACATCTGACAAATTTTTCATCTTTTCAGAGCCTAATGATCAAAATGACTACTTTTACGCCCACTGGAACTGACCGACGGACACTGTTCTCGCATTTTCTTGAGAAATGCATAAAATTTCTAACACTGGTAGGACTGGGTGCCCCAAGCCTCCTAGAGCGCCTAAAATCTCTAGACTTAGTCAAATTTCATGATTTCTAGATTTTCATCTCACCTCGAATCCATCGTGCTTTGTTTTGTGTACATCGTTGAGTCGACGACTGCTCGTCGGTTTTGCATTGTTGGAACAACATCGAAAACATGAAGATGAGCTCTGGCAGATGAACTTCCTCCATTGATGACTTCAGAGCTCATGCTTCACCATCCAAAAAAGTAGAAATGACCCAGAAGAGAAAACTTGATCTTTTGTAGATTCTGTCTGGACCACGCTGATTGTGAAGCATAATTGACCAATGAGAATCAAGCGTGACACCTGAGTCAAAGATTCTATTTTTAGAAAGTTTTTCTAGCATCCATATCTCAAGAAACCTAGAAAACCTAATTTGACGTCTATTTTTAGAAATTTTGCTTTTTTGACGAAAAATTTTCTAGACTTGCTCAGAATGCCTTAATGAAGCAAATTTTTTGATTAGGTACAACAATTGGCTCTGTCTGGGGACCATGTCAGATACTTACGGCATAGGAGAATCAAGAATCTCTGGACTTTTAAAGCTTGGACCAGTGCCTTATCCATTGGGCAATAGAGTCAGGTCACTTTTCTAATCACCTAGAACAAGACTTTTCCCTATATCACCTAAAACTGGAATTCGTAAAATCACCTAAAAAGTTGGATCTTTCTAGAACACAAAGAACACAACTGTCACATTACAAAAAGGGGAAAAACATTACAACATAATGATCACATTACAGAAAGGGGAAACACATCACGAGAACAGAAAGTGTTTCACGCGCACTTTTTCCTGAGCGAGGATGAGATGAAATTAAGACTGTCACATAAAACCATCAATCGACTCAGAAAAGTAAGAACCATCTCTCTTTAGCTGTGAAGATTGTCTTGGTAGCACAAAACTTTTCTTTCTCTGCAACATCTCCTCAAAGAGCCACGGTTCAGGAGGGTATTCACGTTTAGGCCACGAGAAGTTCCTCAGGAACTGGTTGATACACCAGGGATTAGGTGGAGCATCTTCCTCTAAAGCAAGCAACCTCTGCAACAGGTGAAGGTACAAAACCTCCTTCTGAAGATATGTAGGAAAGTCTTGTGGCCAAAGTATATCCGTGGGAATGGTTATCACCATATATTGAATATGACTTTCATTTATATCTTCTACACACGCAACTTTGAACTCAGTGAATGCATCATCTTCTGGAAAAGGTGTAAGCTATTCATACATGACTCTCATTGCTAATTCTTGGCTTATAGGATCCACAACTATCATTGCCCATTTTTCTAGTGCTTCAGGAGCTTCTTCGTCCATCCAATCTTTAGAGTCTGATAGATCATCCAGGTCTGTATGCTCAAACTCTTGATTATTATCGATAACATCTTGACCATTATCGATAACATCTTGACCAAACAACTCACTTTGCCATTCATTATCTTGAATCTCGTAATCCTCTGTATAGTAATCTTCTTCAATGAGGATATCCAACATCGTTTCATCTCCAACATCCATGTATCTTTCTTCTTCTGGTAAGTAGACGGAATCAAAGAGAGATTCATTTGAGCTATATGCTTCTTCTTCATCTTCTTGATCAATCTCACATACAGCGTATCTCACTAAACATTTGTCAAGAATTTCTAACTTTTCAGTATCATCCTCTTTAGTGACCAAAACTGAATACTCTGTGAACTCCTCTTCTCCATCAACCTCTTCATATGTTGCGTTCCACACTGGTTGCATAGTGTTAGTGAAGTTTTTTCCTTGTACAGGTTCATAGATGGATTCAACATCGTCCTCTTCACTAGTGTGTATGAAGGATTCTTGGGACACAGGTGAAGACAGGCTATATTGTAAAGAAAAATCTGCAATATCTTCTGTTGAAGAATCACTTTCCCAGTGATGTAGAAAACAATCGATAATCTCCAATTCTTCCTTAGAATAAAGATCTAATAATGAATCTTCCATATGATCTCTAGATCTGAAAAATTCTTCCAGGAAGAAATCATCTTCAAAATGAAGATCATGTTCTTGCTCCAATTGCAATGCTTCTTTGGTCTCTTCTTTGGATGTATCTGACATAGGTTGTTCAAACCAACCTTCAAAAGACGAGAAAAACAAATCTGATTCATCATTATTTTGCTCTTGAGAAGATTGTCGTACTTATTCTTCCTCAAAGAAAGTTTGTAAGTTGTACATATCTTTGGATTCTTCCCTTGATTCGTCAACCGTATAGATAACTTCCTGATTTTCTTTAGTTATTTCTGATAGCGTAACATATGTACTAGGACCCATTTCTTGATATAGCACTTGTGCTTGAGGATCTTGAGATTTCACCATCATGAACTGTGATTTGGTTTCTGGTTCCAATTTGAAACTACCTTTCTTTAAAGGAATGGTCACGGATGACCAATCCAATTGTATTTCTCCTCCAAGATCTTTGTAGAAGCTTCTACTTAACAGCATCCCATAACTGGCTGGAATGTCAGCTACCAAGCTAGTCATCATTATTTTCTTCTTGGGGCAAGCCGCAAACCGTACTTGAGCATCCTTTAATTGTCCAACCAACGACACTAACTTAGACTCAGATGAATAACACTTGTCATGCATTTTAGTACATGAGAGTCCCAAAGTGTTCATCACCTGCAAAGGCATGACGTTGTCCGAGGCTCCTGAATCAAGGATACAATTGCTCAATTTATAGCCTCCTATATACAAAGAGATATAGAAAGGCTTGGGCTTCTCTCCTGCAGGAACGGAAGATTCAAGCAATGTAGGCTGTGCGACGGTCTCTTTCTTGACATACTTAACAATTCTATCCAGCTGATTTGGATGGTCCTGAAGATACTCCAGCTAAGAAATCTACACCTTTGTCTTCATCATGGAATCCACTATCATAATTCGCTAAAGACAAATCTTGAGACGCCTTGACATTTTCATGTGGTGGCTTAGTATTGGAAGTAGAAGCCACTTCCTTCCCCTTTTCTTTTGATCTTTGCTTATCCTCTTCTTCTTTCTGTGCTTTGAAATGCTGAGCACATGTAAACACAGGTGTCAAAAGATTTTCATGATTCAATGCAAGAGAATATTGATGAAGATCCTCTTGTTCTTCCTTTATTATAACGGGTTTGTTCTGGAAGTATCCCGTAGTAGAGTTGCCATCGAAGTTGTCCGTCTGTGGTAAGACAACATTTGCACTTGGGGAAGGGACAATGCTTGAAATGGGTGCAACATCAACATATCCCATGATTTGATTCATTCTTAAATTCTTAGGACATGTGGCTGCAGTATGTGCATCAGTCTCATAAAAGGAAAAAAAAACACTGCGTTTTGAGCAGCATCAACTACTTGTCTTGGTGGTGGTGCTGGCAACCTGGGCCTGTAATTATTGAAAGGCTGAAAATTGTTCCTCTTAGGCTGATATGGTTGCTGTGGTTGGTACTGTTGCTGTGGTTGGTATTGTTGCTGTGGTGACTGATAAGGCTGTTGTGCAAGTTGCCCCTGAGTAGGCAACTGTCTCTTCATGATAGTCACTTCATTTGCTACCTTATGTAGTAGTGGATCCGTAGAACTCTGAACAAGAGGCTTGATTGAATCTATCTTCATCTTGCCAAAGGTAATCATGTAATCCTCTAACTCGATGGCATTTTCTTGTGCATTGGATAATTCTGTTTCATTAGCCGATCTCAAAAAGAAGGCTATCTCAAAAGGAAGATCGTTAATGAAACTACTCAACAGAATTTGTAGAGATGGATTAAGTGTATGAGAAAGGCGCGTAACTAGGCGATTAAACCTTGCCATGAATTCTCTCCTTGGCTCATTGTTTTCCATTTTTGAATTTGAGAGTTGGGCGAACAATCTGTGACCATCTTCAGAAGGCTTGAACCTTGCCAAGAATTTCTCGCTCATAGTTGCCCAACTTGTAATGATGCCTAGTTCTAGATGATTGAACCAATCAACAACATTTCCCACGAGAGTCTCAACAAAGAGACACACATCAACATCTTCATGTGATACATGCAAAATAGTGCAAGCCGTTGTGAATGCAGAGATGTGTTCATCAGGATGTTGAGTTCCATCGCCGTGGAATCGGGGAAAGTGCTTCCTTGAGCCCTTTGGTAACTCATGATGTGCTTGCAGGGCCAAAGGTCCAATGTTATTACCCCAAGGCAATGGGGGTGGTCACCTCTGATTTGCATCATTATGATTGTTATAATTTGCATCACCCATCACTCTAGGCTGGATTACTGGTTCTTCTAGTGGTTCTTCCTGCTTGACTTTAGGAACTGTCTGGACTTCAGGAGCTATGTTGAATGCTTCTCCAACTTCTATAGGATCGAGATCTTGGAAGAAAGGATCTGTAGCACCACTTTTTCCCCTTCTTGAATAAACCCTGTGAGCCAGGATTATCGACTACCATGCGGGAGGTGGTAATATTGGTCTTTCTACTGCAAGATCCGCTTTGTGTTCTTCTTCATTAAGAATAGCAGCCACGTTTCTCTACTGATCAGGACTTTCCTTTTGTGTAAATATGAAACTCCTCAGGCTGTTAATGATGTCCGTTTGCTCTCCTTCAACTCGTACACGATTTGGTTGAATAATAGGTGGTGTAAGATTTGGTTGTTGAACTGGAGCAGAAGGATGCCAGAGAGTCATTCCCATGACATAAGCCTAAGCTTTCTTGAGGTTTTATGCCTTGTGCCCGACGGTGGGTGCCAAAAAACTGTTGGTGTTTCAATTCACACCTCTGGAATGCGAGTTGGAACCGGATAGCTATGCACAGATAAACTGCTCTCCTATTGGAAGGGGGAGTTCCCTTTTTGCTGATGTTCACTGAAAAGATAAATTAAACCAATTTTGCCTATCTTCTTTTTGATTCTAAGCTACGAGCACAAGGTTATAAAACTTTAAACACTATAGAAGAGGTTTTTTCTTTTTTAAAAACTTTTAGTACAAATAAGCATAGACTAACAACGCTTTTAATCTCCTAAGTAAATTTAGAGCAAAGGAAATTAAAAGTGAACAAGGAATGAATGTTTTAACAAAAGACTTAAGCAATTTTCTCCTAGATTTACATCACAAGACTTATAGTACTTTAATGATGAAAGCTGAAATGAAAGCTACAAAAGCCACACATCTGACGACGAAACTTGATGATTCGAGATAGAATATCAAAGCAAAATAGGCATGAGACTTCTATTCCATATCATAAAGTTGATACAACTCCAGGACAACAATACTGTAGCAAAAGGTAGGCATACAACAAGCGATCAAACACCAGAGAACAAGTTACACAGAGTGAACAAACACTTGGAATAACAAAGCTTGCAGGCTAGAATAGGCACAACAAAAATATGTTATCACAAAAGTCAATCCTTTACAATGGGCAAGGATGCCCTTATTTATACTAAAGTCAAAGGAGTAGGGAACCCTAAAATCTCCTTGATTAACCCTAACTTGCCAACTCACAAGCTTTATTACTATTCTAAGACAAAGATATAATAAACAAATGCTTTAAGGTGATTTTCTTTAAAGCAAAGAAAATTCCAACTAACACAAAGTGATTTCTTTTCTAAATATAGAATGGATGAGCTTAGGATGAAAGCAAATGTTTTAAAATAAAAAGCATCTGTTTTAAAGCTGCTTTCTTTTGAAATGCATCCTCATCAACCTTCTTGCTTTTTGGTGATGTCATCCATTCATATTTTTTTGCTGATTTCTTCTAAAAAGTAGATTCTGAGTGAAAAAAGATGGCACATGGGTTTTGTAGGTAATTCCATTCTGAAGCAACCTAGTTTGTCAGATTCTAAAAAAGTGGAGGATTTCTCAAAAAAGCAGTAAAAAAAGTAGTTTCTCGGAAAAAGGAAAATTCCCAATCTTCAAGAGGATGAAATTTTGGATGGACCCATCTTGATGAAAACTGAAAAAGCCTCACTCCAATTTCTAAAAAATGATCCCCTAGAAAAAAGGACCTTGAAAAAGCGTGCCTCCTTGCTTCCTCAACCCGAAACTATGAAGAGCACTGAAAAAACACTTCGTTTGGGGCTTCAAATCTTCGTTGAAAGAAAAATAAAAATCCTTCCTCTGGATGCAACATGCAAAAGATAATGAAATAAAGAATCCAACTGCTTGTCTTTATAGATCTTTAGGGCGAAAAAACAGCTTTGTTTGTGAAAGAATAAAACTTGGATCTCATCCATGAAGAAATCAACTTTTAAAGCACAAATCCAAGTGGATGTCTTCGAATAGGAAGAATCCCTATTTTGTAGCGGCCTATAGCTTCATATGCAAGACGAAAAAAAATATCTTCTTTTGATGATGTCATCGAACATGAGAGTTGACAAAAGTGTTAGCCAATTTTCCTTTGTTTTCGACACTTCTGCACTCATTTTGACTCTGACTTCAACAAGAAGGCAAGATGTCACTGTTGACTGAAAAAGCTAACTGATCCTAACATTTTGGAGACCTATCAATTGAGATTCCATCCCCAGCCTCGGATTGACGATCTAGCATCGTTTGACTGTGAATTTGACCTCTTGAATCGGCCAACGAACGAAGATCGAGAAAAAGCTGTCAGAAAACATTGGCATATCAAGAAAAATTCTATCTCTGGTGAAGTTGGGTGCCCCAAGTCACCTGGGGCGCCTAGATTCTCCAGCCTTAACCATTTTTTAAAAAATTGCAACTTTAAATTTTTGATTTGCGTGCGTGTTTCGTTGGCTATGGACCCCCATTTGGCTATCAATTTCTATCTGTTAGGACAAAACTGAGTATGACAATCTGGCAGATAGGCAGGCTTGATGAAAATTGAGCTGACTATATTCTCTATCTGCCTCGGGAAACATACGAAACTGACTTGCTCAGAACCAGGCCGGGTTGACGAAGGGAGATTCATGTTTTTCAGGAAAAACTCAAAAAATATTCTAACTTTGGTGAGTTTGGGTGCCCCAAGTCACCTGGGGCGCCTATCTTTCAATGCCTTAGAATTTTTTTTGAAAATCTCAAATTTTATGCCATTTCTCGTTTTCCGTGCCGACAACCTCTGTTTGATCTTCATTTTTGATTGTTTAGACGACTGTCAAGGTAGGATAAAGGGTAATTTGAGTAGCCTGAACATATCTGTGATGAAATCCTAGCTTTGACTAAAGTTTGACCAAGTTTGACCAATTGGAAATAGGCTGACGGAAACATTTTTTACGTTTCTTGAAAAACATGAAAAAAAACTAACACTGGAGAGGTGGGTGCCCCAAGTCACTTGGGGTGCTTGGTTCCTTCATACTTAACCATTTTTCTGATTTTAAACTCTCGTCTGCAACTTGCTCCATTTTGCGTGTCGACAGCTGCTTCCTGATGTCAATTTCAAGGATTCGTCAATCAACTGTCACTGAATGGTGAATGAACTACATAGCCTGGGTACATCTGACAAATTTTCCATCTTTTTAGAGCTTGATGATCAAAACAACTACTTTTACACCCACCAGAACTGACCGACGGACACAGTTCTCGCATTTTCTTAAAAAACGCGTAAAATTTCAAACACTAGTTGGACTGGGCGCCCCAAGCCTCCTGGGGTGCCTGAAATCTCCAGACTTAGTCAAATTTCATAATTTCCAGATTTTCATCTCACCTCGGATCCATCCTGCTCTATTTTGCGTGCATTATCGAGTCGACGACTACTCGTCAGTTTTGCATCATTGGACAACGTTGAAAACGTGAAGACGAGCTCTAGCAGATTAACTTCCTCCATTGACGACTTCAGAGCTCATGCTTCGCCTTCCAAAAAAGCAGAAATGACCCAGAAGAGAAAACTTGATCTTTTGCAGATTCCGTCTGGACCACGTTGATCGTGAAGCAAAATTGACCAATGAGAATCAAGCACAACACCTAAGTCAGAGATTCTATTTTTATAAACTTTCTATTTTTAGAAAGTTTTGCCAGCATCCATATCTCAAGAAACCCAGAAAACCTAATTTGACTTCTATTTTTAGAAATTTTGCTTTTTTGACTTTTTGACGAAAAATTTTCTAGACTTGCTCAAAATGCCTTAATGAAGCAAAAATTTTGATTGGGTACAACACATACATAGATTGGGGTTACAAAAACATGAATAGAAATTAACTTCCCCTGTTCTGCCCTGAGTTCGTAATCCTACAATGAATGATAAAGCTCCTCTTTCTGACTCCACCATGGTCCACCATTCACTCCATCTTTATATTTTAGTTCTTCCTTCCTCACATACCCACACACAAATCCTTACAACTAGTTTTCTTCCCACTCCTTTCTATTATTGTCTATTCTTCTCTTCTCGAACATGACTCTTCTCTTTTTTCTTACATCTACAACTTACTAGCTACTCTACCACATCCGACTATGCTACTTCCTTCACAAAATATAAATAGATCAAATCCTCTTGTTTCTTACATACTCCCCCCTTTATTCCCTTCTATTTTATTTTTTCTCAACCTTTCCACACAGTCCCTGTGGGCTCTCCTTCAGCTATGCAACCCTCTCTTTACTCTTTTGAACTTCTAATAAAATTTCCTTCAGGTGCCTATTTCCTCTTTGAAGATTTTTCTTCTTTTGGTTCTATTTTCTTTTTCTATTATGCAACCTCTATTCTATTAGACATTTTTCTCTCCTCTCCCTTTCAAACATCTACCTCTCTTTCTCCCCCTCAAATTTCATTCAAAATAATGCCTCTTTTCTTGCCTTACACCAAAATTGATTGCATTCTTCTAATAGGGCACCTAGG
This sequence comes from Cunninghamia lanceolata, assembly GCA_027924645.1. NCBI lineage: Eukaryota > Viridiplantae > Streptophyta > Pinopsida > Cupressales > Cupressaceae > Cunninghamia > Cunninghamia lanceolata. The sequence continues at coordinate 1,841,037 of BSBN01000567.1, forward strand.
CAAGTTTAAAATCACCTATCCCTCCTACTCTTTACCCCTTGTTCTCTTTTCTAGTTGGGGAATTAATATGTTAGAAGTTGATGGAGAGGCCTCATCAAAATAGGCCTGACATAATCCAAATTTTAAATCATGGGGCTTGGACTAAATGTTGTCATTTGATATAGCCATGATGCCCTTGAATCAAACTCATGAGGTTACAAAATGTGAGCCCTTCTCATTGGAAACATTATATGATTGCAACTCATAGGCTGGGTTGCTGCAAGTAAACTTCCAACTAAACTCTTATACCTTTCCTTCTACTTTTGTGCCTTTAACATGAGCCTCTCTTTTTCTTCATCTTTCTACTTGATATGGAACTAAATCTACTTCATACATTCAACATATCTATCATCTTCCACTAGCATGAATCACTTATTTATCTTCAGAAAATTAGCTCTTCTTGGAAGTATGCATGGGACAAAAAATTGTCACAAATAGCTTCACCTTTAACAAAGTGATTAAACTTTTCTTATACACATCCATGTACAACACATTGTTGCCCTAATGTATAACTATCTTGTAGTTTCCAAATAGGTTTTACACTCTTAAATTCTTCCTCCTTTTTCTATAGCCTTATAAATGTGTCCATACCTTATAAATCCATGTATGTCTATTCCTCCACATCATCCAATAACTCACCCGTTTCTATTGCCATACCATCTCCAACATCAAATATTGATTTATGATGAACTTCCAGGGCGTCATGGTTTTTTTCCTTGACTCCATTGACCGCTTCTTTGCTAACACATTTTTCCTCCACACCTTCATTCAATATTTTGTATAATAGCTTGTGGTCCTCGGGTGCAAAGTCACTTTCCAAATTCAATTTCATATGCACTATAAACTCAAACAACCTTCACATTAACTCCCATTCACCTTGATATTCATCTACCACAGTTGATACTTCCTCTTTCTCTATCACTTCGTGTTACTCGTCATTGTTTTCTTCCATCATGTCTACTTGCAACATCATATTGCTATCATCATGTGCTATCACTACTTGCAACATCTCTCTTGCAATGTGCTATTCACTTTTTGCCTTCACTTGCAACACTATGGATTATCTACTATCATCATAGGCATCTACACATTCATCTTCTTTTGTTGTAGGTGCTTATAACATCTAAGAAATTACTGAATCACCACTTGCAATCTCACATTTAGGCTCTTTTGCTGTGTCTACTTGCAGCTCTTCGGGAACCTTTTTAGTGACACCTGTAGCTTCATGATCATCTTTTCTTAAGAATTCCTTACCTACTAACAATAACATCCATGAACTATTTGTCACCTCTTCTTTGGTAGTTGTCAATGTAGTAAGGGTATGCCTTCTCCCATCCTTCACCAAAGTATAAATATTTACCTTACCATCATGGAAAACTCTCTAATCATATTTACTTTGCCTTCCCAAAAGTATATGGCATGTGCACATCCATTTGCATAATGTTTGCACTACACTTGGTATTTATAAGTGCCAATTTGAAAACTCACCAAACACTGTTCATTAACAAAAACTTGATGACCCATTTGTATCTAAAATACTTTGTATGCATTTAGATGAGTTAATCTTCTTAGCCCTTTAACTTCTTTACCATCTCATAAGAAACTAGATTATCTATGCTACCACTATCAATTATACTTTGCAACACTTACCCCTTACCTTGCACATGGTCCGAAACAAAATACTTTGCTACGTGGGCTCATCCTTCCTCCTTGCTAGTTTCAGTAGCATCCTCATCATCATAAGGGCCTCTCCATTCTTGGAATCCTCTATACATTTAGATGGAGCATTAATAATTTCATTTTCCCAAGTAACATGATTTCAAGCTTCACTTCTTCTACCATTATACTACTGCATTTGTGTACACTCGACCACTTTATGACCCACTTCTCCACACTTGTAGCACTTTCCCATGAAACCTCCACCTCTTCTTTGATAAAATCTACCTTCATCACTTGTTGAATACACCATCTTCCTTAATAGATAGTTTTCTAATCATAAGTGTTGTTGTCTTCTTCATCCTGGATTTACCTTCTTTTGGTTGTACACATTGGTTCTTCATCCTCATCATTATTGTCAAATTCTCCTTCTTCAAGTCTTCTTTTGCTTCTAGTTGAACCTTGCAATCTCCTCAATAGTTTCTCTTCAGCCTTCAATGCATATTAGTAGGCCTCCTCAATGGTTTGTAGCCTTCCAATACTCAACTAAGCATCTTGTATGCTCAACCTCAAGCCATTCACATACTGTGCCACAAGTTCTCATGATCCAACTCTCTGTGACTTGACCTAATGGAGATTTTGTAAAACTCTTTGGTGTAGCTTTTTACAAAAATCTCCTTCTACCACAAGTGTTGCAACTTCTTCAACAACTCAAGCTGATAGTTAGCTAGTAGAAACTTGGATTTCATTATCCTCACCATACTACGGGCCATAGATTGATCTTTTCTCTACCATTGCTTCTCCTTTTAGCTTGCACCTCTTTCGACACTAAAGTGTTGCATGTCCTTTCAACCTTGCTTGTGCCACCCTAACTTTTCTTGGGTCCTTGATCTTGTTGTAATAAAAATAATCCTCCATCTCTATTATCTAATCATTCAATTCATTCAATTCTAAACTTCTTGACAAACTAGGAAAATCCAACTTTAACCCTTTTCCAATTTCTAAAATGGCCTTAATGAATCTTCTTTCCCCTGCATTCATCTCTGTATCTACATTTTTTTTTCCTTCTTGTCAACTCCTTTTTCACTCTCACTATATACCATCTCATGTACTCTACCTCTTCTCTTATTTGCCTCAAGTGCTTCCACTTTGGCCTACATTTCCCTCATAGATTCCAACACCTCATCTATTCTACCTGCAACTTCTACTATTGGAACCTCTACCATTCTTCTCCTCAGAGGCATCTTTCTATCTTGAATCACTCTTTCTCACCACTAAAACCCACTCTTCATTGTAATCCCTCTTTGCTATAGGGATACACACACAATCTTTGCTTTGTTGGACTCTTTCCAATGTCTCACTAAGGATGATACACTCCTTCCTAGATTTGTAGACTACTTTGATACCACATTGATGGCACCACAAGACCACTTGCATTGCCTATAGACATAAACCACCTCTTGCAACCAATGGAAGCAGTTAATTTCCTTTGTTGCACAAGTTGTCTTGCAACCACTCAATTTAATCACTAAGGAATCACACTCAACTTGCCTCTTGTTGTAGGTAAATGGAAACACACACATGTATATTAGTAAATAATAATCCACACATACAACAACAATTTTATTGGACAACTAGTTTTATAGGCAAGCACAAACTACAAATTTAAACCCAAAAATATCACATGCACAAGCACATCACAAAGAATAGTGTCAAATAAATTCTTCTTCTTTTCATTAACTAAAATAATTATCTTTTACATACATAGACCGAGGTTACAAAAACATGACCAGAAATTAACTTCCCTTGTTCTGCTCTAAGTTCATAGTCCTGCAATGAATGATAGAGCTCCTCTTTTTGGCATGATGGCCCCACATTCACTCCCTTTTTATCTTTTAATTCTTCCTTCCTTGCATACTCACTCGCAACTCCTTACAACTAATTTTATTCTTGCTCTTTTTTGTTTTATTCTATTCTTCTCTTCTTGAACATGGCTCTTCTCTTTTTCTTACCTATGCAACTTGCTAGTTGCTCTACCATGTCCCTTTATCAAGGTAAAGTTTAAGACTGGCCTCTAGAAAATTTTATAGAAATCCTGGTGAATCCCTAATGTTGCAATATAATCGACTTGGTGATTTGTTCCAAAAATTAAATTGAAGTCGTAGAGAGGGTGGCTATTTTATGTTAGAATATAATTTTAAAAATAAATTGTGGGCAATTTGAAACCCAAAATTCATTCTTGTTTTTAATCAAATTTTTGTGAGGACCTAAATTTTCCATAAAATATTAATTTAGTTAGTGAAATAATGCTAAATTTTTTCTAATTTTTAATTGAGGTGGCAAATATAGGCCACATTTCTAATATTTTAAAAAAAATTGAGGTGGCAAATTAATCTTGAATTGCCAACAACTTTTTAATTGAGGTGGTGAATTAAAACCTAATGTAATATAAATTTTAAATTGTGGTGGTGAATTAAAACCTAATGTTATATAAATTTTTAATTCTAGTTTTGTACTTTTGGTTTCCAATTAATACTAATTTGAAAGTTGTTTGCACATATCTTGCATCACATTGGTGCGATACTTTTTCTGAAAAGACCTTAGAGCACATCATCGAGGTTTCTAATTAATTTAAGATAAATTTAAAGAAACGTTGTAACATACTACCATCTGTGAGATCTCCATCTATAACATTTGTATTTAATTCCACACACTAGAACTATTTGTGCGAATAGTTTTTGAGATACGTAAAAATAATATCTGGACATTTGTAATTTATTATGTCGTAGCTAGAAGGCCATCCTTTCACTAAAAGTATCACATGAATGCAATTATTGTATTCCTATTCACTTTCTTCAATTTAAATAAAACATCAATTTAATTTATCTTTAAATTACATAAATGAAGACATATCTAATCACATGCTTGACTAGCTATTATAATCTTCCTCTGCTATCTTCATTTTGTGGAAATCTTATTGAGCTCTTCAAATCTTGGCCTATGGGATCATAGAGCCTGTCTTCTTCTTACATTCTAATCGTAGAGAGATAACTTTCTGTGGACTAGTCTCACAGAGTAGGTTAAACATTATCTTCAATTTACCCTTAGACGAGGTAAAGGTGGCCATTAAGGAAGTCATTGGTATTGACTAAATGGAACTTGATATCAGGAGTCATGTCAATTCTAAGGTGGCATCTTATTTCCTGTCGAATTTCTTGCGGGTTACACAATCCATGACATCAATGGTATTGGTGGCAGAAATGTTTGTCTAACCACCGTTTAGAGTTGGGTTGCTTGTAGTTTAAACAATAGACTGGCACTTCCCACAAGATAGTTTACCAGTTATTGGAGATGAGTTTTGAGGCGTCACTTCTATGGGAGCTGGAGAATAGAATGACGAGGCTTGCACAAAATATTCAAACACTCTGGGAAGTCATTCTCATTGGTAATTTGGGAATTGACATTGCAGGTGTTATGGGTATTTTGGAGGAAATGAGAACTCCTTCCATTAGTTCTCATCCCTTTACAAAAAGAGTTTGATTCGAGCACGCTCATTGGGTGATACTATTTCTTCTAGGTTCAACCCAAAATGCCAACTATAACAGAGCCTAGAGGAGGGTTACTAAGATAGTTTTTAGTAATAAGTATAGAATTTTGTAAATATTACAATAAATACTACAATTTTTTGCAAGTCATTTAGTAGTTTTAAGATATTTACTTCAAAAAACAAGGAACTTCAAGTTTAAGTCTTGAACTCATGTAATTATTTTTTGAAGCTTGAATATAATATAACTATACAAGTTATTTTAATATAGCTATTTCTATTTGCCTCTTTGAAACAATGATTGCATTTGAATTATAGTTATTTAATATAGTTCCACCAACTGACATGTCGCCTTTGTTGGCCAATGGTGTTGTCCAACTATGCCAACTTAGCATGTGATTTACTTTAAATAGATGTATAGTACAAGGGGAATTTATTATATTTTAAGGTGGTTAAAACTTAAATTGCAATTTCCCTATTGGTTTCCAGTCCTACAAATTTGATGGATGATGTGCCAGTTGTACAACCCATGATCGAGGAAACATCATCCTTTTGACCAATCGGCTAACGCTGCTACAACCTTCCCTGATCAACCTTCGTTTCTACTTCAATGCATGTGTGCTGTTGATATAGTTAAATGGTTTAATTCGACAGGGTGGGATCAATACAAGGTCTGAGTGAGATGATATGTAAGATCTTCTTAGAATAAGACCTGGTTGAAATAATTAGCAAAAAAAAATGTAATCACCTAAATAAATGCATGCACGCTCAGGAAATCATCTAAAGGTGCTATGGGTTGTGGCATGCCCTGACGAACAAACTTTTTTAAGTCCAACAATGCTTTCTATTGATGAGGTTAAATAGTTTGATTCGATGGAGCATGATCAATAAAATATGGAAATTAAATGACATGCAAGATCTTCACGTAACAATCTATTATGCATAATTACCCAAAAATAATATAATTCTACACATAACTGTTATGCATAAGACTATACAAAATGACAGTGGCGCTATATGCCCCAAGAACTGAGCACAAACATGTCAGTTATTCAATCTATTAGCCAATCACACGACTGCTTGCCCTCACCGACGTATGTTTTTACTACTAGAAACCCGTGTCATTGATGAGTTTAAATACTTTGATCCAACGGAGCGAGACAAATATAATATGGGAATTAATTGAGATGTAAGATCTTAAAAAAAAAGAAGTTTTTCTTACAGTAATTACCTAAAAAGAATGTAATTCTCAAGAAAATGATGGCAGGGCCGAAGGCCAGTCCAACTGAGCATTGATGACGTTAAATAGTTTCATTTGATAGAGGGAAATCAATAAAAGATGTGAATTAAATGACATCTAAGATATTCTTGAAATGTAATCACATGTGATTAATAAATGCATACAATGTACAATAATTATTGATTTACTTTCAATTTACATTCTAATTAAAAATTGCTTATGAGACATTAATTGAATAGCATTACAGGTAGACAAGTGACAATTTTTAATGAATCCATATGTACTTCAACTTGCCTAGTTTTACAATCGAGTGAGCCTCCATTGATACTGAACACAGATAAATTCATAAGCCCATTTAATTTTATGTTTATCTTGTAGCAACCAGCAAAACATGGTAATTTTACCATTATAGTTTATAATCTATAGCATTCCTGTACGAAGAGACTTTAAAAACAAGTTTGAAACCTAAGGTATTCCTGTAGTGGTTAGGACAACTAGAAAAAATAGTTGTAAGGAGTAATGGCATTTATCACAGAAGCTATGGGGAGAAGGTAATTCAACTTGTGTTCAAAATTTTCATTAAATAGTCAAGTTCAACAATTATTTTTAACAATAATCAAAATGTCTTTTTATTTATAATAGTTTATTTGCACTATCTTTTTGGCTTACATAGAATGTTGTCTATTGCTAGTGATGGGAATGAAGAATTACAATCCTTTCTTCACAGTGATATAGTATGTCAAGAGTTAGCAGCTTTAGCTTTGGCCAATGAGCCGTGCTACTATGGTTGGTCAGTTGAGTGACAATGACAGTAAAAAAGAGTTGATAAATTTAATCCTACTTTTTTGGCCTCATTATTACCCTCATCTAGTGTTGTATTGTACATATAATTCAAAATTTAATGGGATTCTAATCACTGACATTGTGAGTGATAATGTTCTTGAATATATCATGGAAAGGTTCCCCATCAACTGGCTCATTTTGGATTACACTGAAGAACTTGTAAGACCTCACAAAATTCACAGACGAGAAAAAAATTAGAGGACAAGGGCAAGGATGGACTATTCTTGACGATGTTTAGAAACCTTTTCATGTTTTCAAATTTTTTCTATAGCATGTTTTGAAGGCCAAGGATAAGCTATTCTAGGTTTCAAAGTTGTCTATAAGTGTAGCAATGTATCTTGTTACTATTTGTTTGTGACAAATAAAGAACTATTAACGAGTAGAGGGTATAACTTATTTTTGATATTTTACGACAAATGTAAATAATGAGTTTAGGGTTTGCTAACATTTATCCTCGAAACAATATGGTTTTGTGGCTTCAAATTATTCAACAATTTTGAGAAATTGAAACAAATGTAAATGCCCATTTCATTTTCTTTTATTGTTTTGTTTAAAATCACAAATACATTTCAAGCTTTATAAATACTAAATCTATTCCAAGATTATCTTAAATAAATGTGCAATATATATTTGTGAAATGTATAGACTACAATCCAAAGATAACTGCTACAAATTTGGCTGTAGTCTTTCTAACCTTCTCAAAATGCCCTATCTACAACAAAAATTCAACTTCAAAACTTGGGCCTGATGACAAATTCAGTCAATCGGTGAGGTAATGGATGAGACTTTCCTTTAGGGTGGTGATAACCCCTGTCTTCTATGTATCCTCCCATGCTATGGATAATCTTCCCTATATATACATTTTTTTGGGTTTCTTGCCAGCCTGGCACAGGTGTCCAAATTACTGAAGCGTACCACTTGAAGCCAATCCACTAGACACCCTTCTCCTTCATAGCCCTTATATATTGTCTTACCCTTGTAATAGATAGCTAAAAATTTAGATAACCTGAGGCTCTTTTCTTTTCAATATGAGTGTGAGCTCATCTCATTGATCCTTACAATAGTCTCGACTATTTGTGGTATGTAGTGACATTCCTTTAGCTACCTCAACCACTTTATCCTTGGTGCCCTGCATCATCTCCATGGTTTCTTTATTAGTTGTAAATCTGTATAGATTATGGAACACTTCCCTCACCAGAATATGTTCCCCTCTTATCATAATTTTTGCATCTCTCTCCATGTTGTCATACCTCTTCTTCTCTAACCCTCTTTCTATTTTTCCTTGGACAAAAGAACAAGATGCTCTCAATTGAACATCTCCCACGTACAGATTGGGATTCCTGTCTTTATCATCAGATAAAATAAAGTTATGCAAATACAACTTGCATAGTAGATTCTTTTCTATCTTAGCTTCACTTCCTAAATAAGATTCACAAAATGTTACAGGTGTATCTAGGTTTTTTGATGATCCTTCAATCATCCCTTTACTTGTAGCTTGTGAGATTGTTCTTGTAGCTATAATGCATGCACTCTCACAAGGGGGCCTACACTGTAGCATTTTACTCACAAACATTGAAATTAATTAAATTATGTTCCTCAAAATCCTATTTTCCTCATTCATCTTTTCATTTTCTAATTTTTCCTTTCTCAATTGCTACAATTTCTCCTTTTGATTGGTATATATAATGAACCAATTATTTCCAATTTTCTCTCATGTTCCTTTACAAAATGTGTTTCTTTATTCTTTACTCTCATTACAGTAACTTCTAATTTTGTAGATTTGTTTTTAATTTCCCTTATCTTGTCTTCTTGTTTCTTGATCAACTCACGAGCTTGCTCTAACTCAATTAGACTTGTAGTAGACTCATTAAACCCTATTACAAGTCCATTCTAGTCTATATCTTTAGCAACAAGATCAACAAGTTCTTCTGGTACAGGGGCACCTATAGGTCCAATAGACCTATCATGAGTTTTCTTCCTATGTTTTGGTTTGCATTGCAATAAGGTCTTGAAGACCATCTTGTTGAGTTGTAATAAGGTATTTTGACCATTTTGAGGCATATTGAAGTCTTATACAATCATCTTGTAAGGCCTTGGTGCCAATTGTATGCATGTAGCCAATTAGGACCTAGTTGGTCAACTATAGTCAGACCCTCCATAAGTATGAAAATGGAGTGCATTTCATGTTTGGAGTCATTCATAGCATGTTGGCATTTCTTGGATGAAGTTTGAAGTAGTCCTGTGGAGAAATTGCCAAATTTGTAAACAAAACATGTAGTATGCATTAACTAGAAGGTGGTAATGGTTAGTTTGGGAGGTTGCAGAGTTAGTTGCTATTCCAAATCAATCCCAAACTACCTGCATTTGGTGTCAAAATGTATAAATTGTCTTTCTCTCTTTGAGCAAGGCATGGTGTGGAAGATTTTCAAGGAGAAATCACAAAGAACTCTATTTTTTCCTGCATTTTCTGTGTAATTGTGCTGTTGCAGACCGTACTCTTCCTAGGTATGGAACTGTTGTTGATTCTTGGTATGTTAGATCTATAGAACAGGGTGTTAACTTTAATTTAAAGTTGGTTTGGGGTTTTGAAACTAGTCGTAAGCAAAGATACCACCGTTATCCATAAACTGGTTATTAAAACCCTAAACTAGGGTGTTGAATAGAAACGATGAACAACTGACCCTTCCACTGCTTCTCATCACCATTTGATTAGTGGAATGGGTCTGTGTGTTTGTGTATTTGTTGTTTATGATAGTTGCAGGATGGGAGAAAGAGTTTTGGTTGAGTTTTGATGGTTTTGGCTTGACAAAACCATGTGTCAAGTCATTAGAAGGAACCCACGTGTCTAAATCTAGTATAGTTGACTGTAGGAGTCTATAACCCATAAAATATTTTGTTTTACCATGTATTTGACATGTTCTAATGGTTGTGCAAGTTCAGTGAGGTAGATCAAGGGTAGTCCCTTTAAAAATTAGGCCTAATTGGGGCCCTAATCAGAGTTGCCAGTCATCAGTTGAGGCATTTTTCTCAAAAGACCCACTAGTCAATTTAACATATGTCATGAGCCTTCCAAAAGGGTACCCTGAAATAGTCTCGGTTTGTGAAAATAAGGCTTCTGCAAAAATTTATTGCCACTATTCTCTAAAGATAGGGCTACAAGGAATTTGAGTGGTTTGTGAAGCAAGTACTAGTCCCATACATGTAAGACCCTAACCAATGGTTTGGAAAATTCTTGTTGGATGTCTTGAACCCTTTGAAGTGACTGCCTTTGAAGAGATCATGTGTTTGGTGCCATATCCCATATTGAGCCCCTTGACTTAGGTCTTGTGAATCTTGAAGGACTGTCATTGTAGAACAGTGAATCCCTCTTCATGTTGAATGATTTGATAAACATATTGAAGTGTCTTGTAACCCCTAGAGTCTCTGCATCATAGTGGTATCAGAGCTAGTCTGATTGGGAAAGTTGTGAGTTGAAGTGTAAAAGACAATGCCTTCAAAAGGTGGATCAGTGTTGGCCAGGAAAATGAAGGCTCTAGAAGATGAAATTGAGGCCTTGAAGGCTAGAGAGAAAAGGATAGAAAGAGAAGAAGGAGACAGTGATTCTAAACAAGAAGAAGGTGAAGAGGGGGAATCTCCAGAGCAAGAGGAAGAGTTGCCCCCAGATGAAAGAAGATTTCTCAATGCCTTGAAATCAATAAAAGGAGAGGCCTCTGATGTGAAGATGGATTTGCCAGTCTATGGAGGGAAGATGGATGTTGAGGAGTGTTGGTTTTTTCCCAGACTGGATGCTTATTCCCAGATTTCCCTACAAGGTAGCCATCAGTGATCAACAGGATCTCTGGGCCAGGGGCCAACAGTGTAGGAGATAGACTCTATATTTTATCTCCTCTTCTTCTTCAGGCTCTGCAAGACCTAGGGGGGTATTCCCTACTCAACATCCATGAGGATATGCATACAAGGCTGGGATGCTGACAGAAAGCAGATAAGTCCTCCCGTAAGTAGACCAAAACTGAAAGATAAGAGCAAAGGGGCTAGCTTTGGGCCTATTTGCAGTTGTAGACAGAGGACTGAGGATCCTAAAACTAACTCTAATGTCCTAATGGTTGTTTTAGATTTTGATTTGGATTTTAAGTTTGGATGCAAAGTTGGACATGGTTGTAACACAAACACAAAGCATGATTGGTGCCTATCCAGGGCCTGGAGTCAGTAGACATACACCTGTGAATGATCAGCATAAACAGCTAAAACTGGATTTCAAGGGGATATATGTGATACCTGCCTTACAGATATCTCCCAATACAAAGTGTTAGGTTATCTCTACTTATGGTATCCCTACTGCAGTATACCCTTCCCAATGTTCAACCTGAAAATAGTTTAATCTACCCCTTGAGCAGAAGTTAAAAGATCAGACATTCAACATAGGAATTCTATGCTCTAGAATCTAAACATTACCCAAACATCCAGATTCAGAAGAAGAATACATGCAATACTGGAGACAGAATTAACAAAACACATGCTATGATAGCATTTCTCATATAAGATTAATCATGAAATCAGTGGGTTCATGCTAAGAACATACAACAAGAGATACATAAACTCACAGGTTAAGCTGTACAGAACAACCAGATCAGCTTGTTATGAATTACAGAGCCAAAAATCTTCAACTTTCAACAACCACAAATGAGTAACACTTCCTGCTTATAACAGCCAGGTAGTGTACCACAGCAATTAATTACATGGTTGACCAAAAATCCTGCCAGATATACAGTATCAGCAAAATGGCGCTCAAACACATTACCAGAATGGTGCCCAAACATGAATGCAGCAGGTAGGGGAGGAGACAGGAAGATATCTCGAGCCCTGCGCCACTGTCCGCTGATGTACACCTTCAATCGGGTACCAGATCTGCCCATACCTCTGCAACCTTCGCCATTAATGGCACACCAACCCGCGGCCTTGGGAAAAACATTTAACAGTCGATCGCAACCATTTCCCGCCGAGATTCATCATCATGATATTTGAAAATATGCAGGATATCAATTATCCCACATGCACCCCGCAGCAACCTCATTAACACTTTATATACTAGGTCATGAGCATATATCATGTCGGTGCTTTTGCTCCTGACGACACTAGTATAAGACTTCATCATCATCATCCTCCAGCAGCATGATATCCTGTTGCTTGAAATATCCCCCTGACGTCAGCATCATATTGCAATATAACTGCATGATAATCGCTTTCATCCGCACAACCTGATCCATCGGAGGAACATCCTCCTGCTGAGCTTATACCCAAAGTCTGGCCGATGAACATCCTGATGACATCATCATCATATCCTGCTGACGTCATCATCATAACTGCCTATTGCACACCTCCTCATATCCGGATGACGTCATCATCATGTTTGCAAATATCGGGGGATCTCCACAAGATGATCAGTGTTAGAAATATGACCCCCCCGGACCTTGATGACGTCATCATCATATCGACATCAGGATGATATTCGGAAGATAACCGGATATTTGGAAATATCATCCTGATGTACAAATATCAGGTTGCACTGTAGCTCCACTATAAGATCGGGGCGATAGATGAATATGATGATGCTTGAAAAGATCACCCCCCACTAGATAATGCACGAAGCCGGCAGGCGGATATCTCCTTGATATCAGCATCATCATGATGCTGGAACAAACATACATCCGGGTGATATTCAAAAATGAAAATATCACCCCCTCCTTCGGAAATATCATGATGCAGATAGGCAGAGAAAAAGATATCACCCTGTCATAAAAATGACGTCAGCATCATCAGGATGACAAAACAACGAACATGAAGTGCTACAACATCATCAGGATGATATTGACTAAGATCATCCTGACGTTCAAAATATGATGACCCCAGTGAATATCGGGTCACACTTAGAACTCTTCAACAACATCATCAGGATGATCATAACCAAGATCACCCGATGATAAAAATATCACCCTGGCAAAATATCATGAAGGCAGAAAATATGATGACCCTCGCAAGCAACACGGTGATAACTGGAAATATGATGATGATGACGACGACCCTTAAGAAAAAACAAGTCAGGTCGAACAACTTAGAGAATAACCCCTTCAGAATATCGGGGCAAAATCATCATCATGTTTGGGCAAGGTGATAATTGGAAGATCACCGGATACTTGAAACATCACCTCCGCAAGCAAATCAAGGCGCACTGTAGCTCATCAGCAGGATCAGGATGATATCCAAACATCACTCGATATTGAAATATGATGATCCTGATGAAAAACAAGTCGACAGAAAACATGATAATGCAAACCATCATCGAAGACAAGATGATGATGATGACCTCCTCCTCAGGAAAATATGATGCTGCAGCTGAAAAATGCTGAGGAAGTCCAACACTTAGAAAAATGGGCAAGAAGATAAAGGGTTCAAATGAAGAAACCCCCTGATCATGAAAATCAACCCTAGGTCAAAATGAGTGCTAACAAGGAGTTAATAGAATGGATTGATGCTTTGAACAATTACTTTGAATATAAAGAAGTGGCAGAGGATAAGAATGCGAGATTTGCAAAAACCAAGTTGAAGGGGTCAACTTTGACATGGTGGAACTACACCCAAGGAGAAAGGGTGAAAGTGGGTAAGCTTATGATCCATTCATGGGAGAGGATGGTGAACAAACTAAAGACCCAATTCCTACCTACTGATTATGAGGTTTAAGTCTTCAAGAGGATGCAAAACCTGAAAAAAAAAGACATGGACGTGGCTACATATACCGAGGAGTTTCACAAACTCAATTTGAGATCCGGGCATGTGGAGAATGAAAAGGAGAAGGTGACCAGGTACCTTAATGGATTAAGGTACAATATCCAAGATGAAATTAGTCTCCTAATCCCTAAGTCAGTGGATGAATGTTTTCAATTAGCATTGAGGGCAGAAGAGAAGTTGAAAAGGAAGAGTGATCAACAAAATAGAGGAAGAGGCAGAAATTTTAGAGGAAGAGGCAGTTTTGGGGGCATAAATCAGTCCCAAAGACAACAAGGGGAGTCTAGTCATAGTGAAAAAAGTGGAGACTCAAGTGGTAGAGGAAGTTTTAGAGGGAGAAGGCCAAATGGGAGAGGAAGATTTGGTGGCCCAGGAAGAGGTTCTAACACATTCACAGGTAGATGCTCCAATTGTAATCAAGTGGGACATCTAGCCTTCAAATGCCCTGAGAAACAAGGTTCTAGTTCTCATGGAGGAGAAATGAGAAGTCAACTAGTGCAAGAAGAGGATTGTCAAAGTGTCAACACCCCACCTAAGCTTGTAGATCCAGAGTATGGAGAGAGCCTAATGATGAGGAGAACTCTCTTGAAGGTGCCAAGCAACAAGGAACCACCCCAAAGGAAGTCTTTATTCAGAACTTCATGCAAATCCCATGGAAAGGTATGCAAAGTGATTGTAGATTCAGGTTCCACAGATAATTTAGTGTCCTTAGAAATGGTTGAGAAGTTAAGATTGAAGAGTATCCCTCATTCTACCCCTTATAAGGTGTCTTGGATGAATAAGGGTCAACAAGTGCTTGTAAATGAGCAAGCTTGGGTAGAGTTTCAAATTTGGGGGTATAGGGATAAAGTCCTATGTGATGTGATCCCCATGGATGCTTGCCATCTACTCCTAGGACATCCATGGCAGTATGATCTCAATGCACAACATGATGGGTAGAAAAATACCTACACTATCACAAAGAATGGTGAGTCTTTTACCTTGAATCCTTTGCCGGATGAAGGCATAGATAAACAAGTGGGTTCTAGTGTCATGGTGGTAGAAGAAAAAGAGTTTTTTCAGACCTTGAAAGAAGAAGGGGGTCTAGGATTTACCTTGATTGTTAAGCCAAAGTGTGGGTTTATTTTGTCTACAAACAAGAAGGAACCTATCCCTAGTGAAGTCCAAGACTTGTTGGAGAAGTATAAGGACATTGTAGTGGATTAAGTACCTAATTCCCTGCCTTCTATCAGAGACATCAGTCATCATATTGACTTGATACCAGGGGCTACATTGCCTAATAAGGCTACCTACAAGATGACACCAGCCCAGAATGAGGAGATTGCAAAACAAGTGCAAGAATTGTTAGACAAAGGCTTGGTGAGGAAGAGTTTAAGCCCATGTGATGTACCTACTGTCTTAGCACCCAAGAAGGATGGGAAATGGAGGCTTTGTACTGATTCTAGAGCCATCAACAGGATAATAATCTGGTATAGATTTCCTATGCCCATGATAGAAGATCTCATGGACTGTTTGGGGGGAGTTTGTTATTTTTCAAAGATTGATTTGAAAAGTGGTTACATTAGATAAGGATTAGAGAGGGAGATGAATGGAAGACAACATTTAAGACAAATGAGGGCCTCTATGAATGGTTGGTGATGCCCTTTGGGTTGTCCAATGCACCTAGTACCTTCATGCGCCTTATGAATGAGGTATTGAAACCTTTCATTGGAAAGTTTGTTGTGGTTTATCTAGATGACATTCTTATTTTTAGTAGGTTCAAAGAAGAACATTTGAAGCACTTTGACATGGTACTAAAGAGGCTACATGAGGAGAAATTGATGATAAACTTGGATAAGTGTGATTTCATGAAAGAAGAGTTGGTGTACCTTGGCTTTGTCATTTCCAAAGGAAGTTTGAAGATGGATCCTTCAAAGGTAGATGCTATTCTCAGTTGGCCAACTCCAAAATCCAAGGGATATGTGAGGAGTTTCCATGAACTTGCAAGCTTTTATAGAAAATTCATATAGAACTTCAGCGACATATGTGCACAATCCTTGACACCATCAAAGGAGGTAATAAGGGTAAGTTTTCTTGGACTAATGAAGTTGATAAAGGGTTTGAATATTTGAATAAAAGAGTAGCCCAACAACCTATACTTGTGCTTCCTAATTTTGATAAGTTTTTTACCATTGAGAGTGATGCTAGTAACCAAGCAATAGGGGTTGTTTTAAGCCAAGAGGGCATACTAGTTGCATTTTTCAGTGAAAGGCTGAATGAGGCAAAGAGATAGTATTCATCATATGATGTAGAGTTATATACTATGGTTCAAGCACTTAAGAAATGGAGGCACTACTTGTTACCCAAAGAATTTGTTGTTTTTACTGACAATCATGCTCTAAGTTTCTTGAATGGGAAGGACAAACTCAATCATAGACATATGAAATGGGTGGAGTATCTACAAGCCTATACCTTCACCATCAAGCATAAGAAATGCCAAGCCAATAAGGTGGTAGATGCACTTAGTAGGAGGGCACTTGTGGTGTAGGAAATGCAATTTCAAAGCATGGGGATAGATGCACTCAAGGGCATGTATCATGATGATGCTGATTTCAAAGAAATTTATGAGGTTTGCACTTAGTTTGTGAATACATTTCATAGTGAATACTCTAATTTTTTACTTTAGAATGGTTTGGTTTCCAAAGGGAGTCAATTATGTGTACCTAGATGTTCAATGAGGGAGAATATTATAAAGGAGAAGCATAGTGGGAGTCTTGGAGGTCATTTTGGACTTGATAAGACTTTGGATCAGGTTAGGAGGTTCTACTATTGGCTAAAAATGCAGGTGGATATCAGAAAATATGTTGAGGGCTGCACTATATGTCAAAGAGTGAAAGGAACTTCATCAAATTCCAGGCTTTATCAGCCACTTCCCATTCCCAATAGGCCTTGGGAGAGTGTAAGTATGGATTTTGTGATGGGGCTGCCTAGAACACAAAGGGGTTTTGATAATGTCTTTGTGGTTGTTGACCGGTTTAGTAAGATGGCACATTTTCTCCCTTGCAAAACTACCAATGATGCATCACATATTGCAGGCTTATTCTTTAAGGAAATAGTAAGAATACATGGTTTTCCTTTGAATATTGTCTCAGATAGGGATTCTAAGTTCATAGGTCACTTTTGGAGGACCTTGTGGAAGAAACTAGGTACAAAGGTGTCATATAGATCTGCATACCATCCCCAAATGGATGGACAAACTGAAGTAGTAAATAGATCATTGGGAAACCTTTTGAGGTGTTTAACAAAAGAGCATGGACAGGCTTGAGATCTGATTTTACCTCAGGCTGAGTTTGCATATAATGACTCCATGAATAGGAGTATTGGGAAGAGCCCTTTTGAAGTGGTTTATGGAATGCATCCTAGGGGTGTATATGAGTTGAGAGATCTACAAGGAATAGATAGGAGAAGTGCTCAAGGGGAAGATTTTGTTGTTGCAATCAGAGACATCCATCAACAAGTGAAAGAAACTCTTCAAAATAATGTAGACAAGTACAAGGAAAGAGCAGATTTGAAGAAGAGAGACCTTCAATTCAAGGTTGGTGACTTGGCGTTAGCACATTTGAAGAAAGAAAGGCTTCCTAAAGGCAAGTACACCAAACTCATGATGAAGAAGATAGGACCTTACAGGGTGGTCCATAAATTTGGGCAGAATGCCTATGAAATTGAGTTGCCTCCTGGGGTAGCAATCTCTCCAATATTCAATGTATCTGATTTGTATCCATACAAAGGCTCTGTGGTTGGTGATTCCAATGCAGGTGTAGCAATAGAAAAGGATGAAGATTGGGTGAAGGAGTTGCCACCTAGCCAGCCCATGAAACTTGACTGCATCTTAGACACAAAGGAGGTGAAGAAGACTAGGAGGAAGACCTATAAAGAGTACCTCATAAAATGGCAAGACCTACCTGCAGAAGATGCCACATGGATGTCTAAAACTAACATTAAACAACATGGGGTTTCTCTTGAAGATCTCATCTCAAAGGGGACTTGAGATTTTTTCTCTTCCTGGGAGCATGGTGCAGGGGCACCTATAGGTCCAAGAGACCTATCATGAGTTTTCATCCTATGTTTTGGTTTGCATTGCAATAAGGTCTTGAAGACCATCTTGTTGAGTTGTAATAAGGTCTTTTGACCATCTTGAGGTATGTTGAAGTCTTATACAATCATCTTGTAAGGCCTTGGTGCCAATTATGTGCATGTAGCCAATTAGGACCTAGTTGGTCAACTATGGTCAGACCCTCCATAAGTATGAAAATGGAGTGGATTTCATGTTTGGAGTCATTCATAGCATGTTGGCATTGCTTGGATGAAGTTTGAAGTAGTCTTGTGGAGAAATTGTCAAATTTGTAAACAAAACATGTAGTATGCATTTACTAGAAGGTGGTAATGGTTAGTTTGGGAGGTTGCAGAGTTAGTTGCTATTCCAAATCGATCCCAAACCACCTTTATTTGGTGTCAAAATTTATAAATTGTCTTTCTCTCTTCAAGCAAGGCATGGTGTGGATGATTTTCAAGGAGAAATCACAAAGAACTCTATTTTTTCCTACATTTTCTGTGTAATTGTGTTGTTGCAGACCGTACTCTGCCCAGGTATGGAACTGTTGTTGATTCTGTTAGATTTAGGGAAGACAACTAAGAGGGGGGTGAATCAGTTGTCCAAAACTTTCTTCCAATTAAACACTTAAATCCACTTTGTAATTCAACAGCATAATGATAGATCAATCATGGAAACATAATGCATTAAATCAAGAGTAGAAACATATTAACACACAAGACACCAAGATTTTGACGTGGAAAACCCAGTTAAGGGAAAAATCATGGGGTGATTAACCCAAGATTATATTCTCTGTTAGAAGAATAGAAAGAACAAAATGACACATGCCAATTAGGGCTCACTGCCTGAGCACACTGCTCACAAGAGGCTCACTGCCTACAAGATACACATTGTCTACAAAAGAATAAGTATCACATACTTGAACTGAAGAATAGCATCTTCCCCATGCTTGAGTCAGTTCCATTTAAGCCCAAAAACTTTTGATCTGCCTTTCACTCTTCTCCTCTCTACCACACTCTCATCTCCACAAGATACTTTTGAAATGACTTTACAATCCCTTATTTACACAAGACATCGACTTAGGAATACTCATCTAAGTCGACAAACATTACAGAGCAAATACATAGATACAACCTGACTAATTACAAAAGACTTCACGCGGATGAACACACTGTCGGCCACATAGATCTGAGACTTCAATCTTCTTCTAGGAACATGCCAATCTTCACATAACATCTTCAAGATCATCTGCAGGATGTGTAACTCATCTGGTCGGCTAGAGTTAGGAAGAACACCATCATCCAGAAGTTATTCTTCAATTGTGAGCTCAAACTCCAATGCAAACCATCGACACGAACTGGACATGATCCAAAGACCTCCACAAGCTTGCCTAAATCATCAAGAACATCCACACTACATCTTCGTACTGAATCCTTATCTCCTTCATATGGAACCTCAAGAACACAGTCTGTCATCACTGTCACAATGGAATAGATGCTTGCGAACCTCCAGACCATGAACCGATTGAGTTGTCAATTCACATTGACTTCCTAAACACTTTACCAAATCTGCAGAACAAGATATTTCATTTCTAGATCTCATCTGACCTATCTGTGTCACTTTGTCACCTCTGATCATCTGCCAGAACCAGTTTTACTTGAGTAGCCACAACTTCTTTAGATCTTCATGCGGACCTCTGAAATCTTTATTGGATCATCTTAAGACACATATCTATAAACCCTTTGAACCGCATCCTCTGATCTTCATCTTAGCTAGGATCTTTAGCTCACTGTCTTCATTGTTCTTCTCTATTCTTGATTAGAACTAATTTTCTCAATATCCTCAGCACACAGCTCATCCAATCCTTATCATCAATGCAACTCGAGTATGTTGACATCAATGACAATACCGGTTAGGCCCATACTTGCAATAGATTCTTGGTATGTTGGATATGTAGAATAGGGGTTAACTTTAATTTAAAGTTGGTTTGGGGTTCTGAAACTAGTCTTAAGCAAAGATACCACCATTATCCATAAATTGGTTATTAAAACCCTAAACTAGGGTGTTGAATAGAAATGATGAAGAACTGACCCTTCCACTGCTTCTCATCACCATTTGATCAGTAGAATGGGTCTGTGTGTTTGTGTATTTTTTGTTTATGATAGTTGCAGGATGGGAGAAAGAATTTTGGCAGAGTTTTGATGGTTTTGGCCTGACAAAACCATGTGTCAAGCCATTGGAAGGAACCCACGTGTCTAAATCTAGTACAGTCGATTGTAGGAGTCTAAAACCCATAAAATCTTTTGTTTTGCCATGTATTTGACATGTTCTAATGGTTGTGCAAGTTTTGTGAGGCAGATCAAGGGTAGTCCCTTTGTAAATTAGGCCTAATTGGGGCCCTAATAAGAGTTGCCAGTCATCAGTTGAGGCATTTTTCCAAAAAAGACCTCTTACCTAAATTTCACTACGGCTCATTCAGGTAGAGTTTTGATTCAAAACATGTAAGGTACATCTCATCTAGTCCTTCATACATTACATTCAAGTGCATAAATGAAATAATTTAGGAGATTATGTTTATTAGTTTACTGCATTTATCCAAGTGCATGTAACATGGGAAGGGTTTATCCATAACCTTTTTGAAAAAATAAATAATCTTTATTGAATGTAAAAAGTTCATTATCTCACACAAGCCGTGAGGTTAACTGTCTTATTCAATGAAATAGAAGAACAATCTATACATGAATAAGTAAAATAAAAGTAATGTGCATGTAAGGTCAGAGGCTAGTCATTGCCTGAGAATGACTGGTTCTAGTTTTGGCGTGTTGTCCTGATGCCCTGAGTCATCTTTGTCCTTCTTAGCTTCATGTCGTCCCTGGTTCCTGCTTCTGGCAAAAACAACGGTGTTAGAGCAATGCTCTAAACAATGAATGGTCCCAAACCATACATGAACAAGATACCATACATGTATAAACTGTTCCTCAATTGCATTAAACAAGAAATGTATACCTTGGATGTCTTAGAGAACAATCTGTTGTAAGTATGAAGATAACCAGTGTGTCATTGATGTCAACATACTCATATTGCATTAATGAGAAAGATTGGATGAGCTGTGTGCTGAGGATATTGAGAAAATTAGCCTCAATTAGGAATAGTAAAGAACATTGATGACATTAAGGTAAAGTCCAAGATAAGATGAATATCAGAGGATGCGGTTTAAAGGGTTTTCATATGTGAGTCTTGAGATGCTCCAGTCAAGATTTCAGAGGTCCACATGAAGATATGAAGAAGTTATGGTTGCTCTAGTAGAACCAGTTCTGATAGATGTTCAGTGGTGACAGAGTGTCACAGATTGGTCCGGTGAGATCCGGAATTGCATTATCTCATTCTACGAATTGGAGGGAGTGTTGCAAAAAGTAGTGTGAAGTGACAACTAGACTTGTTCATGGTTTGGAGGTCTGAAAGCACCTTTTTCAGTATGACAGTGGCGATAGACTGTGTTCTTGAAGTTCCGGATGAAGAAGAGAAGAATTCCAGTAAGCTGATAAAGTGCGGATGTTCTTGGTGAGTCATGAAAGGTTTTGGTGATCTTTGGATTGTGTACAATTCTTATTGGCAGTCTGCATTGAAGTTGGAGTTTGCATTTAAAGAATTACCACCAGGTATTGGTGTTCTTCTTGAGACTGGCTGACCGGATGTGTTACACGTCTTGGGAATGATCTTGTAGGTATTTGCCGACTTAGATGATTGTTCCTAAGTTGATGCCTTGTATAAATAAGGGATTGTGAATTCATTTTGAAGTGGGTCTTGGTGCGGATAAGTGTGGTGTAGTGAAGAGAAGTACAAAAGGTAGAGTAGGAGTTTTTGGGCTTAAATGGAATTGATCCAGGCATGGTAAAGATGTCAATCTCCAATTCAAGTTTGTAATACTTGTTACTTTGTAGACAGTGTGTCTCTTGTAGGCAGTGTGCCTTTTGTGAGCAGTGTGCTCAGGCAGTGAGCCCTAATTGGCATGTGCCATCTATTTTTTCTTATTCTTCTAACAGAGAATAATCCTTGGGTTAATCACCCCGTGGTTTTTCCCTTGACCGAGTTTTCCACGTCAAAATCTTGGTGTCTCATGTGTTGATGTGTATCTGCTCTAGTGTTTATGTTTTATGCTTTCATGAATGATTAATTGATATGCTATTACATAACAAAGAGGATTTAAGTGTTTAAATTAAAAGCAAGTTTTGGACAACTGATTCACCCCCCCCTCTCAGTTGTCTATCCGGAATCCAACAATTGGTATCAGAGCCAAGTTCCTCTAAAAGGAGCTTAACCGCTTGAGGAGATCCAGAATGTCGTCATACAAGAAGGATAGTCTGAAGTTTGATGGAACCAACTTCTCTCTTTGGAAAGGTCGCATGAAATGTCACTTGGAGTGTATGGAAAAGGCGTACTTATCCATGGTCACAAAAGCATATGTACCTCCACAGGGTGGTCCGACAACTCTAAATGAAATCACAGATGCTGAAAACAATCTGTGGACCAAAGAGGCTCTTCTAAGTGCATTGACTGACTCAAAACTCTCAAATGTTATTAACCTATCAACTGCCTATGAGATCTGGGTTAAACTGGAACTTCTGCATGAAGGAGACGAGTATGTTAAGAGTGCAAGGTTGCAGAGTCTCAAAGGGAAATTTGAAAGACTAAAGATGAGAGATGATGAAAATATTACTACCTTTATGCCAAGAGTAAATGAGCTGGTGTGTGGAATTAGGAATGCTGGTGGAGTTTTGGATGAAAATGAGATCGTTGGAAAAATTCTCAGATCCCTTCCTGCTATCTACAAAATCAAGGTTGCTGCCATTAATGAATTCAGAGCCCATACAACTGTCACAAGAGACCAATTGGCTGGCAAACTGGCTGCATTTGAAATGATCGAGTTTGGAGATGATCCCCCCAAGACTGAATTTGCATTCAAAGCCAGTGCCTCTGTGAAAGGCAAACAAAGATTTGATCTGGGAGAAAACTCTTCAATGAAGCTGTCATGGTATGATCAAGCAAGAAGAGACATGGAAGAGGAAGAAGCAGAAACAGCTCAACTTGAAGCCCTCATTGCAAAGAGACTGCCAAGAGGATCAGGTAAGTATGAAGGAAAATTACCCTTTAAGTGCTTCAACTGCAATAAGATTGGTCATTTTGCTTCAAGATGTCCAGAAAGATCTGCAAGGTCAAATTCAAACAGACAAAGGTTCCAAAAGAACTGTTATTATGTTCATGAAGAAGATGATAATGAAGGAGTAACAGATGATGAATCAGAAATAGGAAACAAATCCAGAAATGAATGGGTGTTTATTGCCATCAAGGAAGAAGATCCAATATCCTCTGAATCTGTCAATCATAAGGTTGTAGAAAGGGCTTTGGCTGCCCAAGTTGAAGAAAAGGATGATTGGGTTATTGATAGTGGATGCTCTCACCATATGACAGGTGACAAAAACAAGTTCCTAGACTTGGAAAGGTATGAAGGAGGAATGATAAAGTTTGGTGATAATTCTGCTGGTAGAATTAGAGGTAGGGGAACTATTTCTTTTGATGGAAAGAGCAAAACTGGTAATGTACTGTATGTTGAAGGATTGAAGCACAATCTTCTCAGTGTTGGACAGTTGGTAGACAAAGGTTATGATCTTCGGTTCAAAAATGGAAGATGCAGGATCTTTGAAAGCTCCAGAACTAAGATTGCATCCAGTACTCAAACAAAAGGTAATATCTTCCATCGAGTTGGTTCTAATAAAAGTTGTTTGTTTGTTCAAGTTGATCAGAGTTGGTTATGGCATAGAAGGATGTGTCATGTAAATTTTGATAACATCATCAAGAGAAGCAATACTCAGGCTGTAAGAGATCTTCCAAAATTGGTGAAACCTACAAATAGCTTGTGCAAAGAATGTTAGCTGGGTAAACAGAGCAGTCTCATTCAAAAGCAAGGATCAGTCCTCTACTGGATTATTGGAATTAATTCATACTGATCTATGTGGTCCGACAAGAATCAAGAGTATGCAAGGTGATAGATATTTCATGTTACTGATTGATGACCATTCCCAGATGATGTCGGTTACCTTTCTGAAAGAGAAATCAGAAGCTTTTGAGAAGTTTAAAATCTTCAAGGCTATGGTAGAAAATCAAACCGGACTGAAACTGAAATGTCTGAGGTCTGATAGAGGTGGTGAATTCACATCCGGTGAATTCATAGATTTTTGTGAGAAGCATGGTATAAAGAGACAGTTATCTGCTCCTAGGACTCCACAGCAGAATGGAGTAGTAGAGAGAAAGAACCAGACCATCCAGGAAGCATCTAGGACAATGATGATGGAAGCAAATGTTCCCCAGATGTTTTGGAGAGAAGCTGTCAGCACTGCAGTCTATACTCTCAATCGAGTTCAAATTAGAAGCAATACCGGTAAGACTCCTTATGAACTTCGGTTTGGTATAACTCCTACTGTGAGATATTTCAGAGTATTTGGTAGCAAATGTTACATTAAAAGAGATGAAGATCTAGGAAAGTTTGATGCTAGAAGTGATGAAGGAATTTTCTTGGGTTACTCCACTCAAAGCAAAGCATACCGGTGTTACAATAAGAGACTGAGAAATATGATAGAAAGTACAAATGTGAAGGTTGATGAAGGAATTGAGAAGCCCTCAAGGTTTTATGAATATGATGAAGATGATCAGAATGGTTCTCTGGTTCAAGGAGCTCAATCCTCCTCTGAAAGTCAGATTCAGACTGATCCGGTAAATTAGGAAGAAGAGGTTGGTCTGAATGAGCTTGATCAAGAAATAGAAGTGCAAGAAACTCCCAAAGTTCCAAGGTATGTAAGACTGAACCACTCTGAAGATCAGATCATAGGTGACAAAAGCAAAGGTGTACAAACTAGAAGGAAATTTGCTCAAAATTTAGATGAATGTTGTTTGATTTCAAAGATTGAACCTAAGACAATAAATGAAGCCTGCAATGATGAAAATTGGACCAAAGCAATGGAGGAAGAGTTGATGCAAATTGAGAAAAATCACACTTGGGATCTTGTTTCTAGACCTAGAAATAAGAATGTGATTGGAACCAAATGGGTCTTCCAGAACAAACTAAATGAAGTTGGTGAAGTAATCAGAAACAAAGCCAGATTAGTCTGCAAAGGCTACTCTTAAATAGAAGGGATTGATTTTGAGGAAACCTTTGCTCTGGTGGCAAGAATTGAAGCAGTCAGACTATTTCTTGCATTTGCTGCCTTCAAAGATTTCAAAGTATATCAGATGGATGTCAAATCTGCTTTCCTGAATGGTGACTTAGAAGAAGAAGTGTACATTGAACAACCGGATGGATTTCAATTATTTGAGCATGGTGATATGGTCTGCAAATTAAAGAAGGCACTGTATGGTCTAAAGCAAGCACCAAGAACATGGTATGAGAGGCTGGACAAACATATTTTGAAGATTGGTTTAAACAAGGGTACTGTTGATAGTAACCTATATTTCAAAATTGATCATGAAAACATTTTGATTGTTGAAGTATTTGTTGATGATATCATCTTTGGAGGAAAAGATAGCATGTGTAAAACTTTTTCAAATCAAATGAAAAGTGAGTTTGAGATGTCCATGCTTGGTGAAATGAATTTCTTCTTGGGTCTGCAAATTACTCAAACAAAGAAAGGGATCTTCATTTCTCAGACCAAATATGTGAAAGAATTGTTGAGGAAATTTGGGATGGAAAATTCAAAGCCAATGAATACTCCCATGGAAACCGGATGCAAGTTGAGCAAAGATGATGACTCTCCCAAGGTGGATCAGACAAAATATAGGTCAATGATTGGAGGACTGTTGTATCTCACTCAAACTAGACCAGATATTATGCAGGCTGTTGGTCTTGTTGCTAGATTCCAAGCTGATCCTAGAGAATCTCATGTTATGGCAATCAAGAGGATTTCTAGATATCTAAAGGGGATAGTTGAGTATGGTCTATGGTACCCTAGAGATTATGATTTCTCTCTTCATGCATATACAGATGCAGATTGGGTAGGAGATGTGGATGACCGGAAGAGCACCAGTGGTGGAGCTTTCTTTTTGGGAAAAAGATTGGTTTCTTGGCTAAGCAAGAAATAAGAGGCAATATCTCTATCTACAACTAAAGCAGAATACATTGTAGCAACAGGTAGTTGCACTCAAATCTTATGGATGAAGCAGATGCTAAGAGACATTAAAGTAGAATATGAGGAGCCTATCACAATTTTCTGTGATAATTCAAGTACAATTGATAAATATTTCTAAGAATCCGGTGTTGCATTCTAAGACCAAGCACATATCTATCAAGTTTCACTTTCTGAGAGAGCAAGTGAACAAGGATGAAGTCAGATTGGAGTATGTGCCCTCCAAGGATTAGATTGCAGATATTTTTACTAAACCTCTTCCCAAGGACTCTTTTGAGTATCTCAGGGAGAAGTTAGGGGTCATTGCCCCTCCGGTGATGAACTAGGATGCGCTGATGTGCATCAGTCTGGTGGATATCACAGTCATATCTTGTGATCCGGATTGGTGATGGGGAGCTGCTACTCAAGGGGAGCAGCTGGTATGATTCTGATGTGTTAAAGTTGCAAGTATGAGCCCTTTGCCATTGATGTCAAAGGGGGAGAGAAGACATGTGAAAAACAAGTGGTTGATCAAAGGGGAGCAGTAAAGAAAGAGAAGACATGTGAAGAGTTGTTGCTGATAGGGGGAGCTGTGACAGAAAGGAGAAGTTCTTGTCTTGATGGTTTTTCACATCATATGTTGCCATCAATGACAAGGGGGAGATTGTTGCAAGTATGAGGATAACCAGTGTTGTCATTGATGTCAACATACTCATATTGCATTAATGAGAAAGATTGGATGAGCTGTGTGCTGAGGATATTGAGAAAATTAGCCTCAATCAGGAACAGTAAAGAACAGTGATGACATTAAGGTAAAAGTCCAAGATAAGATGAATATCAGAGGATACGGTTTAAAGGGTTTTCAGATGTGAGTCTTGTGATGCTCCAGTCAAGATTTCAGAGGTCCATATGAAGATATGAAGAAGTTATGGTCGCTCTAGTAGAACTGGTTCCGACAGATGTTCAGTGGTGACAGAGTGTCACAGATTGGTCTGGTCAGATCCGGAATTGCATTATCTCATTCTGCAGATTGGAGGGAGTGTTGCAGAAAGTAGTGTGAAGTGACAACTAGACTTGTTCATGGTTTGGAGGTCCGAAAGCACCTTTTTCAGTATGACAGTGGCGATAGACTGTGTTCTTGAAGTTCCGGATGAAGAAGAGAAGAATTCCAGTAAGCTGATAAAGTGCGGATGTTCTTGGTGAGTCAGGAAAGGTTTTGGTGATCTTTGGATCATGTACAATTCTTATTGGTGGTCCACATTGAAGTTGGAGTTTGCATTTGAAGAATTACCACCGGGTATTGGTGTTCTTCTTGAGACTGGCCGATCGGATGTGTTACACATCTTGCGAATGATCTTGTAGGTATTTGCCAACTTAGATGATTGTTCCTAAGTCGATGCCTTGTATAAATAAGGTATTGTGAATTCATTTTGAAGTGGGTCTTGGTGCAGATAAGTGTGGTGTAGCGAAGAGAAGTGTGAAAGGCAGAGCAGGAGTTTTTGGGCTTAAATGGAACTGATCCAGGCATGGTAAAGATGTCAATCTCCAGTTCAAGTTTGTAATACTTGTTACTTTGTAGACAGTGTGTCTCTTGTAGGCAGTGTGCCTCTTGTGAGCAGTGTGCTCGGGCAGTGAGCCCTAATTGGCATGTGCCATCTATTTTTTCTTATTCTTATAACAGAGAATCATCCTTGGGTTAATCACCCCGTGGTTTTTCCCTTGACCGGGTTTTCCACGTCAAAATCTTGGTGTCTCATGTGTTGATGTGTATCTGCTCTGGTGTTTATGCTTTATGCTTTCATGAATGATTAATTGATATGCTATTACATAACAAAGAGGATTTAAGTGTTTAAATTAAAAGCAAGTTTTGGACAACTGATTCACCCCCCCTCTCAGTTGTCTGTCTGAAATCTAACACAATTAGTCATCAAACACATCCAAAACATGCATTTATTTTCTAACAAGTTTTCTTCATGTGCAGATACATGTGTAATTATGTTTCTGTTTGATTCATCAGGTTACATTATGAGTGGAGGAAATGTGGCTCCCACAAGGGTTGAGACCAGCTCATAGTCCTTACAACAAACATTTCAGATGCAATATACAAATGCAAAAGCATAGTCCAAGGATCATATTTAGAAGGCAGACCATAGTTGTCAAGAGCAATAACAGTCAGCAGGAAGGCAATCACAAGGGCAGTCATGATAAAGATAGTCGTGAAGGAAAAGAGAGATCTTGTGATAGCCTTTCAGATGATGAAATATATCCAATTAAAGATTATTTTGCAAATTCATCAATTGAAAATGTTTATGAGTACATGACAACACCCTTGTACTGGTGAAAAGTGCATTATCCTATGCCAACATGGTAGTTTTGGTCTAACACATATACAGTCATATAAAACAACAATAAGTGCTGTTATAGCAGCAATGCAAGGTACAAACTCATATGATAAAAAATATACATGCAATAGAGCAGCAGGCCTATTACTGTGTTGTAGACGAAAGCAATCATTCATAAATGCATTGGACTGTCATATATAGAAAAAAACATTCATATAGTGATAGCTACAAATAATAATAACGGTTACAAAGATAGAAAATGAAATGTTTTGTCAATGAAATAGCTACAGGAAGCAAATGATAAGCTACAACTACATCCAGAATGCAATAAAAATAGTCCAAAATATATTTTCTTCATACAAGTCAAACCCCACATTAAATTCATACATAGAGAGGGCAGCAGGAAAAAGATGAAGAACAACAGTAAGCAATATAGTACATGCAGTACATCAACGTGGATGAGCAGTCTTTTTGAGCGATAAGAAACCCTCTTGAGGGGACATTCACATCTTATCATGGAATGAGTTAAGCAACATACATACAAAAGGTATGAAGAATTGTAACATAAAATAGTCTCATAAAGTATGCCCTGTATCTCTATCAGAGATGTTGTAAATGTTAGTATAGAGTGAAATATCAAACCCTGTGCAGAGATGTAGACTATCATATAAAAAGGAAAATATATAGAGATGGACATACAATGGGGATACAAGAAATACAAGACAATAGAGGCTTGTTTAAGCTTGATAAAAATCTAAAGATTGAAAGGAGTTTGACAAATACTTTGGGCTAGAGTGCTACATCTAACCAAGTAGACAATTGTATATGAGGCAGCAAGTACTACTTTTAATGAGGATAGAGAGAAGGGGTGCAATTTATGAGTCTTTCAAGGATATACTAATCTCTATAAGAAAACTGAGACACTGTGTTTTGATGGTAATCAAGGGACAGATATAGAGCAGTCATAAGGAGTAGTTGCCAGTGTGAAGGTTGGCTAAAGACTTAAATAACAGAGAGCAGGGAGATGTATTGAGTTCACAAACACATGGTACTATAAGCTACAGGATGTTTCACCAAACCCATCTATGGCATCAATACAAGCTTTGTTAAAACTGTCTCAGACCTACACAATCATTTACAAAGGATATGGATAAGTGGTCTAAAATTTTTAGGTCCCCAAAGCCTAAGTTTGCACGGTAAAGGAAAGAACAAAGGATATAGTGTTGGTTGGGACAGTTTTGACAAAGCTTAGCATGATTGTGAGGTTATGAACCCACAAAGATGTTTGCATACTGTGAACAAAGATCATGAATGAGCTTTCCACCGCATTGAGAGTAACATACAATATGCAAATCATCCATATGTAGTCCAAAGAAATTGAATAGCAGAAGATCTATATGGATGGAAAGACTATGAAGTCCTTTGGAAGCATGCCCTTAAGTTGCTTATTCCCAAAAGTGAATATGCTATTGCTGAAGAAATTCTTGGAAGGATAAGCTTGGGGCAAGCATGGGCAGGACTATTTCCTTTAAGGAAGAAATCAGGAAGGGTGTTTACAACAATGATAACTGACACACCATTATATGACAATGGTGAAGTTGTGGGTGTGATTTCTGTGACAAGTGATGCTTTTTCTTATGAAGATATCAATAGCACTGCAATTTTGAGCTACAATTCATTTAATGGTCAGAACATCGGCAACAATTTTCAAGTAATTCATCATTTTAACAAACCAATGTTTGGACAGAGACCACCTTTGTGCAAAGCATCCACTATATCAAGGCCGACAAAAAGAATGCTATCATGTATACACATAGGGGAGGATAATGTTGATCTTTATGTAGCTGATAAATATTGTGAAGGACTGGGACAAGAACTTGCTCTAGCAGAGGTTTTCCCAAGACCGGTAGCCAAAAAAAATTATCTAAGTTTTGCAAAGGTGTAAATAGTAGTAATAGTCTGACCAAGTGTAGAAATAATATTGGCTCACATCGAGGAAGTGCTAATGCATTGACGCCAAAAAAACAAGATTCTAAAATGCTGTCCAAGTTCCTCTATAGAGGAAGATATATCAATCTGAGTATGACCAGCCATGTCTAAGGAAGATTAGACCAAGGATCTGAGCATGTCAATCCATCTCCATATCAAACGTCAAAGGTGGAACTTACTAGTCTACATACAGATATCGAAGAGTCTACAAAGAGGAGACTTCTTCCTTGTCAAACCCAGAAAAAGCCATCAAAGTCTTGCGTCTACAACAAAAGAATAAATGGTCTTGATGTTAAGCAAGAAGACAAGAAAATGGTGCTTGAAACCCTCAGGATGCACATGAATGTCATTTTATAAGTTTTTTGTCACAACAGCAAGGAGAAAATGTAGATTTTCAAGCAAGAATACATAGAACCCTTTGAAAGTCATAGAAAATGGAGTTTTTTAAGCATCTTGCTACAGCCAACCTAGAAAATGTAGATTTTCAAGAAATCGTGCTTCAGCAAAGGCAGACTATGTAAGAAAATTCTAGAAAAATGAGGGGATATCTATAGTAAAAGTGACTTACTTGTGTTTCTGCGGAGTGCTATGCATGCAAACTATCATTGTTTTCCTCAGCCAACCTTCCAATGGCGGCCAACAACATAGCAAATGCAATACAGAATGGTCGGCCATAGTTAGCCACAAAAGATGCATGAGAAACCAGTAAGAAATTCGCGGCCTCAAAGGCCCAAAATCATTTTCAAATCGAGAAGAAGAAGTCGAGCCTTAGCTAGATACAACTTACCTTGAATTTTTCTCTGAAAATCAGCCAAAATCCCTCCCAAAATCAACAGAAAATCATGCATTTTGGCCACAAACCCCAGTCATGGCGGCGGTTGAGCACGACAACAGAAAGAGATGAAATGGAAATGAAATAGCTTTTATGTTTTCTTCCTTTTGGGGTTGAATGAACCTAGTTTGCATTTGAGTCTTTTTGACTTTTGTTTTACAAAAAAAAAAATTAGTGACATCTATTATGGCCCGTGGTGAATACTTACGAAAGTCTTTAAGCCTAGTGATCATTGTACATGGGGTGTGTGGCATATATTTTTCTACCTTTTATTTCTTTTCCAAGGTCAAATGCATTATAAAAAACACAAGGCCGAGGGTATTTTTTTTGCTAAGGCATATCATGAGGGAGTTACAAGGTGGGTGAAGTGATGGATACAAGGCATGGTGATGTGCGATGGGAGATATAAGGTGGTATAAAAGGTAAGTGATGTATAAAAAATAGTTGGCATTGAGGCCATAAGGTGAGTGTGCATGATATAAGTAAGGCATTGTAAATATTGCATATGGAGTCATAAGGATGCCTTGTAATATGTGATAAATGACCAATGTAATACGACATGATGTTTGTATCAAGACCATGGAGAGAGATGCGAGTAATGACGCAAAGTATATGGGAGGTAGTGCAAGTGTATGTGAGTTGTGTCATTTTGCCTAGGAGTTACAAGAGTTTTAAGTCGATTTTTTGCATAGTCTAAGGATAGATTAAATGTTGTAAACAAACGATAAAATAATTAGTAATGAATTACTTTATCATTTGTAATAAAATGCAAAGAGGCAATATTAGGCAAATTATCACAAATGGAAAAGTAAGTCTCATTGATTACTTTGTCATCCTTTCACGACATTTAATTGGTCCCCAAACTAGGCAAAATCAGGAAATTAAATGTTGTGTCCTAAATGCCACTTTTCTGCATAGGTTTGTATAAAATTTGGATTGTAAAACATTAACTAAGGTGGTGTAATTATAAACCTCTTAGTCAAATGTTAATTAAATGTAGAAATTGTGTATTTATGTCATTTATTGTGAAAAAATCAGACATTTATGATGCTGCAGGGTGAAGTTGACAAACAGGTTGGGGAGTTATTGCACAGATTTGACTTATTTCAGTGGCCTTAAAGATCATTTAAAGGCATTCAAATAAATTTTTAGGTGCTTTTATGATTATTGATGACATGCCTTGACTGTTTCTGCATTGGGAACCCATTTTGGAGGACTTAGAGCAGATATTTTGGGGACATTTATGAGATACACGAAAATGGAGATAGCTCATCTTTATCTGATTGCAGCTGTTTGGAGAGTATATAGTCATACATTTGACTCTTTGTAGGGAGTTCTTTCCATGTACAATTATGGAGTTAGTGATTTTTTCTGCAATCCTACTCAGTTTGAGCATGTTTTTCTAACTCTTTTGGGCATATGAAATACAAAGAACACCTTGGATACCATTGCAATCATATTTTGCCTTCTTGTTTTGTAGTATTGGGTGTTATCAAGTGTTTGATCAGGTCATTTGTCAGGTAATTTATTTCCTTGTGACTGTCTTATGTTTCAATACCCTTTTTATGTAGAAGCTCTGTTTATGTAGGTTACAACTGTGTCTTAGAGTGTTATAAGGCTTTAAACTATGAAGTTTAGCTTCATTTTAAATATTTTAATACAATTAGGCCTCTTTGTGAAGTGTTTTTACAAACATACAGTGATAGGTTGTGCAGGTTTAGTTTCTATTGTCTGTGGCCAAGTGTATGCAGGTCTGAGTTTCATTTACCTTATCAAGTTTGTTGAATCACCCTTATTTTCAAATTTTCCAGTCTTAACTTTCATTTTCAAAAGATTCCTTCTCCTTTTTCCTCTGCAAATCTAGTAGATTTTAGGTGATTACTAATTAGGAAGCTGATCTTCTCCAGAGGTTCTTTCCATCACAGGTGACCCACAGACCTGGAAAGATCCCATGTTTCTCTAGATTGCCAAGTTTTACAACTGAGCAAGGGTACAAATCTGAGAGACAATAGTTTTTGGCACGCCCGGTGGGACTGTGAAATGGATTCTCAGTCTAGTTTATACTTTTTGTTACTATTGTTTGGTGTGTACAATAGTAGTTTCAATGTTTTGGAGGCATTTTCTCTACACACCTGACGACTCTAGAAAGAAATAACCATTGGTTTCAAGAAGACAAGTGCCGGTATGTACTTATTTTACTAAAAAATTAGACCTGATTTTTATCCTTGTGAAACATTTCATGATTTTTCAGCTGATTTGATGTTGCATAATGTTTTTTTAGTGAAGATAGGTTTTATAACCCTCCATTCCATGAAAATCCTTCTTATGCCACTTCTTATCAGCCATACCAAGCAGAATATGCTACTAGTTTTGTCCTGAATAACCCACCAACAACAAATTATCAACATAATCATCATGCTTTCCACCCTCCCACCCCTGCTCAACTTTCTTGGCAACCTATCCATGCCTATAGCCATTCACAAGTTCATTTTCCTCATGACCAGCATAACTACCCTCTGAATCAGCCTCAAGATGTTAACAACATCAGTATCAGGGATGTAGCATTAGACTTGCAAAGGAAATTAGAGGCTGTCACAATAGAGCAAGAGTATAGTATGCAGCAGGAGGAGCTTGGTTATCAAGCTCATATTCATCAGAGAGAGGTGGAGGCATGAATGTATGAAGAGGAATGCTTGAGTAGGCAGATTACTGCCAAGAAAGAGCAAATAAGGCAATTAATAGCTCAGATTTGAGAGCCTAAGGTCCAAAACCCTTCTCCTCTTCCTAATCTCATATAAATCCACACTATAAGTCAAGCTAAGCCTACCAATGAACCTTCTTCAATGTTTGAAATTCCAAGTTTTAGGTAGCCTTCTCCCTTTAAGGTTCCAAGTTGGAAAGGGCCATCTTTTTCGCCCTATGAAGACCCTCCACCAAACATACAAACGAAACCATGCTCTAGCATCTAGCTAGCAGAAGAAGAGGAGATAAAGCAGCCTATACCATCTTGTCCAGATACTATTTGTCTCTACAAAGGAGGGCTTGTTGTGTGGTCTTCTTCATGGGAGGTTAGAAAGCAAAAGGAAGAGGAGAGTGTTTGTGCTATGTCATAGGAACAATCGGTACTTGAAAGTGATGAAGGGATGACAAATAGGTTGTTTGAGCAGCTACCATGTTTTCTTGACCTAGAAGAGGAACAAGCTGATGTCTCAAGTCAGCCTTGTGAAGAGAAGCTTCTTCAAGATAGCAGAGATATTTCATTGAATCATCAATAAGATAACACTTTAGAGAGATACTTTGAAAAGAATGACCTTGTTCTTAAGGTTAAAGATGATGTTCCAACCCAAAAGCTTTCAGACCTTGAAGGGAAGCCCGAAGATATGAAGCATGTTCAAGAGGCTAGCATTCCTCAAGAGGATCATGATGAAGTTTGTTTTTGGGATGATCTGGAGGATTTTTGTGCTAACCTTGATGTCAAACTAGCTTCAAAAAATAAAGAATGCTACAAACATGAGGAACACATGCATGTTTTGTTTCATCAAGAGGGCTGCTACAAAGAGGACCAGTTTGAGTATAGCCTTGAGTTATCTTTTTCATGATCAGAAGGTGAAACAACACCTTTGGAGGAGGAACATCTTGGACATTTGAAACAACAAAGTTTTAAACAAATTGGTGATGGGACTGAAAAGAAAGAGTTGTTTTCTTTTTTGGATCAGCCTTTGTCTCCTTTTGACAAAGATGGACCCTCTTTTAATTATTCTAAGGATGAAGGTGGCATCCTTCATTTAGGAAAAGTTGTAGAAGAAAATGCCTTACAGCCTATAAAGGAGGACAACATGAACTGTTTTGAAGAACTCCCATAATTTGTTGATGAAGAGTTACATTCTAGAATGGAGGAGAAACCAAATGAGAAGTAGATTGAGGACCTTTTCTCAGTTATCTAGCAAGGGTATTAGCATCTTGATCGAGAGGCTGAACATCTTGATGGTTCATTTTTAAGAGCAATTATAGATATAGAAACAAGACATTCGAATCAGCAAGATGAGGAACCAGCAATACACGAGCAAGAAGCTAGCAAAGAGAGGTTAAGGTTCGTTAGTTCAAATAGATGTCCTATCGACATCTTACTCAAATCAAGCCTAACAAGGTGTTTTCAGTCATGCTCACACCTGAGGAGAAGATTGAAACCAAGGAGTAGTATGTCCAATCTGCTTATATGCCTCAAAACAACAGCAAGCATGATCAAAATTATGAGGTAGGTGGAATTGTTTTCTTTATCCAAATCTCATTACAATAGTTTGTTATACTTCTATCAATTGTCCACCTCCTTGAGGCTGCTCATGATCACGTGATATATTGTATATTGTTGAGGATGGGATGCTATTTTAAAGAACTAGTAAATGGTAATGTTTGAGCAGCACCTCTACTGGTTAGACGTACGGTAGGTTGAGTTTTTTATGTTGAATAAGTGCTGCTACACAGACGATTAGATGCAGTTTTCATTTCACTAAGTGTGTTTTTGCATAGTTGTTAGTTATTCCTAGGTCTATTTATGTGTGAGGATGAAACTACTATAATGTAATTTAGCTGTATGTGGTACATCCATCATATGAAACAGTGAATACAGGTATTCACTGTCACACATCATACCTGCCCTCATAGTGCTGTAATAAATCACAACAATTTGCAAAAGAGGTATTCTTGTTGATTATCCCCTTCTAACCCATCAAGTAGATGCATATGATTAGTAACAGTGATTTTTGTTGGTTCACTATCACCTACCATACCCATGCACTTGATGGACTAGAAGAGAGGGCAGTCAGAGGTGAGTTGCAGCCATGGAAGGAAGTGTTTTTTCAAATTTTTATCAAGTATGTGTGACTCTATGCCCAATGGTTAAGCTTTAGGCAACTGGTCTGATGTTTAGCAGGTAAACATATAGCAGATGTCACCAAAGATGTTACCTAAATTTCACTACGGCTCATTCAGGTAGAGTTTTGATTCAAAACCTGTAAGGTACATCTCATCTGGTCCTTCATACATTACATTCAAGTGAATAAATAAAATAATTTAGGAGATTATGTATATTAGTTTACTGCATTTATCCAAGTGCATGTAACATGGGAAGGGTTTATCCATAACTTTTTCCAAAAAATAAATAATCTTTATTGAATGTAAAAAGTTCATTATCTCACACAAGCCATGAGGTTAACTGTCTTATTCAGTGAAATAGAAGAACAATTTGATGAAAGTAGATTGTCATTGATGTCAAAAATGTGTTGGTATTTACAGAAGTTGTTCATATACTTCAGGTTGATATGTTGCTTCATGGCTAAGTCAGGAAATGCTAACTTGTTTGATTAGTTTGTGTACATTCTTGATATTCACAAGACTGCATGATCAGAATCATCAATCAGGATAAGTATGATACAATGCATATGTTTTATGATACAAGGTTGCTGATAAAGTTCATCTTGCCATGCTTGATCAAAGTGAGGCATTAATGTTTATTAATGGTTGAATCAATGGTTATCAAAATGCCTAAAATATTAAAATCCTAACTATAAGCTCTAAGTGTATACAAAGAGATTAAATGTCAAAGTATGCACTTTATGTTATAAAGTAATGTTGACTTGCAAGAGCAGGTTATACTACTTAGAGCAACCTACTAGAGGGTTTTAATTCATGACACCTACCGGCCCCTTCATATTCTATTTACCATTTGAATTTGGTTGAATATCCTTATTTAATTTATGAAGAGCTTGATTTAAAAAAAAAAAAGCATGGAATATCATTTATATTAGAAAGTCTTATTTAAAGGGGAGCATGAAAAGGTTTCCAATGACTTTTTATAAAGCTTTAAATATAAAACATTTAAAAAAAAAAGAAAAAGCATTAAATATGCTTTAAGAGGGGAATGTGAATAAGCCATTTTATGGCTTTATTTAATATATTTTTATGAGCTTTTAAAATGTTTTTTGTGCTATTTTCTAGGGGCACATTTCAAGGAGAGCTTTAAGGAGATTTTGGGAGACTTTAAAGGAGAGTTTATTTTTATGAAGAAAATCCATTTTTTCATGTTGTCGCTGAAGTAAAAGATAAAGGGGAAAGTTTTTTTTAGAATATGAAAGGAATTTCATGTGGTGGATTTAAGGGGTTTATTTTTAGAATGTTTTTTTTCAAAGACATTCTATTATATTGGAAATATTTTTGGAAGACATTTTTGTGAGAAGATGATAAGATTGATTTTTTTTTATTGAAGATTTTTGGCAAATGGGATTTTGAAAAGTCATTTGTTGCAGATTGAAGAATATTTTGAAGAAGACAGAATTTTTTTTTTGCAAAGAAGATGAAGGGTTTGAAGAAGATGATTTTTTTTTGAAATAAAAAATATGAAGAACAGTGAAGAGTGAAATTTTTCAAGTGCATTATGATTTTTTTAAAGATATTTTTGAGATGAATTTTGCAGAGAAAAGAATTTCAAAAATAATGATCATAGATGATCTTGCAGAAGAAAATATATTTGCATATGTTTTTATTCTTACAGGTTGAAGAATATCTTATGATAGAAATGGAAATGTATTTTCTTCAAAGGAATATGAAGAGACATTTTGAAGATGATCAAAGAGATTTTATTTTTTTTACAAGGGAAGATTGAAAATATTATTGTTGAAGATATTCAAAGAAAAAGATGAAGATTTGCAGAAGATGAAATTGAACAGGGAGAACATATTTTTGAAAAGAAGAAAATGAAAAGTAAAATTAAAAAAAAGTAGAGAAGAGTTAAATGTGAAAGGTTATTTTTTCATATTTAATGGCATTACAGGTGCATTAAAGTAGAGTGGTGATGTGGATCAATATGGAGTGTTGAAGATATTTTACAAATGAATCATGTTATTGTATGTGAGATTATGTTTGTACAGGAATGGATCAAACACAGTATGCCAGTGAGGCTTGTAGGTCAGTGAGACCTTAATATTTGTCAGTGAGACACATATTGCAGCCAGTGAGGCTTCTTTGTAGCCAGTGAGGCAGTTTAGAGTGGTTTTTCTACCCCTGGAGGGTTTTCCACTCATGCAATTCTTGTGTCATAATCTTCTCTATGTGTGTATGATTTACTTATGAAGTTTTGTTCTCTTTCTGTATTCAAAGTCATGTGCATATGTATTTGAGAAATCAATGCTATCTTTCTCTCCTTGTGCTCTGAAAGCTAAAGTGTGTAAAAAGATTTGAAAATTCATACAACACTGATTCACCCCCCCTCTCAGTGTTGATTGTACTCCTACAATTGGTATCAGAGCCACGTTTCCCTTTTGTAGCTTAATCAGCTTGGGTAGGTCCTGTGTGTGGAGTTCAATGGGTAAGTCTAGAAGAAATAAGAACATGAGAAATGTTACGATTCTTTCTGGTCAAAAGATACAAAAGAAATCATCCATATCAAATCTAGATTTTGATAAAAAGTCAGTTGATAAAGTTGTTCTCCAAGTTGAATCTGATATTGTCTTAGGAGAAAATTTTTCAGATGTTCCTCAGTTTGATGGTTCAAATTTTTCAGTTTGGTATGTTAGAATGCAAGTATATTTATCCTCCTTAGGATATGATGTATTAATGTCAGTTGAGAATGGTAATTCTACAAATAACAAAGAAGTTCTTGAATATAATGATATTGCAATGAAGGCTATATTATCTGCTCTGTCTAATGGTGTTATTTGTAAAGTTATGGATTGTGTTACAGCTCAGGATATGTGGAGGAGATTGAAAAGAATTTATCAAGATAATGATAAAGAAGGGGACACTCTGGTGTGTGAAGAAAGTAGTAATGAAAAGAGACTTTCAAATGAAGGAGTTGAAGTTCAATCCCAATCAAATTCAGAAGAAGTTAACATCACAAGTGATGATGATCAAGAAGATGATGAACAAGACTGTGAGATTGATCTGGAAGGAGAGCTCATATATGCTCTAACTGAACTCAAGAATTATAAGAAGGAGAACAAGAAATTAATGTTGCAATTGCAGCAAGAAAGAGATTTAAAAG
Source organism: Cunninghamia lanceolata (assembly GCA_027924645.1). NCBI lineage: Eukaryota > Viridiplantae > Streptophyta > Pinopsida > Cupressales > Cupressaceae > Cunninghamia > Cunninghamia lanceolata. Next base: position 1,880,580 of record BSBN01000567.1, read on the forward strand.
ACAAACCACTATCTGACCTTGAAGATACTAGAAGTCTGATTATGGATTTGAGGAATCAAGTTAGTGAATCAGATAAATTAATTATTAGTCTGAAGATGGAGATTTAGGAAGCTAAGAGGATTGTTGATATAACAAAGGTTGAATTGGAAGCTAAATCAGTTGATTACCAAAAACTTGAAGGAGAAATAGTTTCCTTGAGAAAAAATCTTGAGGATGTTAAGAAGCAATTAGAAAAGAATTTGAAATTTGAAGAGAGTACAAGCAGGTTAAATAAGATGCTTGGTAAACAAAAACTATATGGAGACACTACTGGACTTGGTTTTGAAGAAGGAGAATGTTCAAAAGCTAAAGAGACACCTAGAAAGAAGATTGATTTGAATGTTGCCACTGAAAACAAAATGCAAAATCAAAGAAGAAGAAATGCTCCTGTAAGACAAGCATACATGTACAGGTATACTTATTCTTTTAGTGGTTATTGTTATACTTGTAATCAATTTGGACACAAATCATTTAATTGCAGAAGGAAAAGGAATACTGATATTGTTTGTTACAAGTGCAATAATGCTGGTCACATTCAAAGAAACTGCAAAATGAATAGAAGGTATGATCCTGCTTGGAAGAATAATATAAATACTCAAGGGATGTTAAAAAGGTACTATCATTCATTTGATTATGATTTTGACATAGTTTGTTATAATTGCAACACTCCTGGACATAAAGCACAGAGTTGTAGAATGTATGCTTCACCTGATTTAAAAAAATTGAAATGGAAAGAGGAAGAAAAGGTTTGGAGAAAGAAAGCACTTGTGAAAATTTGGAAGCAGAAAGAAGGTAAAGAGAAGTCAGAATCTAAGCTTGTGCATCTTGCACAAGTCATTTCATCTGTTGCATAACAGATAACATGAAGTAAGGGGGAGTTGTTCATGTGCTATCAATTGACCCCAAGAAGTTTCAGGAAGGAGATCATTTGAATGGTGATCTTGTCTTGTTTATCATATTTTCCAATCTTGTGATGATGAAGTTGCTAACTAAGTTAATTTTTAGTGTGTATCAGTGATACAGGTAATCTTTGGTTTAGTAAGCATACAAGATATTGAAAAGGTGTTTCAGAAGCTCTCTGCACAAAGAGGTTGATGTTGTTGTGACTTGATCCTATTTGTATACTGTTCATATCATGTTGGTACTTAAAAAATTGTGTTGCAGTTTTATGTGATCTTGCTTGTCAGGGCAAAGAGCTTAGGATGCTCTCGAGAAGCTCTTATCAGAAATTAGCATGTGTTGGCTAAGGTGGCTGAAAATGAAGATTCAATTCATAGCAATTATCTCTGCTTTTGATTTGTGCAAAGTGTTGTTACAGGAAGAATTTGTTGATGCAGTTTGTTTGTTGTTGTTTGAATGACAAAGTCAAGAGGTAGGAGTTCTTGTTGGTTGCAGGATGTAGTTATGTATATATCAGATTTGACAGTGTGTTGTGAAAAGTGTTTTGTGTAGAACAGGAGGATAGTTTAGATGGTCTTTAGTCTTTGTCATGTCAGAAAAGGTGTTAGAATAGTTTGGTTGCAGGATGATAGTTCATATCAAAGAAGTCAATTTGATGGTCATATCTACAACCTTGTTGAGTAATGTTTTTATGGCATATGTTTTGCATAAGTATTGAACATTTCAGGTGATTTGGAGATAGTGTCTCACTTGTTTCATTGATGATCTTCCTCACTAATATGTTTCAGACAGAGTTCTTCAAGCTATGACATTGATGGTGATATCCTGCATTTCATCAGAGGAAGTTAAAATCAGCAATAGCAGGTGGTAATGTTCAAAAAGGTTTGTCATATGTTGGCCTTAGGATTGTTATCATCATAAATCATTACTTGTTCAAAGGTTAATAGGAGTTTATGCCTTCAAAGTGTTCAAAATTCAATATGACTATAATGGTTATGATCATGCTATAACTTCTTTAAATGGAGTTGTTCTCAGGGGGAGTTAATCAGAGGATTGAGTTGTCACTATCAGGGGAGATTTGAAAAGAGATATGTTTTTCTTCATCCTCATATTAGTATTGTGTCAAGAAGTGATATTATGTTGAGATTGATATACATGTTTCATTCTGTCAAGACAATGGTTTGTGTTGGTTATTCTTGCCAGTAATTGCCAGTGGTATTGGTATTCAACACAGGGGGAGCAAATAGTTTGAGTCTTTGTCATCAGATGTCAAAAAGGGGGAGAAAGAAAAATTGCATCAGGTAGTTTTGCCATCAATGACAAAGGGGGAGATTGATGAAAGTAGATTGTCATTGATGTCAAAAATGTGTTGGTATTTACAGAAGTTGTTCATATACTTCAGGTTGATATGTTGCTTCATGGCTAAGTCAGGAAATGCTAACTTGTTTGATCAGTTTGTGTACATTCTTGATATTCACAAGATTGCATGATCAGAATCATCAATCAGGATAAGTATGATACAATGCATATGTTTTATGATACAAGGTTGCTGATAAAGTTCATCTTGCCATGCTTGATCAAAGTGAGGCATTAATGTTTATTAATGGTTGAATCAATGGTTATCAAAATGCCTAAAATATTAAAATCCTAACTATAAGCTCTAAGTGTATACAAAGAGATTAAATGTCAAAGTAAATAGGGGCACATGTCAAGGAGAGCTTTAAGGAGATTTTGGGAGACTTTTAAGGAGAGTTTATTTTTATGAAGAAAATCTATTTTTTCATGTTGTGGCTGAAGTAAAAGATAAAGAAAATCTATTTTTATTCATACAACACTGATTCACCCCCCTCTCAGTGTTGATTGTACTCCTACACAATCTATACATGAATAAGTAAAATAAAAGTAATGTGCATGTAAGGTCAGAGGCCAGTCATTGCCTGAGAATGATTGGTTCTAGTTCTGGCATGTTGTCCTGCTGCCCCGAGTCATCTTTGTCCTTCTTAGCTTCATGTCGTCCCTGGTTCCTGCATCTGGCAAAAATAATGGTGTTAGAGCAATGCTCTAAGCAATGAATGGTCCCAAACCATACATGAACAAGATACCATACATGTATAAACTGTTCCTCAATTGCATTAAACAAGAAATGTATACCTTGGATGTCTTAGAGAACAATTAGTCATCAAACACATCCAAAATGTGCATTTATTTTCTAACAAGTTCGCTTCATGTGCAGATATAGGTATAATTATGTTTCTGTTTGATTCATCAAGTTACATTATGAGTGGAGGAAATGTGGCTCCCACAAGGGTTGAGCCCAGCTCATAGTCTTTACAACAAACATTTTAGATGCAATATACAAATGCAAAAGCATAGTCCAAGGAGCATATTCAGAAGGTAGACCACAGATCTCAAGAGCAATAACAATCAACAGGAAGGCAATCACAGGGGCAGCCATGATAAAGACAGTCGTGAGGGAAAATAGAGATCTTGTGATAGTCTTTCAGATGATGAAATATATCCAATTAAAGATCATTTTGCAAATTCATCAAGTGAAGATGTTTATGAGTACAAGACAACACCCTTGTACCGGTGAAAAGTGCATTATCCTGTGCCAACATGGTAGTTTTGGTCTAACACATATACAGTCATATAAAACAACAATAAGTTCTGTTAGAGCAGCAATACAAGGTACAAACTCATCTGATAAAAAAAATACAGGCAATCGAGCAGCATGCCTATTACTTTGTTGTAGAGGAAAGCAATCATTCAGAAATGCATAGGACTATCATAGATAGGAAAAAACAGTCATATAGTGATAGCTATAGCTAATAATAACTGTTGCAGAGATGGAAAATGAAATGTTTTGTCAATGGAACATCTACAGGAAGCAAATGATAAGCTACAGCTACATCCAGAATGCAATAAAAATAGTCCAAATTATATTTTCTTCATACAAGTCAAACCCCACATTAAATTCATACATAAAGAGGGTAGCAAGAAAAAGATGAAGAACAACAACAAGCAATATAGTACATGCAGTACATCAACGTGGATGAGCAGTCTTTTTGAGCAGAAAAAAAGTCTCTTGAGGGGACATTCACATCTTATCATGGAATGAGTTAAGCAACATACATACAAAAGGTATGAGGAACAGTAACATAAAATAGTCTGATAAAGTATGCCCTGTATCTCTATCAGAGATGCTATAAATGTTAGTATAGAGTGAAATATCAAACCCTGTGCAGAGATGTAGACCATCATATTAAAAGGAGCATATATAGAGATGGACATACAATGGAGATACAAAAAATACAAGACAATAAAGGATTGTTTAAGCTTGATAAAAATTGAAAGATTGAAAGGAGTTTGAGAAATACTTTGGGCTGGAGTGTTGCAACTGACCAAGTAGACAATTGTATATGAGGCAACAAGTACTACCTTTAATGAGGATAGAGAGAAGGGGTGAAATTTATGAGTCTTTCAAAGGTATACTAATCTCTATCAGAAAACTGAGACACTATGTTTTGATGGTAATCAAGGGACAGATATAGAGCAGTCAGAAGGAATAGTTGCCAGTCTGAAGGCTGGCTAAAGACATAAATAACAGTGAGCAAGGAGATGTATTGAGTTCACAAACACATGGTACTATAAGATACAGGATGTTTCACTAAACACATCTATTGCATCAATACAAACTCTGTTAAAACTATCTCAGACCTACACAATCATTTACAAAGGATATGGATAAGTGGTCTAAACTTTTTAGGTCCCCAAAGCCTAAGTTTACACGGTAATGGAAAGAACAAAGGATACAGTGTTGGTTGGGATAGTTTTGACAGAGCTTAGCATGATTGTGAGGTTATGAACCCACAAAGATGTTTGCATACTGTGAACAGAGATCATGAATGAGCTTTCCACCGCATTGAGAGTAACATACAGTATGCAAATCATCCATATGTAGTCCAAAGGAATCGATCAGCAGAAGATCTATATGGATGGAAAGACTATGAAGTCCTTGGGAAGCATGCCCTTAAGTTGCTTATTCCCAAAAGTGAATATGCTATCGCTGAAGAAATTCGTGGAAGGATAAGCTTGGAGCAAGCATGGGCATGACTATTTCCTTGAAGGAAGAAATTAGGTAGGGTGTTTACAGCCATGATAACTGACACACCATTATATGACAATAGTGAAGTTGTGGGTGTGATTTCTGTGACAAGTGATGCTTTTGCTTATGAAGATATCAATAGCACTGCAGTTTCGAGCTACAATTCATTTGATGGTCAGAACATCGCAACTATTTTCAAGTAATTCATCATTTTAACAAACCAATGTTTGGACAAAGACCACATTTGAGCAAAGCATCTACTATATCAAGTTGGAAAAAAGAATGCTATCATGTATACACATAGGGGAGGATAATGTTGATCTTTATGCAGCGGATAAATATTGTGAAGGACTGGGACAAGAACTTGCTCCAGTAGAGGTGTTCCCAAGAACGGCAGCAAAAAAAATATCCAAGTTTTTCATAGGTGTAAATAGCAGTAATAGTCTGACCAGGTGTAGAAATGATATTGGCTCACATCGAGGAAGTGCTAATGCATGGATGCCAACAAAACAAGATTCTAAAATGCTGTCCAAGTTCTTCTATAGAGGAAGAGCCATCAATCTGAGTATGACCAGCCATGTCCAAGGAAGATTAGACCAAGGGTCTGAGAATGTCAATCCATCTCCATATCAAATGTCAAAGGTGGAACTTACTAGTCTACATATAGATATCTAAGAGTCTACAAAGAGGAGACTTCTTCCTTGTCAAACCCAAAAAAAGCCATGAATGTCTTGCATCTACAACGGAAGAATAAATGGTCTTCATGTTAAGCAAGAAGAAAAGAAAATGGTGCTTGAAACCCTCAGGATGCATAGGAATGTCATTTTATAAGTTTTTTGTCACAACAGCAAGGAGAAAATGCAAATTTTCAAGCAAGAATACACAAAACCCTCTGAAAGTTACATAAAATGGAGTTTTTTAAGCATCTTGCTACAGCCAACCCAGAAAATGCAGATTTTCATGAAATCGTGCTTCAGCAGAGGCGGAATATGGAAGAAAATTCTAGAAAAATGAGTGGATATTTATAGTAAAAGTAACTTACTTGTGTTTCTGCCAAGTGCTATGCGTGCAAACTCTCATTGTTTTCCTTAGCCAACCTTCCAACGACGGCCAAAAACATAGCAAATGCAATGGAGAATGGTCGGCCATAGTCAGCCACAAAAGATGCATGAGAAACCAGTAAGAAATTCGGGGCCTCAGAGGTCAAAAATCATTTTCAAATCAAGAAGAAGTCAAGCCTCAGCTAGATACAACTGACCTTGAGTTTTTCTTTAAAAATTGGCCAAAATCCCTCCCAAATCGATAGAAAATCATGCATTTTGGCCACAAACCCCAATCATGGCGGCGGTCGAGCACGGTAGCAGAAAGAGATGAAATGCAAATGAAATATCTTTTAGATTTTCTTCCTTTTGGGGTCGAATGAACCTAGTTTGCATTTGAGTCTTTTTGACTTTTGTTTTACAAAAAAATAAAATCATTGACATCTATTATGGCCTCTGGTGAAGACTTGCAAAAGTCTTTAAGCCTAGTGATCATTGCACATGGGGCGTGTGGCATATATTTTTCTGCCTTTTATTTCTTTTCCAAGGTCAAATGCATTATAAAAAACACAAGGCCGAGGGTATTTTTTTTGCTAAGGCATATCATGAGGGAGTTACAAGGTGGGTGAAGTGATGCATATAAGGCATGGTGATGTGCATTGGGAGATATAAGGTGGTATAAAAGGTAAGTGATGTATAAAAAGCATTTGGTGTCGAGGCCATAAGGTGAGTCTGCATGATATAAGTAAGGCATTGTAAATATTGTAATGCAGTCATAAGGATGCCTTGTAATATGTGATAAATGACTAATGTAATACGGCGTGATGTTTGTATCAAGACCATGGAGAGAGATGTGAGTAATGATGCAAAGTATATGGGAGGTAGTGCAAGTGTATGTGAGTCATGTCATTTTTCCTAGGAGTTACAAGAGTTTTAAGTCAATTTTTTGCATAGTCTAAGGATAGATTAAACGTTGTAAACAAATGATAAAGTAATTATTTATGAATTACTTTATCATTTGTAATAAAATGCAAAGAGGCAATATTAGGTAGATTATCGTGAATGGCAAAGTAAGTCTCATTGATTACATTGTCATCCTTTCACGACATTTAATTGGTCCCCAAACTAGGCAAAATCAGGAAATTAAATGTTGTGTCCTAAATGCCATTTTTCTACATAGGTTTGTATAAAATTTGGATTTTAAAACATTAACTAAGGTGGTGTAATTATAAACCTCTTATTCAAATGTTAATTAAATGCATAAATTGTGTATTTATGTCATTTATTGTGAAAATATCAGACATTTATGATGCTGCAGGGTGAAGTTGACAAATAGGTTGGGGAGTTATTGCACATATTTGACTTATTTCAGTGGCTTTAAAGATCATTTAAAGGCATTCAAAGACATTTTCAAGTGCTTTTATGATTATTGATGACATGCCTTGACCATTTCTGCATTGGGAACCCATTTTGGAGGACTTTGAACAGATATTTTGGGGACATTTATGAGATACACGAAAATGAAGATAGCTCATCTTTATCTGATTGCAGCTGTTTGGAGAGTATATAGTCATACATTTGACTCTTTGTAGGGAGTTCTTTCCATGTACCATTATGGAGTTAGTGATTTTTTCTGCAATCATACTCAGTTTGAGCATGTTTTTGTAACTCTTTTGGGCATATGAAATACAAAGAACACCTTGGATACCATTGACAGTCAGATTTTGCCTTCTTGTTTTGTAGTATTGGGTGTTATCAAGTGTTTGATCAAGTCATTTGTGAGGTAATTTATTTCCTTGTGACTGTCTTATGTTTCAATACCCTTTTTATGCAGAAGCTCTATTTATGCAGGTCACAAACTATGTCTTAGAGTGTTATAAGGGTTTAAACTATGAGGTTTAGCTTCGTTTTAAATATTTTATTGCAGTTAGGCCTCTTTGTGAAGTGGTTTTGCAAACATACTATGATAGGTTGTGCAGGTTTAGTTTCTGTTGTCTGTGGCCAAGTGTATGCAGGTCTGAGTTTCATTTACCTTATCAAGTTTGGTGAATCACCCTTATTTTCAAAATTTCTAGTTTTAACATTCATTTTCAAAAGCATTCCTTCTCTTTTTTCCTTTGCAAATCTAGTAGATTTTAGGTGATTACCAGTTAGGAAGTCAGCGTTCTCCGAAGGTTCTTTCCATCACAGGTGACCCACAGACCTGGAAAGATCCCATGTTTCTCTAGATTGCCAAGTTTTACAACTCAACAATGGTGCAAATCTGAGAGACAACAATTTTTTGCACGCCTGGTCGGACTGTGAAACAGATTCTTAGTCTAGTTTATACTTTTTGTTACTACTATTTGGTGTGTACAATAGTAGTTTCAGTCTTTTGGAGGCATTTTCTCTACACACCTGGTGACTCTGGAACAAAATAACCACTGGTTTAAAGAAGACAAGTGCCAGTATGTACTTATTTTACTAAAAAATTAGACCTGATTTTTATCCTTGTGAAACATTTCATGAATTTTTAGTTGATTTGATGTTGCATAATGTTTTCTTTTAGTGAAGATAGGTTTTATAACCCTCCATTCCATGAAAATCCTTCTTATGCCACTTCTTATCAGCCATACCAAGCAGAATATGCTGTTGGTTTTGTTTCGAATAACCTACCAACAACGGATTATCAACATATTCATCATCCTTGCCACCCTCCCACCGCTGCTCAGCTTTCTTGGCAACCTATCCATGCCTATAGCCATTCGCAAGTTCATTTTCCTCATGACCAGCATAACTACCCTCTGAATCAACCTCAAGATGTTAACAACATCAGTATCAGGGAGGTAGCATTAGACTTGCAAATGAAATTAGAGGCTGTCACAATAGAGGAAGAGTATAGTATGCAGTAGGAGGAGCTTGGTTATCAAGCTCATATTCATCAGAGAGAGGTGGAGGCATGAATGTATGAAGAGGAATGCTTGAGTAGGCAGATTGCTGCCTAGGAAGAGCAAATAAGGCAATTAATAGCCGAGGTTCGAGAGCCTAAGGTCCAAAACCCTTCTCCTCTTCCTAATCTCATATAAATCCACACTATAAGTCAAGATGAGCCTACCAATGAACCTTCTCCAATGTTTGAAATTCTAATTTTCAGGTAACCTTCTCCCTTTAAGGTTCCATGTTGGAAAGGGCCATCTTTTTTGCCCTATGAAGACCCTCCACCAAACATACAAATGGAACCATGCTCTAGCATCCAGCTAGCAGAAGAAGAGGAGCTAAAGTAGCCTATACCATCTTGTCCAGATACTATTTGTCTCTACAAAGGAGGGCCTGTTGTGTGGTCTTCTTCATGGGAGGCCAGAAAGCAAAAGGAAGAGGAGAGTGTTTGTGCTATGTCATAAGAACAATTGGCACTTGAAAGTGATGAAGGGATGACAAATAGGTTGTTTGAGTAGCTACCATGTTTTCTTGACCTAGAAGAGGAACAAGCTGATGTCTCAACTCAGCCTTGTGAAGAGAAGCTTCTTTAAGACATCAGATATATTTCATTGAATCAGCAAGAAGATAACACTTTGGAGAGATAGTTTGAAAAGAATGACCTTATTCTTAAGGTTAAAGATGATGTTCCAACCCAAAAGCTTTCAGACCTTGAAGGGAAGCCCTAAGATATCAAGCATGTTCAAAAGGCTAGCATTCCTCAAGAGGATCATGATGAAGTTTGTTTTTGGGATGATCTGGAGGAGTTTTGTGCTAACCTTGATGTCAAACCAGCTTCAAAAAATAAAGAATGCTACAAACATGAGGAACACATGTGTGTTTTGTTTCATCAAGAGGGATGCTAGAAAGAGGACTAGTTTGAGTATAGCCTTGAGTTATCTTTTTCAGGATCAGAAGGTGAAACAACACCTTTGGAGGAGGAAAATCCTAGACATTTCAAACAAATTGGTAATGGGACTGAAAAGAAAGAGTTGTTTGCTTTTTTGGATTAGCCTTTATCTCCTTTTGACAAAGATGGATCCTCTATTAATTATTCTAAGGATGAAGGTGGCATCCTTCATTTAGGAAAAAGTTGTAGAAGAGAACGCCTTACAGCCTATAGAGGAGGACAACATGAACTATTTTGAAGAACTCCCACAATTTGTTGATGAAGAGTTACATTCTAGAATGGAGGATAAACCAAATGAGCAGCAGATTGAGGACCTTTTCTTAGTTATCCAACAAGGGTATTAGCTTCTTGTCGAGATGTTGAACATCTTGAAGGTTCATTTTTATGAGCAATTATAGATACAGAAACAAGACATTCCAATTAGCAAGATGAGGAACCAACAATACACGTGCAAGAAGCCAACAAAGAGAGGTTAAGGTTCGTTACTTCAAATGGATGTTCTATTAGACATCTTGCTCAAATCAAGCCTAACAAGGTGTTTTTAGTCATGCTCGCACATGAGGAGAAGATTGAAACCAAGGAGCAGCATGTCCAATATGCTTATATGGCTCAAAACAACAACAAGCATGATCAAAATTATGAGGTACATGGACTTGTTTTCTTTATCCAAATCTCATTACAATAGTTGGTTATACTTCTGTCAATTGTCCACCTCCTTGAGGTTGCTCATGATCACGTGATATATTGTAAATTGTTGAGGACGGGAAGCTACTACAAAGAACCAGTAAATGGTAATGTTTGAGCAACACCTCTGCTGGTTAGACGTAGGGTAGGTTAAGTTTTTTGATGTTGAATAAGTTCTGCTGTACAGTAGGTTAGATGCAGTTTTCATTTCCCTAAGTGTGTTTCTGCACAGTTGTTAGTTATTCTTGGGTTTGTTTATGCGTGAGGATGAAACTACTGTAATGTATTTTAGCTGTATGTGGTACATCCATCATATGAAACAGTGAATACAGGTATTCACTATCACACATCATACCTACCTTCATAGGGCTATAATAAATCACAACAGTTTGCAAAAGAGCTATTCTTTTTGATTATCCCCTTCTAACCCATCAAGTAGATGCATATCATTAGTAACAGTGATTTTTGTTGGTTCACTGTCACCAATCGTACCCATGCACTTGATGGGTTAGAAGAGAGGGCAGTCAGAGGTGAGTTGCAGCAATGGAAGGAAGTATTTTTTCAAATTATTATCAAGTATGTGTGACTCTATGCCCAATGGTTAAGCTTCAGGCAACTGGTCTAATGTTTAGCAGGAAAACATATAGCAGATGTCGCCAAAGATGTTACCTAAATTTCACTATGGCTCATTCAGGTAGAGTTTTGATTCAAAACCTGTAAGGTACATCTCATCTGGTCCTTCATACATTACATTCAAGTGCATAAATGAAATAATTTAGGAGATTATGTTTATTAGTTTACTACATTTATCCAAGTGCATGTAACATGGGAAGGGTTTATCCATAACTTTTTTGAAAAAATAAATAATCTTTATTGAATGTAAAATGTTCATCATCTCACACAAGCCGTGAGGTTAACTGTCTTATTCAATGAAATAGAAGAACAATCTATACATGAATAAGTAAAATAAAAGTAATGTGCATGTAAGGTCAGAGGCTAGTCATTGCCTGAGAATGACTGGTTCTAGTTCTAGCGTGTTGTCCTGCTGCCCTGAGTCATCTTTGTCCTTCTTAGCTTCATGTCGTCCCTGGTTCCTGCATCTGGTAAAAACAATGGTGTTAGAGCAATTCTCTAAGCAATGAATGGTCCCTAACCATACATGAACAAGATACCATACATGTATAAACTGTTCCTCAATTGCATTAAATAAGAAATGTATACCTTGGATGTCTTAGAGAACAATCAGTCATCAAACACATCCAAAACATGCATTTATTTTCTAACAAGTTTGCTTCATGTGTAGATACAGGTATAATTATGTTTCTGTTTGATTCATCAGGTTACATTATGAGTGGAGGAAATGTGGCTCCCACAAGGGTTGAGCCCAGCTCATAGTCCTTACAACAAACATTTCAGATGCAATATACAAATGCAAAAGCACAATCCAAGGAGCATATTCAGAAGGCAGACCACAGTTGTCAAGAGCACTAATAGACAGCAGGAAGGCAATCACAAGGGCAGCCATGATAAAGACAGTCGTGAAGGAAAATAGAGATCTTGTGATAGCCTTTTAGATGATGAAATATATCCAATTAAAGATCATTTTGCAAATTCATCAATTGAAAATGTTTATGAGTACATGAAAACACCCTTGTAATGGTGAAAAGTGCATTATCCTATGCCAACATGGTAGTTTTGGTCTAACACGTATACAATCATATAAAACAACAATAAGTGCTATTATAGCAGTAATGCAAGGTACAAACTCATATGATACAAAATATATAGGCAATGGAGCAGCAGGCCTATTACTGTGTTGTAGATGAAAGGAATCATTAGAAAATGCATAGGATTGTCATAGATAGAAAAAAAAATAGTCATATAGTGATAGAAACAACTAATAATAACTATTACAGAGATAGAAAATGAAATGTTTTGTCAATGGAACAGCTACATGAAGCAAATGATAAGCTACAGCTACATCCAGAATGCAGTAAAAATAGTCCAAAATATATTTTCTTCATACAAGTCAAACCCCACAATAAATTCATAAACAGAGAGGGCAGCAGGAAAAACATGAAGAACAACAACAAGGAATATAGTACATGCAATACGTCAACGTGGATGAGCAGTCTTTTTGAGCGGCAAAAAAGTTTCTTGAGGGTACATTCACATCTTATCATGGAATGCGTTAAACAACATACATACAAAAGGTATGAGGAACAATAACATAAAATAGTCTCATAATGTATGCCTTGTATCTCTATCAGAGATGTTGTAAATGTTAGTATAGAGTGAAATATCAAACCCTGTGCAGAGATGTAGACTATCATATAAAGAGGAACATATATAGAGATGGACATACAATGGGGATACGAGAAATACAAGACAACAGAGGCTTGTTTAAGCTTGATAAAAATCAAAGATTGAAAGGAGTTTGACAAATACTTTGGGCTAGAGTGCTACATCTGACCAAGTAGACAATTGTATATGAGGCAACAAGTACTACTTTTAATGAGGATAGAGAGAAGGGGTGCAATTTATGAGTCTTTCAGGGGTATACTAATCTCTATCAGGAAAATGAGACACTGTGTTTTGATGGTAATCAAGGGACAGATATACAACAGTCATAAGGAATAGTTTCTAGTGTGATGGCTGACTAAAGACATAAATAACAGTGACCAGGAAGATGTATTAAGTTGACAAACACATGGTACTATAAGCTACATGATGTTTCACCAAACCCATCTATGGCATCAATACAAGCTCTGTTAAACTGTCTCAGACCTACACAATCATTTACAAAGGATATGGATAAGTGGTCTAAACTTTTTAGGTCCCCAAAGCCTAAGTCTTCACAGTAAAGAAAAGAACAAAGGATACAGTGTTGGTTGGGACAATTTTGACAGAGCTTAGCATGATTGTGAGGTTATGAACCCATAAAGATGTTTGCATACTGTGAACAGAGATCATGAATGAGCTTTCCACCGCATTGAGAGTAAAATACAATATGCAAATCATCCATATGTAGTCCAAAGGAATCGATCAACAGAAGATCTATATGGATGGAAAGACTATAAAGTCCTTGGGAAGCATGCCCTTAAGTTGCTTATTCCCAAAAGTGAATATGCTATTGCTGAAGAAATTTTTGGAAGGATAAGCTTGGGGTAAGCATGGGCAGGACTATTTCCTTTAAGCAAGAAATTAGGTAGGGTGTTTACAACAATGATAACTGACACACCATTATATGACAATGGTGAAGTTGTGGGTGTGATTTCTATGACAAGTGATGCTTTTTCTTATGAAGACATCAATAGCACTGCAGTTTCGAGCTACAATTCATTTGATGGTCAGAACATCGGCAATAATTTTCAAGTAATTCATCATTTTAACAAACCAATGTTTGGATAGAGACCGCCTTTGGGCAAAGCATCTACTATATCAAGGATGGCAAAAAGAATGCTATCATGTATACACATAGGGGAGGATAATGTTGATCTTTATGCAGCTGATAAATATTGTGAAGGACTGGGACAAGAACTTGCTCTAGCAGAGGTGTTCCCAAGACCGGCAGGAAAAAAAATTATCCAAGTTTTGCATAGGTGTAAATAGCAGTAATAGTTTGACTAGGTGTAGAAATGATATTGGCTCACATCGAGGAAGTGCTAATGCATGAATGCCAACAAAACAAGATTCTAAAATGATGTCCAAATTCCTCTATAGAGGAAGAGACATCAATCTGAGTATGACCAACCATGTCCAAGGAAGATTAGACTAAGGATCTGAGCATGTCAATCCATCTCCATATCAAATGTCAAAGGTGGAACTTACTATTCCACATACAGATATCTAAGAGTCTACAAAGAGGAGACTTCTTCCTTGTCAAACCCATAAAATGCCATGAAAGTCTTACGTCTACAACAAAAGAGTAAATGGTCTTCATGTTAAGCAAGAAGACAAGAAAATGGTGCTTGAAACCCTTAGGATGCACAGGAATGTCATTTTATAAGTTTTCTATCACAACAACAAGGAGAAAATGCAAATTTTCAAGCAAGAATACACAAAACCCTCTGAAAGTCACAGAAAATGAGTTTTTTAAGCATCTTGCTACAACCAACCTAGAAAATGCAGATTTTCATGAAATCGTGCTTTAGCAAAGGCGGAATATGCAAGAAAATTCTAGAAAAATGAGGGGATATCTATAGTAAAAGCGACTTGTGTTTCTGCTGAGTGCTATGCGTGGAAACTCTTATTGTTTTCCTCAGCCAACCTTCCAACGGCAGCCAAAAACACAGCAAATGCAATGCAGAATGGTCAGCCATAGTCAACCACAAAAGATGCATGAGAAACCAGTAAGAAATTCGCGGCCTCAGAGGCCCAAAATCATTTTCAAATCAAGAAGAAGAAGTCGAGCCTTAGCTAGATACAACTTACCTTGAATTTTTCTCTGAAAATCAGCCAAAATCCCTCCCAAAATCAACAGAAAATCATGCATTTTGGCCACAAACCCTAGTCATGGCGGCAGTCAAGCACGCCAACAGAAAGAGATGAAATGCAAATGAAATATCTTTTAGGTTTTCTTCCTTTTGGGGTCGAATGAACCTAGTTTGCATTTGAGTCTTTTTGACTTTTGTTTTACAAAAAAAAATCATTGACATCTATTATGGCCCGTGGTGAAGACCTACGAAAGTCTTTAAGCCTAGTGATCATTGCACATGGGGCATGTGGCATATATTTTTCTTCCTTTTATTTCTTTTCCAAGGTCAAATGCATTATAAAAAACACAAGGCCGAGGGTATTTTTTTTGCTAAGGCATATCATGAGGGAGTTACAAGGTGGGTGAAGTGATGCATACAAGGCATGGTGATGTGCGATGGGAGATATAAAAGGTGGTATAAAAGGTAAGTGATGTATAAAAAGCATTTGGTGTTGAGGCCATAAGGTGAGTGTGCATGATATAAGTAAGGCGTTGTAAATATTGCATATGGAGTCATAAGGATGCCTTGTAATATGTGATAAATGACCAATGTAATACGACATGATGTTTGTATCAAGACCATGGAGAGAGATGCAAGTAATGACGCAAAGTATATGGGAGGTAGTGCAAGTGTATGTGAGTCATGTCATTTTGCCTAGGAGTTACAAGAGTTTTAAGTCAATTTTTTGCATAGTCTAAGGATAGATTAAATGTTGTTAATAAATGATAAAGTAATTCGTTATGAATTACTTTATCATTTGTAATAAAATGCAAAGAGGCAATATTAGGCAGATTATCACAAATGGCAAAGTAAGTCTCGTTGATTACTTTGTCATCCTTTCACGACATTTAATTGGTCCCCAAACTAGGCAAAATCAGGAAATTAAATGTTGTGTCCTAAATGCCATTTTTCTGCATAGGTTTGTATAAAATTTGGATTGTAAAACATTAACTAAGGTGGTGTAATTATAAACCTCTTAGTCAAATGTTAATTAAATGCATAAATTGTGTATTTATGTCATTTATTGTGAAAATATCAGACATTTATGATGTTGCAGGGTGAAGTTGACAAACAGGTTGCAGAGTTATTGCACAGATTTGACTTATTTGAGTGGCCTTAAAGATCATTTAAAGGAATTCAAAGACATTTTCAAGTGCTTTTATGATTATTGATGACATGCCTTGACTGTTTCTACATTGGGAACCCATTTTGGAGGACTTTGAGCAGATATTTTGGGGGACATTTATGAGATACACTAAAATGGGGATAGCTCATCTTTATCTGATTGCAGCTATTTGGAGAGTATATAGTCATACATTTGACTCTTTGTAGGGAGTTCTTTCCATGTACCATTATGGAGTTAGTGATTTTTTCTGCAATCCTACTCAGTTTGAGCATGTTTTTGTAACTCTTTTGGGTATATGAAATACAGAGAGCACGTTGGATACCATTGATAGTCAGATTTTGCCTTCTTGTTTTGTAGTATTGGGTGTTATCAAGTGTTTGATAAAATGATTTGTGAGGTAATTTATTTCCTTGTGACTGTCTTATGTTTCAATACCCTTTTTATGCAGAAGTTGTGTTTATGCATGTTGCAAACTGTGTCTTAGAGTGCTATAAGGGTTTAAACTGTGAAGTTTAGCTTCCTTTTAAAGATTTTAATGCAGTTAAGCCTCTTTGTGAAGTGTTTTTGCAAACATATAGTGATAGGTTGTATAGGTTTAGTTTCTGTTGTCTGTGGCCAAGTGTATGCAGGTCTGAGTTTCATTTACCTTATCAAGTTTGGTGAATCACCCTTATTTTCAAATTTTCCAGTTTTAACTTTCATTTTCAAAAGCATTCCTTCTCCTTTTTCCTCTGCAAATCTAGTAGATTTTAGGTGATTACCAGTTAGGAAGCCGACCTTCTCCAGAGGTTCTTTCCATCACAGGTGACCCACAGACCTGGAAAGATCCCATGTTTCTCTAGATTGCCAGGTTTTACAACTCAGCAAGGGTGTAAATCTAAGAGACAACAAGACCCACTAGTCAATTTAACATATGTCATGAGCCTTCTAAAAGGGTACCCTGAAATAGTCTTGGTTTTTGAAAATAAGGCCTCTACAAAAGGTTATTGCCAATTTTCTCTAAAGATAGGGCTTTAAGAAATTTGAGTGGTTTCTGAAGCAAGTACTAGTCCCATACATGTAAGACCCTAACCAATGGTTTGGAAAAGTCTTGTTGGATGTCTTGAACCCTTTGAAGTGATTGCCTTGGAAGAGATCATGTGTTTGGTGCCATATCCCATATTGAGCCCCTGGACTTAGGTCTTGTGAATCTTGAAGGACTGTCATTGTAGAATGGTGAATCCCTCTTCATGTTGATTGATTTGAAAAACATATTGAAGTGTCTTGTAACCCCTAGAGTCTCTGCATCATCTTCTCCATGTTCTACCATAACTGCCTTTTCTACAAGTATCACTGATTCAAGTTCTCCTAGAACAGAGCCTTCTGCTATTGGAATTTCTACTGCAAGATTTTCCATCACAAAACTTTTAGCTACATGTGTTCTTTTATTTCATTTATTTCTCCATGACACTGTTTCCTCCAAAATCTCCACCTCCAAATCAGATTGAGCTTGTTTCTCTAATCTTGTGGCATTTTTACTGGCCATGGCTACTAAATTCTTAAGTCTTGCAAATGACCTTACATTCAATTTGAGTAGGGGGTTTTGCGTGTTGTCCACCCCCATGTTTAGATTCTTCTATCTAGATATGTTGTCTCTTTCACTTTCTAGTATATCCTATTGTAGTTGTAGAGGGCCCTGCTTTATCTCCTGGAGCCATACATGTAGGAGGTATATTACTTATTTTCATATGTGCATCATGGACAGGGGACTTGTCATCTTCCTCTACAACATCCTTTACTTGTGTGTCATGTGTTGCAACAAACACTTTCCAAGTTAATTGGGGCTGCCTTCATTTCAAGGCCTTTACTACCACTGACTTAATTAACCCATGATGCACTAGGTATTTGACTTTGCCATTTTTCACTTCTAGAGACATCGTTCTCAAGGATTTGAATAAAAAATAAGGAACATTCATGATTCTTTGATGTGTAGAATGCACCATTAAATGAAAATGAGAACTATAGGTAAATGAGTACCTTCCCTTGCAAGTCACATACTGAATGGGAGAATATGCCACCTTTGACAATAGCTCTGTAGTGAGGTAAACAAGATGCCTTGAAAATGCACCATTTGAGTTCACTCTCCCAACTTTAAAAACTCCTTGGGAATGCTTTCTAAATCTAGCCTACCAATAGGAAAATTTTATTTCCTAGTGTTAGGAAACCCTGTAGTAGCTGCGACCAACTCCACATCAAAAGGAAAATCAATGCCCCTCATTACAATTTTATCCTCCTAGCATCCCATTCTAAAATCTAGGGCAACTTGGTCGTCAAATCTCTGCAATCATTTGAAAAATTTAATCCAACTTGTTGCCTTAAAAATATGATAAATTTCTAGCTTTTCCTTCAATTGGTCAACACCTTGTGATTCTCTTTGATTATGTCCACCGTCCATTGTGTTTAAATCTCCAGCCCTTGGTACCTTGCCCTTTGCAACCCTACCTTCTCAATGTGGTTCCACATAATGCCACTATTATTATTTGTTATCAAACATGTCATAAATAAAAATAAGAAAAAGTGACACATGTAACATATCTACATTGGGATTGGACAACTAACAACTATCAGACAACTTAGTAATTTGACAGGATGGGTCATAAGTACATGGTACTTTCCCTAAAAGTTAAAGAGTTACACAAGCTTTTATGAATTTTTCTTGTAACCTCCAATTTCACATTAGACACGTGTTGATTGTTGAAGATTAAGTGTACCACCTCATTTAATATTGTGTTACATGTGATTTGTTCTTATAATCTCTTCATAATTCTTCATTGTCTTCTTCTCAAATTTTTAGAGTTATGACAATTCATCATCACAGCTAACGTTTGTAGTGTAATATTCATTCATTGTATTCATCTCAAGGTTTTAAAGCCTCCTAAATGGACCTTTAGTGTTTCACTATAAGTTAAAATATTGAATATCATATATTTGTTTTGGTTTTTAGATATTAGGGCTATTCATTGTAATATATTTGTGTTTTTGATACTTTGGTTATACTCCAGTTGGGAGATATTTCATTGTAATCTAATGATACAATGCATTTTTAGTACTTCAAGGATTTTTTAATATAATTATTGGTGTTTACACATGTTACAAAAAGAAAAAAATGAAGACATGCACAAATATAAATTATAATAATATTCATTCTAATTGATTATATTGACTATATTTTCAAAGGAAGAATGAGTTGGAAATTATAAAAAGTAAACATAGATTTCAATTTTTAGAGAAATTGTCCATAATAGAGTTTATTAATCAAGTCCATGAATTTGCCAAATATTTGGGTTGATTGTGTTTGACATTGGTTTGGAACCATCTCCCTGTTCTTCATCTTGTGGTTCAATCGGCTCCTCTGAAACCCTATTTGAATTCTCTGGCTGGTCCCCTTTTGATTGAGACAAAATATTTGTCACACCTTTTCTTTAACAAGTCAACTTCCAAATTGCAATAGCTCTGTCAAACGAAAAATGTTTGAACATTGTATTTGGTCATATAGAGCCTCAAACAATTCTCCAATTTTTTTTCAAGTTTCTTTCGTAACTTTGACTTCAAAAATGATAAGGCACTAAAACCTATTTCATCCTCTATTGAACCTAGAATCATTGTTTGGCACATATCTACAAGTTTGAAATATTCTGAAATAGAATATCACATTATTTCACTCAAACTTAATTGTTTCCATAGCCTGGTTATTGATCCATGTTCCAAAGGACGGTCAAGGAATTTATACTGTTCAATCATTGTTGATGAGAACTGAGTAGATTGTTCTGCCAACTTTGTCTTATTTATTATTCTTTCTATTTTTACTCCATTTAGTTCTACCATTCTACTAAAATGATCGGCCAAGTACCTCACCTTGTCCTAAAAATCTCCTAGCAAACTAATAGAGGACACACTAATGGCATTCCAATATTGAGGATAAACTATAGCCATTGCTTCCAGTAGTTCATCCCGAGGAAAGTGCTCTCTTATCTCATAAGATAAACTTCTCGTAATTTCCTTCAATGTATCCTTTACAGAAGACATGAGATCTTTAAAATCCTCCCTTGTAACACTTTTTGTCTGACCCAAGAGCTTCGTCCAACTTTATTGAAGTAGTGTAATTCTATCATATACCCACACACTAATGCACATAAATCACCTACATCATTGTACTCTATAAAGTTTTATGGGTGTTCAATGTCTTTTTTTTCCAGCTTACAAACTTTGGACTCGTAAATGCTTCAGATTGATTGACATATAGATTGTCTAGAGTAAGACATACCATTTTTTGTAGCTTTGAGTATTCTACAATGTACATTATTTTGTCTTGTGCCTTCTTTGATAGAACATTTATTTCTTCCAACAAGGGAAGAATCCCAGATAGAGTCAATAGTATCTCAGTGTTAGTGAATAGTGCCAACATATTTGTCTAATTTGCACAGTTTTTGTAAAATAGGCCCAACAATGACTGATACTCTTCAAACAATCTCTATTCCGGTCTGTGTAACAATATCCACCTAGTATCCACATCCTTAAGTATCTTGTTACTTGGGGTAAGTCCTTCAACAAATCTTTGATACTCTAAAAATATTTTTGGACTTCTACAAAACTATGTGTACACCTTGCGTACAAAATCTTCAACTTTGGAAACAAATTGAAATTGGCTTACTATTTTAAAGGTCAAATTCATTTTGTGGGCCATGCAGTGAATGATGATCATGTACGGTGAACATGATGTGTACAAATTAACAATAAGCCCATTTCTGTGACCCTGCATGATTGATGTTGTAACATCCACCATGTTAACCAAGACTAAACATAGATATTTGCCATGAGATAAAACATACAAGGTGAAAAAGTTTGATTTTTTTTTTGAATTAATATAATCTCAACAAATCAAGTTACATCACAAAATCACAATTTCCTTTTTCTGAAATACATATCATGATGTAATATACAAAGATGACATTCTATCTTTTCAATTTAAACAGATCTGTAATTGATAAAGTTTTACATAGTGTAAGTAACATAAGTCACATATCTAATAGATATGTTGCTTCTAGAATTCTGACATCCTTATCGCAAGCCTTTGCATGTCTTTTGCTAGAGAGAGAGAGAGCATCTTCCCAGTGCTTTTCCTCCAACCATAGACTAACGGTCTCCCACACATCTTCCACATAGGAAGTGGCCCTACCCTTCGCGAAGAGTATAGATCAAAGGTGACCAACGATGATTTGCTATTTGAGTACATTGTGTTGTATCCTACATAACTTTATCGATCATACAACCCTAGATACTTTCTAGTTAAGTATGATCATTCCAATAGGTTATGCAATCCAGATACGGTGAATCGAGAATGCATGCAGAGATGTATGCATTATTTTGGCCAAAGATTCAATATAAATAGACGTTCCCAGTGAATGTAGTCATAATGTTCACCCACCCCAACTTGACTTGGATACTATCACATCCTACAGTTTGACTTGGTCATCTATGTTTGAATATATAGTTTTATCAATTCTAACTCAATCTTCCTGACTTCGATAGGTTTTCAATGCTATCTAGGTTTTATAAACCTTATAAATTAACTTTCTATACAAGGATACTCATTGCAACTTTGCAATACCCGAGATCCAAAACTTAACGATACTTAAAGAACTTTAAGTCAATTTATAAACAACTAAGTTGGTTATCTTACCCAGGTTAAGCATCATAGTCTAGGTAATTATTTCCTTTCCTACAAGTAAGAATAAATAAACATAGTTAGGGTACTTATCCCTTCATTTAGTAACTCTAGACACAAACTTGTCTGTACTATAAATCCATTCTAGTCAATCTGACTTTAGAACAATCCTTAATCTAGGATATATTTGCAATATAAGATTTAGGCATATCTAACCTTTTAAAGAGTCCCTTATTGCATACTTGCAATTTCTAGGGATTAGTACTTTCTATCATTCTACTCTCTGACTCAAATATCAAACAGTTTTGATGCATTAAAACAAGTTTCAACTCTTTCATAGAATCATTTAAATTTGATAAAGTACTACTAAGACTCTTCCTGTCTCACTCTATGGTTTTCTCGACCATTTTTACTGTCGACCAAAATATATGTAAGTATAAATGATGTCATAACCGACAAAAGAGTTATAGGTTTCCTATATCCTCCCTGTTTTTATACTAGGGTTTAGCTTCTCTAACCCAATACATGGAAATACCAAACATCCTTGTTTTCCAAAGGTAATAGCATAAGTATAACAAAACATGAGAACAAAAATTTCTAGTCTTCCTAGACCATTTAGCATTGCTAGAATTCACTCTCCTCATAAATGAATAAACATAGATTAAGAGGTATATCCTTATCTAAACAATAACCTAAAGGACATTATCACTTTCCAAAACTATATTTTTAAACTTGAAACATAAGAGGTGTTAACTATGCTTCCCATCATACTCTTTCTCGAGATGGTTTTACTAAAGTAATAGTTTCTAGTCGAAGGATAACTAGATTACCACTTTCCATATTCACTCATTCCCCTAGATTTGTATGACAAGAAGAATTGTTTTAATTATAAGAAAATCTATATCTATGTTGTAACATAGTTACTTCAATAAACATTATGATATTATCTCATCAAAATCTCTATTCCAAAAACATAGTAAGTAGATACTTTCATAAGTAATGATACATCTAAGGATTTATCTCAGACATTCACTCAAGACTTATTCATTCCTTGATAAGTTTGAGTCTTTAAAATATAAATATCGACCTTCTTGGTCTTAACTATAGTACACAAGGAGTAAGGTTATTCGGCCTCTGATTTCTTGTAGAAATTCTCTAAGTTCAAAACCTTATTTATGAAGTTTTACTACTTTATCAACCTCAAGCATACAAACTCAGTGGTTTTCTATTGGTATCACCCTCGAATAACACAAGTGATTTATTATTCTCATCAGCCTACCACAGATACACACCATTGTGATCATCAGCCAGTATAGTTTTCCATGTATTAACATTTCTCTATGTTCTCTTGACCTTTTATCCATTTCTAAGTTTACCATTCTAAAGATATAAATATGGCTTACTTAGCCTTTTGACCATCTCCATGCTTAGGCTAGCATTGTCTAGAAACCTTTACGGCTTTGACTTTCCTTTCTATCAACCTTAAACAGTCATACAAGAGAGTAGAAATAAAGTTTCAATGATTCTGACTTGTCACAAGTCTATATAGAGAAGACAAGCTTTATGCATACCAAACTTATACGACTGATACTACATGCAATTAGTATAAAGAGGGTTTCATCGGCAACTTAAATACAAACGATACTATTTGGCCTCAGCAGTAAAAACACCATGTCGATTCAATAATAAGATATCATCTTCAATTTACTCTCCTCAAACAAGAGTAATCGATTAGAAACCATTGCAACAGAACTAAATAGTTTGCAGACTTGGAATGAAATTATAAGCTATTGTTCAAAGATATCTTAGCTAACATTCTTCATGTTTTACACTATGAGTGCCATATCATGCTTAAATCTCTACCCATAGATAGGGATTGATATTCTTAATCAATACATTATTTTCTTTCAACACCTCAGTCTCATACTATCTATTGTCATGGTCTATGATATTGGACTCTATAGTTCAAAGTTATGACAACATATGGCATGTAAAACAATTAACAAACAATTTCTTAAGTAGATGAGGAATACCTGCTTCTCCTAGTTAAGTTGTTTGTGAAAGGAAGCTAGGTGTGTAGAAATCGCTTCCTACACTAATCTAATGAGGGGAGAGCTATACAAATTCAATTTAATCTTTACAATTACAACAATATGAAACATATAAAAGAGATATTGCAGCAATACACATAGAACCAGAAAGAAGACAGAAGAAGAGAGACAAGATATATCGTGGGGAAAACCCTTATCGAGTGAAAAACCCCACACTCAGAAACCTGCACAATGTATCATCAAAACTGAATATGGTTTACAATACACTTGCAATGCAAGCTTCAATAGTCTTCGACACTTGCGTCTGGAGTCAATCTGGTAGCATAATAGTACCTGTCAATCACATACATACTTCTTCTCCTCCAAGCACCTGTTTATATAGAATATACAAGGCAAAATTGGCTCTATCTTGGAATGGGCGTCCAACTTGGCCTCATGGCCCAAAACCCACACCTAAGGACACTTGGTCAACATTGTAAGATGTATCTGACACTTGTCCACAACTCCCATCCCAAAGAAGTCACCTATTTCCAAAATGGGCTATGACAGATGCTCTTACGACTCTTACTATCGTCATAGAATCTGTCATAGCAGTTACAACTTACAGCTGTAAGAGAATCTGTCATACACAGGCTATAAATAGCATATTCTCTTACAACATGTCATAGTCCACCTTGGGGCACCCAAAGATGGCTTTTTCAAAGATGCTCTTCGACACATATCTTCACCTGTCTTACAAGCTTCTATTTCTGACTCTTACATGTCATAACTTCGTCATAGGAATCCATCATAACCGTTTCGGTCAACATTCCCTTAAACAACATCCAAGATGCCGACACATGGAAAAATACTCCTACCACAAATTGGGACGCCTATCTCCTCATGTGAGGACAAAATTACAAGTTGTCATCTTCCATGTAGGATGACACATCATCGTGCCACATCCCACAAAATGACAACATGGAATTTACAATTAATTTACATCATAGGCAATGAATAAATAAATACAATCATTAATAATGCAAGGAATTACCAAGGTTGAGATACCTTAATTCCCAACAGTTTGGTAGATTCAAGAGGTACAACTATAGGAGAGAATAATACACCTTCAACCTCCATTCCAATGAGATCTATTGCTTAAGCTTAGCACATACCAGTGCGGATAGATTACCAAGTATAGGGCTACTATTCTGCAAGTTTATCTGCAGACTTGCACCCGTAAGAGGATCAAGGAATACACCGATAAGAACAACCGATGAGTTAGAAATTTTCCCTACGTGGATACCATTCCTAACCACTATATGTCCCCTCTAAAAACCATCCATTCTTGCTATTGCATAATACTGCTTCCCACGATCTCACATCCAAAACTTTACATCCAAACTTAGGTATTCTTTTCCCAAAACCGTTGATGAGTTTGGCATCTCCAACCCAACAAGTGGTTTGTATTCAAGACAATCTTCTATATCTAAAAAATGATATGCTCTTTTGTTTTTGGCTTCTTGTATTGTGGAATTTCACCATCAAAGGTTTAAAGAACACGCTGATGTGAACAACTGACAAGTTAACACTTTTTTTTTTCCACAGGAAATATCCACCCTCCTTTTTATATCCTTCACAACCACCATCCTACGTGTTTCTTTCTATGACTTCTATTCTAGTAAAACTGCCACCAACACTAACTAATGACCCATCAATAACTTAACTCGATTCCACTCACATATGTGGATGTCTTGCTTCCTATACCCATGGAAGACTCATTCAAAAATTTGTTAAAACAACCTCCTACAAGTTCACAGATTCTACCACAAGGAAACAAGCACTATGATTTCCTCAAACATTATTCAACTGTCCTCTTTACTAACGACTCTAGGAGAGTCATGGTTTTACAACACATAACCATGACTAATTGACCTAAACTAACCAACACTCGATCATCTAATGACCCATGACTTACATTAAATCATTAATAAGTGTTTGCAAAACAACTTCACTTGAGTGGTGTGGATCTCCACTTTTCATGCTTGCAGGTGCCCTTAACTTGAGTAAGAGGAGTTAAAAAAAATGTGGTATTAATTACCACACCACACACCACTAAAGGCTCCTTAATGGGTAAATGATAGCTATAGAAAATAGTTACAAATAATAACTTCATTAGTAGAGAAAGTGATTAATTACTTAAAACCATAAGTAATCCCTGAATAACAAATTTTTCAAAATAATAATCATAAGAACAATAGTCTTTAGACCATATCAATAACTTCAATAAAGAGTAATATAATAATAAGATGAATGACTTACGTAAAAGCGTGATAGGGTCGAGTTCATCTCCCCTTCACGAACACACGCTATTACTTGTCGATTTGTTTTGACATAAACGAAACATGCGACATTAAAAACTATAACATGTCAACAATTTAACCAACTACGCCTTGAAGACACAAGTCCTTTTTCTTACGCGATCTACAGAAGGTTGTGTTAGTCATAAAATGACTATCATTCTTCCTTGAAAATGTCATTTTCACAAAATGACAAGATTGTTGTGACAAGACACCCAAAAGGTTTTCTAAATGATATTGACAACCTGTCGAGCCAATCAACAAATTAACCACAAAAATGCAACTTACCTCAATCGACAAAGGTTAACTAACTGTGGTATACTATACTCAATTGGCAAATAACCATTTATAACCCAAGGTCTATTCTCCTCTCCTCAAAAGATACTCTCTCTCTTTCTTGGAGAGTAATAAAAAAACCTGTTTTCCTGCATACATCTTGTCATCACTAGATCATAATCAGTGCATCGTTAGTCCATTCATAAATCTTATGAATTAACTAATCAAATTCTCATAATATAATTTTTTGAATCATTCAATTATATGCATTATCCCTAATCACATATACTAATATACAATAAAATCAATGTTTTTCAATGACATTAAATTATAACGTCCAATTATTTTTCCATGAATTCACTTCTATTCACGTGAAAGTAAATAGTAAATGCAAATCCAAAGTTAGGGATGTAATAGATGTCCCATCTGTACCAATGCAGACCAACTTCCTTGCAATCTCCAAATCATCCAGGCCTCTAATATCAATCAAACTATTTTTGACTATTTCCATAAGGTTAGCAGAGGTAGAATTTTCTTTCATTTTATGAATTGCAAGTAGATGAGGCTAGTGAATATGATTTTCTATAATATAAACTTGCATACACACCCAAGAAGTATTGCCAATGGTTGTCACTTCATCTAGAGACAAGGAAAAGAAAGTCGCTTGACTAAATTTCTCCTTTATATCTTGCCTCTCCACCATAGCTAGACATTAAACCCATTCCCAACTGCTATTGGTCCAAACCAATGGGAGAGTGAAAAATTAGACACTCCAATAAATTGCATTAAATTCCTATATTCTAGAAATTTTGTCAATGGCCGACCTCTGTTTAAAATATGGAATATAATTATGAGTTGTATAGTTTGTTAGACCACACTGATATATTGAGAGGGGGGTGAATCAGTATATGCCAAAACTTAATCCAATTCAAATTTATCAACCAAATCCTTTTACTGCCTTAAACAAATGATAAAACAAAGAAAATCAAAGCACAACACATGAGTGCACAACCATAACACTAGATTTACTTGGAAAGCCCTAGAAGGGAAAACCCAAATGAGCAAGCTGCTTGGATCTACTGTCCAAATTTAGCCTCACAAGTAAAAAGAAGATTACACTATTGTTTATGGGATACAACCCAAAGGAAGATGCAACTCCCTGAAATACAATACAACAACACTTACTAAATGAGGCTACAACCTTTGTACATCACACTTGACAAAACTAATCAAACACCTCCGCAACATCAACATACTTCACACTGAAGCAAATCTTCACTTCCTCTACACATCGAACACTGTCACCTTCACACATACACTCACTCACTTCCACACTCACACACACATAATCATATTCTCTCACACACTCTTACCATCCAAAACAAACAAGATCTTTTATTTATATCCTTCGCAAGCATCAAAATCTTTCTCCTTCATCAACCAAGATGAAATGTGTAAACATGAAATTGAAACGACCACAACAAGTCGACGCCCAAATGATATAGAAATCCAATACATTTCAAGCCAAGTGATAACCAAGACCTATTCTTCATTAACACATTCTTCTATGTTGGCGTACACTTCCAAATATCAGGTGCAATTATCAAAACACTTCAAGTCAACCCAACAACACTTATTCTTCCACAAATTAGCTCTAGATCCAAAAAGGTACCGGAGAGACCAATTAGCATCATGCAAATCACTTCATAATCAATATAAAGCTTGCACAAATCTTCTCAAATATTCCTTCTTCTGAATTGCATATTTTCTTTCTGGCGCAAACAAATAGATACTGAGCCTGGCATCACTTGCAAACCCTGAACAACCAGTCTTGAGATAGAACAATGAAAAATAGACTTGTGGTGCACTTTAGCACTTGAAACCTGAAATGAACAAACATACAAACCAACTGAACTCATCCTCAAAACAACAAAACCAAAAGATGAAATGTGGTGAAATGAGGTGGCTTCTACTTTCTCCTTCCAGCAACCTTAACTAGCAACAAGATATATCTTTGTTATGCTGACTTCAGATAACCTCTATGGTACAACTTATCAACTGAAACTTGGATATAAAAATCTTCTCATCTGTATCTAACCATCCTTCAAGCCATAGGACCTCATATTCAAATGAGGAGAAATGCGAAGCAGTTCTCTAACTCACCTTGACTACAACCACTCTGAACCATTGTCTTCACTCTGCTAGCTCTGGAATATTCTATAGTAACTTCTATTCTCTAAAATCAAGAACATACCTTCTTCACATCAGAATTTGTCTAACTTCTAAACTACAAGGCCACATCTTCAAATGTGGAGGAATGCAGAGCATTCTCCTGAGCTTCTTCAGTGCAACTTCCAGTGCCTTGGACTTCTTGAAACTTTGTTTCAATACTAAAGCAATACTTTTCCTCAATAAATAATGAATACAACATTCACCACACTAGAGACTTCATTCACAGCATACAACAACAATCACACTTATTTTCAATAAAACAAGAATCTTCAAGTTAGCACAAGCTTTGTCTATGAACTTCAGAAGATACGGTACAACTGTGTATAGATGATACTAATCCAATCAGTATGCATAGTACATGACTTCCAACATCTTACCCTTCACTTCACAACTTCTTTGATCAATACTTATTTTTCTTCTTCTTTGATCATCACTATCCTATGGCAACACTAAACAACACATCACTGCTGATATATTCTCTGTTGACATCACGTCCACTTCCAACCTTCCACAACACAACACTATTGACATCAATGACAACACATATGAAACAATCTCCCCCTTTGGCATTGATGTCAACACTTAATCTGATATGCAAATTTCTCCCCCTTTGACATCAAGGACAAAGGTCTAGTGGTCTTCCTCTGAACTGATCTTCCTTTAGCTCTCCCTATCTACATTTTCTTGATCTTCTTTCGCTGCTCCTTATCTATCATCTCCCTCGGACTGATCAATCCTTGTCATCCTTCACAACCTCTTATCTACCTGCTCCCCCTGAGAGGCAGCCTCCATCAATCCAGGGATAAAGATATGTCTTGAACTACTCCCCCTGGACAGGTGCACCATCTATGCATCTAGTTAGAAGATGGAGGGGCAACAACCCCTAACTTTTGTCTGAGATACTCAAAAGTGTCCTTAGAAAGTGACTTTGTGAAGATGTCTACAACTTGATCCTTTGTAGGCACAAACTCTAATATGACCTCTTGATTTGTAACCTTCTCTCTCAAAAAGTGATATATGATAGCTATGTACTTGGTTCTAGAATGCATCACTAGATTCTTTGAAATATTGATGGTGATATCCTCCGATGTTTGCTTCATCCATAGTACTTGAGTGCAGCAGGATGTTACAGCTATATACTCTGCTTCTATTGTTGATAAGGACACTAAATCCTGCTTCTTACTGATCCAAGAGACCAACCTGTCTCCCAAAAAGAAAGATCCTCCACAGGTACTTCTTCTATCATCAACACTGCTAGCCCATTCTGCATCCGTATAAGCACTCAGGGAAAAGTCATCACCCTTTTGATACCACAACCCATGCTTCAGAGTGCTCTTCAAACATCTGAATATTCTCTTGACTACCTTCACATGTGTTTCTTTAGGACTAGCTTGAAATCTAGCAACCAAACACACAACTTGCATAATGTCAGGCCTTAAAGCTGTTAGGTATAGTAGGCCCCCAATCATAGACCTATACATAGTCTGATCAACTTCAGGTGACTCATCATCTTTACTCAAATGGCAACCTATTACCATAGGAGTACTTACTCGTTTGCAGTCTTCCATGCCAAACTTCTTCAACATTTCCTTGACATACTTTTCTTGAGAAATAAAGATGCCATCATCTGATTGAGTAATTTGGAGTCCAAGAAAGAATGATAGCTCACATAACATAGACATTTCAAATTCTTTCTGCATCTCTTCTGCAAACTTCTTACACATCTCATCATATCCACAAAATATTATATTATCAACATACACAACAACAATTAGAATTTGTTCACCTTCAACTTTGATGTAAAGATTACTATCTGCGGTACCTTTCTTGAAACCTTGCTGGAGTAAGTACTTATTCAACCTTGCATACCAAGCACTAGGGGTTTGCTTGAGACCATACAGAGCTTTCTTAAGTTTGCATACCATGTTTGGGTCTTTTGATAATTGAAATCCATTAGGTTGCTCTATTTAGACTTCTTCTAAGTCACCATTCAGGAAGGCAGATTTGACATCCATTTGATACACCTTGAATCTCTTGTGCACGACAAATGCAAGAACCATTCTGATTTCTTCCATTCTAGCCATCGGAGAAAATGTATCCTCATAGTCAACACCATCAACTTGTGAATAACCTTTGCAAACCAACCTTGCTTTGTTCCTGACCACTTCTTCATCTTCATTCAATTTGTTCCTGAAAACCCATTTTGTACCTATCACATTCTTGTCTGTAGGCCTTGGCACCAACTCCCAAGTATGATTCTTCTCTATTTGATTTAGTTCTTCTTCCATAACTTGTATCCATACTTCATCCTGGCTAGCCTCATCAAAAGTTTTAGGTTCTACTCTTGATAGTAAAGAAAAGTTTACTTGGTCATTTGTTCTTCCAAATCTTCTTCTTGTCTGAACTCCTTCATTCTTGTCTCCAATGATCTAATCTTCTGAATGATTCTTCTAAACATACTTGGCAGGAGTCTTGGCAGTCTTCTCTTGACTTTCTTTCTTTCTTCAACTTCTTCTTCTGTGAAGACAGGTTCATCTAACCAACAATTTTCTTGCTCATATGTGATTTTATGTGACTCTTCATTCACTCTAACATTGGCACTCTCAACTATCTTCCCCAATCTTTTGTTGTAGCATTTGTAGGCTTTGTTGGTAGTTGAGTATCCAAGGAAAATACCTTCATCTACTCTTGAGTCAAACTTTCCCAGACCTTCTTCATCTCTTCTGATGTAGCATTTGTTTCCAAACACTTTGAAATACTTGACTGATGCTAGTCTACCATTCCATAGGTCATAAGGTGTCTTGGTGCTGTGTCTTCTTAGTTGTCCTCTGTTAAGAATGTATACTGCGATGTGAATTGCTTCTTTCCAATATATATCAGGTAGCTTAGCTTCACTCAACATGGTTCTGACCATCTTCTAAATTGTTCTATTCTTCCTCCATGCAACACCATTTTGCTGAGGGGTTCTAGTAGCAGAATAGTGCCTCTTGATTCCATGTTCTTCACAAAACTCTTCAAACTCATTTGATGCGAACTCACCACCTCTATCAAACCTTAAACACTTGATTCATGGATTAATTTCATTTTCAACCATAGAATTGAAAATCTTGAACCTATTGAAAGCTTATGATTTTTCTTTCAAAAATGTAACCCATGTCATTCTAGAGAAATCATCAATGAGCAACATAAAATACCTCTCACCTTGTAGACTTTTTACCTTACTAGGTCTGCACAAGTCAGTATGAACCAATTCCAATGCCCTTGTAGTAGAATACTCCTTCAACTTGAAACTTATCCTTGTCTGCTTCCCAATATGACATTCCTTGTATATGGTGCTTGTAGGCTTGATGATCTTTGGCATGTCTCTTACTGCTTGCATGGATTTGATCTTCACAAGATTGTCAAAGTTAATGTGCCCCATCCTTTTGTGCCATAGCCAACACTCATTTGTTAGTACTAGAAGACAAGTCCTTTCATTAACTCCCTTTAGATTATACAAGTTACCTTCTATCCTAAATCCTTCTGCCACCAATTTTCCAGACTTTGCTCTTCTGATTTCACACCCTTGATCATGAAATGTGAGACTGTATCCTTTGCTACACATTTGACTTACACTAAGAAGATTATGATTGAGATCTTCTACATAAAGAACATCATGTGTTTTAGATCTTCCATCAATACTTATGGTCTCTTTTCCACTGATCTTTGTAGATGAATTGTCTCCAAACCTGACCAATCCACCATCCCACTTACCAAGATTGATGAATTTGCTCTTATCATCTGTCATGTGATTTGTACATCCACTGTCGACAATCATTGAATTTTCAACTTCTTTATTTTTCTGCTATCTTTTAAAGAATCACTCTCCTTATTTTGCTCAACATCATCTATCAACTAGGATTCTAATTTTACTAATCCACTCCTGCAATATGTTGCTATATGTCCAACATTGTTGCAAATTTGACATACCACATTGACATCCACTAGAGAAGCAAGATAATCTTTATTTACAAGATTTCTTCTATTCATTTTAGACTTACAATTCATAGCCTTATGACCAAATTTATTGCAAATAAAATAATAACCAAAGAAAGCATGATTGAACCTATTCATGGAGAAATGTCTTGCATGAAAAGATCTTCCTTGAGGCATAATGAGATTTGCACCTTCAGTATCATTTAGACTTTCAAGATTTGCCTTTTCCAACTCCCTTCTAAGTGACAAAATTCCTTTCTCAAGTCTTGTACATTCTTCTGTCTTAGCTTCAATCATAGCTCTTTGTTCTTGATTCTCTTTCCTTGCACAATCCAAGTCTTCAAGAGCAGAAACAAGTTCTCCTTCAAAATCAACTTCACATTCTTCTTCATCTACGGTCCTATCTGAACCATTTGAGATCACCATCACCATGAATAGAGATTCTCCTCTTTCCTCATCTGATGAGTAGTGATCTACTTCTTCTCTGGAGCTGTAGGCTTCTTTGGAAAGGAGGTTTCTCTTGACATTGTTTCTCTTGAAACCCTTGTTGCTATTTTCATTTTCTCCAATTTAAGGAAACTTAGGAACATAATGACCAATTCTTCCACATTTAAAACATTTGAAAGGTATCTGACCTTTATACTTGCCTGATCCCCTTTTCAGCTTTCTCACAAAGTTTGTGGTGCAGGAGCACCTAGTTGATTTCATGCCTATATGAAGCAATTTTGTCAATTTTGAATTTTGTTTTGTGTCTTTGATATAATAATGTAATTTTGACCATGTGTCATGTGTGTTTGAGTCCTTGTTAGGTTTCTAGGTGGTTTGTGGGACCTAATTGTTTAATTTTGCAAATGTTGTCTTTATTGCAAAAAATGCAAAATCAAGGAATGTGAAGAATCATAGGTTGAAAATGAGAAGTTGAATGGTTGGAAAACTAAAAAGGTAGTTAGCAATACTTTTTTTGGGTTATAAATAGTTTGAATAAGCCTTGGGAAATTGAGCCAAGGTTGGGGGGTTGAAGTTTTACACAAAAATCAATAAAGAAGCTTTGTTTTCTACATTTTCTAAACAATAAATTATTGTTTCAGAGCCTGGTATAGATTAGTACAACATTTGTATGACCTTCATGTGGTATGGTTGGAAATATAATTGAATATAATTTCTACTTATTTTTGTTGCACTCAATTTCATTATGTTTTGAGTAAGTTATGTCCATTTTACTAAAATAGGTCTGAAACCCTAGTAGGCCTAATTTGAGGGAAAATAGTTCAAATTTGAGGGTTTCCGTACAAAATAACCTACCCTTATTTTGAGATATGTTAAATAAGGTCCAAATGGGTGTTTAAATCAAGTTTTATTTCTTGGATATCAGTTCAGGTTTGAAAATTATGGCCGAAAAACCCAATTTGATGCACCACCTTAAGCCTAGTCAAGAGTAGAACAGTCAAGATTTGACCTTTGTGTTCCAAAACAACCCCACCTAAAAATTGGATATGTTGTCAAAGGGAATAAAGGGTATCTGAAACTACTCTTTTGTTTTTTTTAAAGATCTTCTTGGAAAGTTATGGTGGAAAAACCCTGTTTCAAGTATTACTAGGGGAATAGGAAGATTGTGAGAGAAACCCTCCGAGTTAGGGCTCTAAGTTTGTAAAGTTTGGTTTGTTGAATAAATTTTAAGTTGATTTGAGATCATACACTCCTATTGTGCATTGGTTTGCTTCTTCTTCCTCAGCTTCATTGCAAACATCAAATGTTCCTTCATTCTTCACAGCTTTGAAAGCAACGTCTCTTTGGCATGGACCTATGACTTCATTTCTCATCTCATAGGCAGTGAGAGACCCAAAAAACTCTTCCATGGTAAGTGTATTAAGATCTTTGGATTCTTCAATTGCAGAAACTTTTGAATCAAATATATGAGGGAGAGTTCTCAGGATTTTCTTCACAACCATAGAGTCAACTACATCTTCACCTAGACTCCTGATTCCATTGACTACTTCATGTACTCAGATAAAATATAACCAACAATATTTTCCTCTTCTTTCATCCTTAGATTCTCAAACACTATTTTGAAGGATTGTAGCTTTGCTTCCTTTACAGTGTCGTTCCCTTCATAGAGAATTTTGAGCTTCTCCCATATCTCCTTGGCTGTCTTGCACCGCACTACCTTGACTAACTCTGAATTGTTCAAACCACTTAAGATGACATTCTTGGCCTTAACATTATTTTCATGAGCCTTCTTAGCATTTGAATATGTAATAGGATGATTAGGTTCAATATAATTATCCATGGTGGCTCTCCAAACATCATACCCTAGCGAGGTAAGATAGGCTTCCATCCTTACACTCTAGAAATCATAGTTACTACCATCAAACATCAGAGCTTTAGAAGAGAACTCCTTTTGAGCCATGTGTTCTACACCAAGATATACCTTCAACTATTAGGATGCACAAAGGAACTCAGATCTGATACCAATTGTTAGTACCTACTGATATACTGAGGGGGAGGGGGTGAATCGGTATATGCCAAAACTTAATCCAATTCAACTTTATAAACCAAATCCTTTTACTACCTTAAACAAATGATAAAGCAAAGAAAATCAAAGCACAACACATGAGTACACAACCATAACACCAGATTTACTTGGAAAACCCTAGAAGAGAAAAACCACGGTGAGCAAACTGCTTGAATCTACTGTCCAAATCCAACCTCACAAGTAAAAACAAGATTACAATATTGTTTATGGGCTACAACCCAAAGGAAGATGCAAATCCATGAAACACAATATAACAACACTTACTGAATGAGGTTACAACCTCTATACATCACACTTGACAAATTTCACCGATCAAACACCTCCACAACATCAACATACTTCACATTGAAACAAATCTTCACTTCCTCTGCACAACAAACACTACTGCCTTCACACATACACTCACTCACTTCCCCACTCACACACACATACTCGCATTCTCTCACACACTCTTACCATCCACAACAAACAAGATCTTTTATTTATATCCTCCACAAGCATCAAAATCTTTCTGCTTCATCGGCTAAAATGAAACGTGTAAACATGAAATGTGTAATGACCACAACATGTCGACTCCCAATGATATAGAAATCCAATGCGGTTCACGCCAAGTGATAACCATGACCTATTCTTCATTAAAACATTATTCTATGTTGGCGTACACTTCCAAACATCAGGCGCAATTATCAAAACACTTCAAGTCGGCCCAACAACACTTATTCTTCCACAAATTAGATCTAGACCCAAAAGGTACTGGGGAGACCAATTAGCATCATGCGGATCACTTCACAATCAATATAAGACTTGCAAAATTTTTCTCAAACATTCCTTCTTCTGAATTGCATATTTTCTTTTTGGTGCAAACAAACAGATACTGAACCTGACATCACTTGCAAACCCCAAACAACTAGTCTTGAGATAGAACAGTGAAAAACAGACTTGCGGTGCACTTCAACACCTGAAACCTGAAATGAACAAACATACAAACCAATTGAACTCATTCTCAAAACAACAAAGCTAAAAGATGAAATGCGGTTTGACAACCTTAACCAACAACATGATATGTCTTTGTTCTGCTGACTTCAGAGAACCTCTATGGTACAACTTCTTAACTAAAACTTGGATATAGCAATCTTCTCATATGTATTTGACCATCCTTCAAGCCGCAGGACCCCATCTTCAAATGTGGAGCAGTTCTCTAACTCACCCTGACTGCAACCACTTTGAACCACTATTTTCACTTTTCTAGCTCTGGAATATTCTGCGGTAACTTCTATGCTCTGAAATTAGGAACATACCTTCTTCACACCAATCTTTGTCTAACTTCCAAATCACAAGGCCATATCTTCAAATGAAGAGGAATGCAGAGCATTCTCCTGAGCTTCTTCAGTGCAACTTCTAGTGCCTTGGACTTCTTGAAACTTTCTTTCAATACTAAAGCAGTGCTTTTCCTCAGGAAACAATGAATACAACATTCACCTCACCAGAGACTTCATTCACCATATACAACAACAATCACACTTATTTTCAACAAAACAATAATCTTCAAGTTAGCACAACCTTTGTCTATGAACTTCAGAAGATAGGGTAGAACTATGTATAGATGATACTGATCCAATCAGTATGCATAGTACATGACTTCCAACACCTTACCCTTCACTTCACAACTTCTCTGATCAATACTTCTTTGTCTTCTTCTTTGATCATCATTATATAACTTTGGCAACACTAAACAACACATCACTACTAACATCTTCTCTGTTGACATCACTTCCACTTCCAGCCTTCCACAACACAATACTGTTGACATCAATGGCAACACATACGCAACAAAGTTTTGGGTAAATGACTTGCTTCCATGGATTTTCCAAATAGAGAAGATATGGAACCTCCAACAACTGTAAGTTGTCCCTACGATTGCACATATTCTTCGTACGCGATGGAATTTTGAGCATAAGCACATTCATCCTTCATTTTACAGTGCATCATTGATTTCAACTCTCCATTTACATTTACCTTTTTGTAAACTTTACCCACATGCTTCTTAATAGTGTCTAGTTTCAATTGTAATATTTTGTCATTCTTTAACATCCAGCTACAAATCTTATAGCGACATAGTTTTGGAACACCCTCTCCATCTTCATTCTTGACAAGTTCAATGAACGGATACTTAGAAACCCATTCTAGCTGAAATTTTTTTGACATGTCCCACTAACATGCTTTATGTTTGTTCAAAAGGCTTTTAGACTTAGGTTCAACACCTCCAGTACCATGGATATTTTCCCCCTGTGTGATCATCATCACATTATTCACGCTTTCACTACTATATTGAACCATATCATTGCTACCTCCTTCAAGATTTTGATTTGACACCTCTTCATGCTCAAGGTCATTCCAATAGAATTGCTCAATCTCCTTGTTATTTAATCTTGATGGACCCTCAACCACTACAAAATGTCGTTGTTGATTAAAATAGGACTTTATGGTGGCCTTCTTTCTCTTTGATGGGGCTCCTCTCACTCTTCAATTTTTTGGATTTGAGGATGTCATCTTTATTTGACATTGTTAAAAACATGTTAAAGCAGTGTTCTCGAAGTTGCAAATTCAAAAAAGTTGTGTTATGCATATGTGAATCACTATTAAATGAAATGAAAAAAATGAACTACTTATAGAGAAAGAGAAGAAGACAACACATGTATTTTAATATCTAGTCACTATCACATAGAGTCGAAGTATTAATTTAATCATCTACATTTAATTAAAAATACTCCACGCACAAGCAATTGCTACATCACAGTTTCTTACCAATGGCACGGCCTCCCACTATGACTATCTTCATTTTATGCTTGGAGAATCGTGAGCCATCGATGCGGTTTGATCGCAAGTTGTAGAATAAATAAAACTTTTGATATTTTTTAATATTATGGGCTCCTAAAAACAATCAAAATTTAGGGAAGTAATTAAAAATCAATATAATAATGAACATATGCTTATATAAAATAATTAAAAAATATATAATAAAGAACATTTAATGTAATATGAAATTATTGCAGGATGCGACATCTAACACACCACTTGTTTCTAGCGAATGGTGCTGCTCCCTACTCTGACCATCTTTATTTTCTCGTTGGAGCCCCATGAGCTATTGATACAGTTTGATCCAATGGTTCTAAATAAATAAAACATGTGGCTTCGGTTGATTAATACGAGTTGATTATGAACAATTGGCATAAAGAAATCATTACAAGTGGGGCCCTACAACTATGAAAAATACACCAAATACTGCAGGCCTGTCGATTGACACATCACCTTTTCTAGCTAGTGGCATTGTTTCCCGCTTGCATAATCTTCATTTCAGCCTTTGAGCCCTGCTAGGTGTTGATGCAACTTGATCCGATGGCCCGGAATAAATAAAATATGTTTGTTTAGATATACAGTATCTTAATAAACTTATATGAGTTGGCCCCAACACCTAAGATCTATACACCTGTAGCTTCTATGTATACACTTGTAGGTATGACCTATACCCCTGTAGTGATGATCGATACCCCTAATATTACGGGCCCTATGACTGACACATCACCTTTTCTAGACAATGTGTCATGCCCACATTTCCCATGCGGTCACAACACGCATCACACATGTCATGTCCACATCTGTCATGTGGTCATGACACGAAATATAAAAAAATTTCCCACGCTTCCCTAGAAACCCCCTCGCACGCGTAAGCATGCTTGGTGGCGTACGCTCAAGGCGAAAACAATACAGTTGTCGGCGGGGTACTAAGTACATGTGCGCACACCCAGACGCAAGAAGACCAACAAGGGGGTCTTCATGACGCGATTAACGTCGCTACAAGGTTTGAACTTTCAAGGCTCCTAACCCTAAATTCTGGAAGATTCTGGCAGTATAACGCCTCACGGGCGTGAGCGAGATTTATTACACAAACACTACTCTTAATACGAGGTTCCCTGATAGGGTTAACAAACTTCCCACGACTCCCTAATTATAATGAATTTACACTTGATCTCATTAATGGATCATTTTTCAACAAAGCACGATCATCTGTCCTCTTTCCCGTTTTCTAAAATTTAATATTAATTTCTCCTCCTTCGGACTTAGCATTTCCAACAAAGCCCGTTCATTTGCCCTCTCTTCCATTTCTCTGAAATTTAATTTTGATTGTATTTCTATCACGTTCACTTTACTGTTTCTCTGAAATTTAATTTTGATTGTATTTCTATCATGTTTACCCTAATTCTCTTCATGTTCTCTATCAATCAGAGTTATCACTGCATTCTTTACATTATTCCTAATTTCTTGATAGACCAGATCACTTAAACTGGGTTTACTAACTTCGCTTGGCACAGTCTCCTAGGTTTCCGCTCTGGTTTAGTTTCAACGTTGAATTAATTTTGATACTTAATTTGTCCCTAAACAGGTTCAACAGGGTTGTTAAAACTTACTTTGTTCTCTTAACCTATTTCAAAATGCCATGCATTTTCTCCTCTTTGTTTTCACTTTTATCTTTCTTTCTCTTTCTCTCTTATTTTTCTCAATTGGATGTTTCTAAATCTACGGTTGAGCTTACAATGGTCACACATGGAATGCTTGTGATGGCTTCCTTGCGTTTATATTCACAGTGTCTTTTGTAAATGATAGGGTCATATTTTCCTCTTCATTTTCCTGTTAATTAATTTGTGATAATCGTTGAAACTTCCGAGAAACTCTTCCTTAAAATTAAAATATATTTACATATGCTCTTTTTAAATTATAAATATATTTTTCCTTATTGTTGTTAAAAATAAAATTCCCCTAATATAAATTTCTTTCTTTCCTTTTTAAAAAAAACAAAAATATGGCCTCTCTGATAAATTTATATCAAATAATTAATATATATGTGTATATACATATATATACATATATATACATATATATATTTATACATATATACATATATATATATATATTTTATTATTATTATTATTTTTTTATATTAAAATATTAAGTTTTCTTTCATAAAACCCATACATTTTACTTTCATTATATAGGGTTGAAGCCCTAATATCTTTATGCCAAACTCATTTGTGCCCTAACATTTTTTTTTTATTCTTTGTTTTTTTTTTTTGAAATGCAGAGGCAATGGAGGGGCGGTGGCACTGGTGGGGCAAAGACCACAGTGGTGGTGGCGGAGGTGGAGAGGGCGGATCTGAGAGGAGGATGAAGTGTGGTGAAGGGTCGCGTGGTGGTCAGGCGGCAATGGAGGTGGAACTCGCGGCGGGGAAGATGGCTTGCGGGTGAAGAGAAGCCACAGAGACAGTGGCGGAGGTCAAGGGTTACGGCAGCGCAGAGGCCGCAAAGGAGGCCGTGAAGGGGAGGGAGCAGCAGCTGGGCAGCGGATCAGAGGTGTTGGTTTTTTTCCCAGACTGGATGCTTATTCCCAGATTTCCCTACAAGGTAGCCATCAGTGATCAACAGGATCTCTGGGCCAGGGGCCAACAGTGTAGGAGATAGACTCTATATTTTATCTCCTCTTCTTCTTCAGGCTCTGCAAAACCTAGGGGGGTGTTCCCTACTCAACATCCATGGGGATATGCATACAAAGGCTGGGATGCTGACAGAAAGCAGATAAGTCCTCCTGTAAGTAGACCAAAACTGCAAGATAAAAGCAAAGGGGCTGGCTTTGGGCCTATTTTCAGTTGTAGACAAAGGACTTGGATCCTAAAACTAATTCTAATGTCCTAAAGGTTGTTTTAGAGTTTGACTTTGATTTATAGTTTGGATGCAAAGCTGGACATGGTTGTAACACAAAAACAAAGCAAGATTGGTGCCTATCCAGGGCCTGGAGTCAGTAGACATACACCTGTGAATGATATGCATGAACAACTAAAACTAGATTTCAGGGGGATGCATCTGATACCTGCCTTACAGATATCTCCCAATATAGAGTGTTAAGCTATCTATACTTATGGCATCCCTATTACAGTATATCCTTCCCAATGTTCAATCTAAAAATAGTTTAATCTACCCCTTGGGCAGAAGTTAAGAAATCAGACATTCAACACAGGAATTCTATGTTGTAGAGTCTCAGACATTCCTTAAATATCTAGACTCAAAAGAAAGATACATGCAATACAGGAGACAAAATTAACAAAACACATGCAAACATGGCATTTCTCATATAAGTTCAATCATGAAATCAGTGGATTCATGCAAGAAAAAACATACAACTGGAGATACATAAACTCACAGGTTTAGCTGTACAGGGCAACCAAATCAGCTGTATTGCATTACAGAGCCAAAATGTTCAACTTTCAACAACCTAAAAATGAGTAACACTTCCTGCTTATAACAGCCAGAAAGTGTACTACAGCAATTAATTACATGGCTTTCAAAAATCTGCCAAATACAGATCACACAGGAAGAATGGCGCTCAGAAAATGTAAATGCAACAGACAAAGAGGAGCCTCGAGCCATGCGCCACTATCTGGAAGTCTTCATTCTCAAATTGGGTGACCTGACCATGTGTACCATTGTCCACATCCCTGCACCGTCGCCATTAAGGGTCTCAACCACCCGCAGTCACCTGAAAAACTGTCGCTGCATTCAAAAAGGAATTCCCACCAAAACACGTTCTCGCAGGTCCAAAAATATACAAGGGAATAATCCCACATGCATGGTGAGGAGAACACACTAGCGCTTTATAAACATAGCCGCATGCAAACTAAGTGTCGAGCGCTTTTGCTGCGCTTGACACACATGCCTTCGCCCACAGCCCATCGCCATGACCAAAGCCATCGGCCAACCCCAAAAAACTCCTGCCGACCTCATTCGTCTCGCCGACCGCTACACTACATTCCCCTCCATCGGCCAGAGATGAACCATCGGGCCAACCTTCCTCAGTCCATCCGACAGCAAATGTTACGCCGAAGGCCTCCTCCGTCGGTGTGACTTACACCGTCGGAGCAATCAAAGTCTCCCCAGCCGATAGACCAATTCTCACTGATGGCATTGCTTCCCTCTTCGGCTAGACAACCATTGTCGGCCCAACACTAAACTACTTTGCCAATGATGCCGATGATGCCGATCACCCCGATGCCTATTCAAATCCGTTGTCGGTGAGACCCACGCCGATGACATCGCATCGGCCAAACATTACATATCGGCAACCCAAGAAAATACTTCGCCGATAGCCAAAGTGTTGGCGATGACCTTCCAAAACTCTCATCGGTATGACCAACCCGATGAACCCGTTGAACCGATGAACCGGTTCAACACGAAGGTTCAATGCCAAGGTTCAACATGCCGATAGACATCAAAAAAGACAAGCAAAGGATTTACCGATGGAAAATATAGAACCAAAGCTCGCGAACCATTGAACCTTGAATCTCCCGCTTGAACCATGAAGAAAAGAGTTCAACGGTTCAAGTTCAAACCGAAAGGTCAAAAACACAACAAAAGTACTTCAAAAAGAGCCTTCGCCGAAACGCCAAGTACCAAAAACACAAAGCCTTGAACCGTTGAACCTTGAACCGTTGAGAAAAGGCTTCAAGTTCAAACCGAAAGTTCGAAGACACAAAAACAAACTCATGCCGATGGAGAAAACATGAAGACCACCTCCTCAAGAAACATGATGCTGCAGCTGAAAAATGCTGAGGAGGTCCAACACTTAGGAAAATGGGCAAGAAGATATAGGGTTCAAATGAAGAAACCCCCTAAACATGAAAAATCAACCTCCAGGTCAAAATGAGTACCAACACTGGCTCCGAGTGGGGACGTGCAGGTGAAAACCTGCAGCGAGAACCAGATCTCCAGGCAGACCAGGCAAAAACCAAAAAGCACGAACTGTACAAGGCACTTACAATATATACATATTTTTACACATGTGCACAGAGACAAGCCATCTATGCAAAATAGAACTTAAGGAATTGGCCATGCACAGGCAATTCCAGAAATTCACCACCTAAGGCCTGGAGGAAATAAGAGTCCTCCCCATGAGTACTGCAGATCTGATATGGGCCCATCCATAAGGGTTCGAATTTACCATGTTTACCCTTGTCCTGATCTTTTGCATTCCATACAAGCACCAGATCGTCGACCTGAAATTTTCTTTTTGTAGCTCTCCTATCAAACAGATATTTCACATCTTGTTGTCTCTTGAGATTGATCTGGTATGCTTTCCTTCTGCTTTCATCCAGTGCAACCAGCTGGTTCACTCTTTCTGTCGTGGAGTCTCCAATCTCCTCATCATTATCCTGGATGAATCTGTAAACTGGTAGGAGATTGTTTATGGGCAATCTGGCTGATGCACCATATACCAGCTCAAAGGGTGACATCCCAATAGCCTTTTTTACTGTCACCCTGTCAGCCCATATTGCCAACTTTAATTTTGAGTCCCAAGCTCTCTTGTTCTTGTCCAATATCCTTTTGATAATTTTCATGATGCTTTTATTGCTTGATTCTGCTTGACCATTCCCTTGTGGGTGATATGGTGATGCATATGATAGATTTATCCCATACCTGTTGCAAAAATCAACAAATTCACCTGATCTGAAGCACATAGCATTATCAGTGACTATCTTGAATGGTACTCCAAACCTGATGATAATATTTTCTAGCATGAAATCTGTCACCACCTTACTTGTATCTCTCTTAGTTGGAATGGCCTCAATCCATTTGGTAAAGTAATCAGTTGCCACCAAAATCCAACTGTGTCCCCCAATTGA
Organism: Cunninghamia lanceolata; assembly: GCA_027924645.1. Classification (NCBI taxonomy): domain Eukaryota; kingdom Viridiplantae; phylum Streptophyta; class Pinopsida; order Cupressales; family Cupressaceae; genus Cunninghamia; species Cunninghamia lanceolata. The sequence continues at coordinate 1,924,653 of BSBN01000567.1, forward strand.
TTTGTCTGCAATTTCCCCTATGAAGTCAATTCCCCATTGCTGAAATGGAGCATCCACAGTTACAGTTCTGAGGGGTAAAGCACCATCATATTTCAGCTTTCCTGAAAATCTTTGGCAAGGGTCACACTTCCTCACTAACTTTTGTGCATCTGAAAAGAGAGTGGGCCACCAATATCCTGCTCTGAGAATTTTATGAGCTATTGTTTGGGCAGTATAATGTCCACCACACAATCCTTTATGCATATCATTCAAAACATTGTTAGCTACATCTTCATCCACACATCTCAGTAGCACACCATCAGGGTTTTTCCAGTATAGCTCACCTTGAACAATAACATACCTGATTGCATGTAACTTTAAAGTCCTCTTTTGACTGTCACTGAAATGGGAAGGACAATTCAGATTTTGCAAGTAGTAGATAATATCCTTGTACCATTCAGATCCTGATACATTTACACTCTCATTTTGGACTGCATTAACTTGGCATGCTTCCAAGTTTGACTGTGCCATCATCTTGGCTAATCCTTGTCCTCTTACCAACTTGGTAATTTGTATGTCTATGTTAAACTCTTGCAGTTTGTTTATCCATCTGCACCTTCTTCCAGTCACCTCCTGCTGAGTGAATATGTCTTTGACTGCTGCATGGGGTACATATGCAATTATATATGATCCTACCAAGTATGGTCTGAAACTTTTGATGGCTCTGACTAGTGCATATGCTTATTTTTCCATAATATCATACTTCAACTCAGAGGCCTGCAAGGACATACTGAAGAAAGCGACGGGCTGTTCAAAACCATCTTCATTTTTCTGTAGCAAACATGCAGCAACAGTATGAAAGGAAGCAAATGAAAATACTTGGAATGGCCTAGAAAAATCAGGAGATATAAGAACAGGGGCCATCTTGATTGCCTCTTTGATACTCTGAAATGATTCTATTGCTTCACTTTCCCAGTGGACAGTTGCATCCTTCTTCATCATCTTGGAAATGTTCCTTGTGGTTTCTGCAAAGTTGGGAACAAATCTCCTAACAAAATTTATCTGTCTAAAGAAGGACTGAACTCCTTTTACAGTTTTTGGCATTTGAATTCTGTCAATAGCAGCCACTCTCTCTGGATCTATCCTGACTCCATCCTTGGAAACAATATGTCCCAGGAGCTTTCCTTCAACTACCCCAAAGGCACATTTCTTTGGATTTAAAGAAATACCATACTCTAGTGCTCTTATGAAAATCTGCTCCAGATGCAAACAATGCTGCTCTTCTTTCTTTGAGTAAGCAATCAAGTCATCCTGATATACAGCCAGGATTGAATCAATCAACCCTGCAAAAGCAACATCCATTGCTCTTTGAAATGTAGCACCTGCATTGGTTAGTTCGAAGGGCATTCTAACATACACATAAGTTCCCCATGGAGTGGTAAAGGCAGTCTTATACTGTTCTGATTCCTTTACCTTCACCTGATTATAACCTGAAAATCCATCCATCATAGATAAGAGTTCACAACCAGTCACTCTCTGCAACATAGCTTCCATATTAGGCAGTGGATAGTTATCCTTTAAAGAGGATACATTCAAGTTCCTGAAGTCAACACAAAGCCTAATATCACCATTCTTTTTTCTGACTGGGACAAGGTTAGACACCCAAGTTGAATGCCTGATTGGCACAATTATTCCAGCCTCCCTGAGCCTTTTGAGTTCTTCTTGCATCTTTGGAGCTAAGGTAGGATTAATAGGTCTTTGCCTTTGTCTAAATGGCTTAGCTCCAGGCTTCAATGGGATCTCATGCTGGAATAAATCTTCCCTATAGGCTTTTAGGTCCTCATATGACCAAGCAAAAACATGTTTATGCTTTTTCAGTAATGCAATCAGCATACTCGTAACGTGTGGTTTGAGCTGTTTACCAATGTATACCTTCTGAGGGGCCTGAGATGTCCCCAAATTTATCTCCTCTAAATCTTCCTTATTTGTGGGAGATGTCCTTGTGACTAATTTATCTCTACTGTCAAAAGCTCTTTCCAAAGCTACTAACCCTCTGGGGATTTTATTAGTCCTCAATTGAATTATCTCTTTTCCCACAAGAGTTTCTTTTCCATCTATAGTCTCTACAAAAGCTTGGAAATCAATTTCTTGATTCTCATATTCATCTATGCAGTGCAAAAATTTTAACAAGTCCCTATCATCATTAAACACTTGCCAACTGCATATATTTTCTGGTACTGCAGGCCTAATTTTAACTTCTACACTTGTAACATCTGACAGAGTGATGTCATCTGGTCTTATTGCAACATTAGCTAAGAAATCAGCCATAACATTCTTTGACCTCTCTACCCAGCCTATTGAAAATGCATCAAATAGTTCAATGGTATCCCAAACAGCATGCTTGTATTGTTTCAATCTTTTGTTTTTTGAAGCATACTTATCTCTAATTTGGGATACAATCAGCTCAGAATCCCCAAATACTCTTAACATTTTGATTCCATGTTTGAGAGCAATATTTAGGCCTAAGAGTAAAGCCTCATATTCTGCAATGTTGTTTGTGCAAACAAACCTCAGCAAGAAAGAGAATTTGAGGAGCTTACTAGTTGGAGACAGGAAAACAACTCCAGCTCCAGAGCCTTCTTTTGCACAAGCTCCATCAAAAAACATGGTCCACAAACCTCGCTAATCCAGTTCTTCAATGCAGACATTTTTCTCTCTATCTTCTCTCTCATCTGAGACAACCTTGAAGTTATCACAGTCAGTGTTTACAAAGCATATCTGTTCCTCTGCTTCTTGGTCTTCCACTGTCTTTGATGATCTTTGTTCTCTGATTAACTTAACATCCCTGCCATTCATTGGAATCATGGCATATGACAGGTCCAACTGCATACTTCCACCAATTAGTGCTGCCCATCTTCTTGACAACAACATACCATACTGTGGCTTGATGTCAACCACTGTTATATTCATTTTATATCTCTTTTCAGGAAATGCTGCCAGTTTGAAATCTACATCCTTCATGATTCCAATAACTGGTACCTCTCTGGCATCCATAGCATAACATTTTCCACATGCCTTGTCAATTTTCAATCCAGCTTGTTGCATGATGGTTAAAGGCATGACATTTGTAGATGCTCCAGAGTCAAGCATACAATTTCTGATTATTTTTCCATTTATAACCAGGGAAACATAAAATGGTTCCACTTGTGAAGGACACTTTGTCATAGTCACTCCTAAATAGACTTCAGGAGTCTCATCTTCTTCATTACACATGACATGTTTCTCACCCTGGATCTGAACATTTTGTTTAGCTTGAAAGGGCACCCCGGAAATTAGGGATACTGTCCTATTCTTGATTTCTTCCACTTTCATGAGTTCCATAAGTGGAACAGAGACTTTTACCTAGGAGAGGACTTGAGCTATATCAAATGGAGCATAATTTTGTGTAACAGCTGTAGCTTGCTCCACAATCTTGTTTTTATCCTGAACTGATTTAGCTCTTACTTTCATAGTTCCCTGATCATCATTCTTGTCTTGGGAACCTTTACCTTGATCTTCAGCCTGAGGGATTCTATTTTCTGGTCCTTGGGATTCATGACCTGTTCTATGTCTGAAATTCTGTTTATTATTAACCCACTGCCCTTTTTGTAATTCCATCCCCTTCTTACCATGCACTGGCTGTCCTATAGTAACATCTTTTGGCTGATGTGGGCTCCTTACCTAATTTTTACCTCTGAGATTGTAGTTGCTCTTGACTTGAGCAACTGCTGCAGCTGTGAAGGCCCTAATTTCCTCATCAGAAGGTCGTTGTAAGTTACTCAGAAAATTGTGTGAGTTCTGGGCATAGGCATAGTTAACTTCATCATCTTCATCATATGGGAACTGTTGGCAGCCCTGAGTTTCATCATCTGCATTTGCATCAGCATCACAAAAAGTATATCCATTGCTTGTGGACATCATATTTACATCATCATCTTGCTCATAATGTAGCTCATTGCATTCATTACAAGATGTAGTATTATCACATAAGGACTGAGCAATCATACACTGTGACTGTGAATGTGGCATCTGACAAATTATACACCATGGAGCATCATCAACAATATTTACAGCTTTCTTTAGAGGATCAGGAGTTTCTTTGACATGTTGAGCTCTTTGATTTGTGTTGTTGCGCGGGAATATAGGTTTACCATCATGCCAATTGGTATTATAAGGCATATCATGCAATGATGGCCTCTTTTCCTGCCTTTGATAGACTTGCCTATCAGGACCTATCCCTTTTTCACTTCTAGCTAATCTATAGCTTAGGTCCTTAACAACATTTGCCAATTTGTCTATCTTATCTTCAGGGGCAGATGTATTACCTTGAGTGTTCTGAGGCTTGTTTGGATTCTGCTGAATTTTTATATCATCCCTTCTATTTGTCTTGCCCGATGCTTTCCTGTTGTTTTCAATATTCACTGCAATTCTGAAAGCATCCCTGAGAGTAGCAGGACCTTTATCTCTTAATCCATATGCAGTTTTTGCATCAAAGGCATTGATATACAATATTATGCACATTGGTTCATTTGGCGTCATGTGATGTGGCAATTTGTTTAACACTTTAGTAAATCTTGCATTAAAATCTACAACCTGTTCATTTGACCCTTTAGTGATACTGGTGAACTCATTTACAAAAAAGCTAGGGTCAGTTTTGTCACCATATTGCTCCTTGAACATCCTTTTAAAATCATCCCATGATGAAATACTTCGGTCAGGCAGATTCTTGTACCATTCTCTTGCCTCATCTATTAAGGATTGCATGAATGACTTCATGAAAACATCCTCATGTTCAACCTCAAAGTTATCCATGACATTTTGAAAGGCTTTTAGATGATCTTCTCCTGACACAGTGTTGTTTCCTGAAAATTTAGGCACTTGCAGCCTCAGATGCTTATCAATGGGGTTAGGATACCTAGGAATACCATCAAATACCAGCTGTCTGAATCTATCTAGCTGCATTGGCTGTCTGTTTAACTGATTAACATTAATATTTCTGTCTGCATTCTGGTTTCTTACATTGTTCAGTGGTATCCTAGCATCATTCACATTTTGTCTCTCATCATTATGTTGATGTTGCACTTCACTTCTCTGTTGATGTCTCTGCACATTTGCATTCTCAAGGGTAGGAATTGAATTATTCTGGGCAGTCCTCAAAGCTTGCACTTTCTTCCTCAAGTCATCTCTGATTGATATTGCCTGCTGATATTCAAACTCGGCCCTTAAGCTCCTAATTTCATCAGCTAGTTCTTCCTCGCTGGGCCTAGAGGAGGATGGTTTTACCATATTCTGATCTTCGTCTTCATCATCCCTCAGAGACTCGGCCTCTTCAAACCTTTCACTAGGGTCTAGAAATGGGCGTTCTTAGAACACCTCTGACCTCATTCTCATGTTACCACCCTGTTGCCTCTCATATGCACCCTGAATATCAGCTTCTGCATTTGAAAAGTAAGGCGCATGCTGTCCTGATGGCCTAGGGTTATCTTGCATATCATCATTTTTTCTGGGGGAACCCTCATGACTAACTGAGACAGCTCCCTTTCTTCTGTACATCATTCTTCTTGTTACTGGTAACTCTTCAAATAAAGGATTTTGTTGGGATCTTCTCCCCTGCATATAAATTTTACTTTGACCGGTTGGGAGATTACTTCGGAGTCACCACCTATTACTAGGAACTGTTTTCTTTTGAAAACCAGGGTTCTTTCACAAATTCCCCAGTAGAGTCGCCAATTTCTGTTGGTGACTCGGATGGGTCACAGATATATTACTGGAGATAATTAGATAGTACTTTTACTTCTCAATCCCCAGCGGAGTCGCCAATTTCTGTTGGTTTTTGTCCCAGACTAGATGCTTATTCCCAGATTTCCCTACAAGGTAGCCATCAGTGATCAACAGGATCTCTGGGCCAGGGGCCAACAGTGTAGGAGATAGACTCTATATTTTATTTCCTCTTCTTCTTCAGGCTCTGCAAAACCTAGGGGGGTGTTCACTACTCAACATCCATGGGGATATGCATACAAAGGCTGGGATGCTGACAGAAAGCAGATAAGTCCTCCTGTAAGTAGACCAAAACTGTAAGATAAGAGCAAAGGGGCTGGCTTTGGGCCTATTTTCAGTTGTAGACAGAGGACTTGGATCCTAAAACTAATTCTAATGTCCTAAAGGTTGTTTTAGAGTTTGACTTTGATTTATAGTTTGGATGCAAAGCTGGACATGGTTGTAACACAAAAACAAAGCAAGATTGGTGCCTATCCAGGGCCTGGAGTCAGTAGACATACACCTGTGAATGATATGCATGAACAACTAAAACTGGATTTCAGGGGGATGCATCTGATACCTGCCTTACAGATATCTCCCAATATAGAGTGTTAAGCTATCTATACTTATGGCATCCCTATTACAGTATATCCTTCCCAATGTTCAATCTAAAAACAGTTTAATCTACCCCTTGGGCAGAAGTTAAGAAATCAGACATTCAACATAGGAATTCTATGTTGTAGAGTCTCAGACATTCCTTAAATATCTAGACTCAGAAGAAAGATACATGCAATACAGGAGATAGAATTAACAAAACACATGCAAACATGGCATTTCTCATATAAGTTCAATCATGAAATCAGTGGATTCATGCAAGAAAAAACATACAACTGGAGATACATAAACTCACAGGTTTAGCTGTACAAGGCAACCAAATCAGCTGTATTGCATTATAGAGCCAAAATGTTCAACTTTCAACAACCTAAAAATGAGTAACACTTCCTGCTTATAACAGCCAGAAAGTGTACTACAGCAATTAATTACATGGCTTTCAAAAATCTGCCAAATACAGATCACACAGGAAGAATGGCGCTCAGAAAATGTAAATGCAGCAGACAAAGAGGAGCCTCGAGCCATGCGCCACTATCGGGAAGTCTTCATTCTCAAATTGGGTGACTTGACCATGTGTACCATTGTCCACATCCCTGCATCGTCACCATTAAGGGTCTCAACCACCCGCAGTCACCTGAAAAACTGTCGCTGCATTCAAAAAGGAATTCCTGCCAAAACGCGTTCTCGCAAGTCCAAAAATATACAAGGGAATAATCCCACATGCATGGTGAGGAGAACACACTAGCGCTTTATAAACATAGCCACATGCAAACTAAGTGTCGAACGCTTTTGCTGCGCTCGACACACATGCCTTCGCCCACAGCCCATCGCCATGACCAAAGCCATCGGCCAACCCCAAAAAACTCCTGCCGACCTCATTCGTCTCGCCGACCACTACACTACATTCCCCTCCATCGGCTAGAGATGAACCATCGGGCCAACCTTCCTCAGTCCATCCGACAGCAAATGTTACGCCGAAGGCCTCCTCCGTCGGTGTGACTTACACCGTCAGAGCAATCAAAGTCTCCCCAGCCGATAGACCAATTCTCACCGATGGCATTGCTTCCCTCTTCGGCCAGACAACCATTGTCGGCCCAACACAAAACTGCTTTGCCGATGATGCCGATGATGCCGATCACCCCGATGCCTATTCAAATCCCTTGTCGGTGAGACCCACGCCGATGACATCGCATCGGCCAAACATTACATATCGGCAACCCAAGAAAATACTTCGCCGATAGCCAAAGTGTTGGCGATGACCTTCCAAAACTCTCATCGGTATGACCAACCCGATGAACCCGTTGAACCAATGAACCGGTTCAACACGAAGGTTCAACGCCAAGGTTCAACATGCCGATAGACATCAAAAAAGACAAGCAAAGGATTTACCGACGGAAAATATAGAACCAAAGCTCGCGAACCGTTGAACCTTGAATCTCCCACTTGAACCATGAAGAAAAGAGTTCAACGGTTCAAGTTCAAACCGAAAGGTCAAAAACACAACAAAAGTACTTCAAAAAGAGCCTTCGCCAAAATGCCAAGTACCAAAAACACAAAGCCTTGAACCGTTGAACCTTGAACCGTTGAGAAAAGGGTTCAAGTTCAAACCGAAAGTTTGAAGACACAAAAACAAACTCATGCCGATGGAGAAAACATGAAGACCACCTCCTCAAGAAACATGATGCTGCAGCTGAAAAATGTTGAGGAGGTCCAACACTTAGGAAAATGGGCAAGAAGATATAGGGTTCAAATGAAGAAACCCCCTAAACATGAAAAATCAACCTCCAGGTCAAAATGAGTACCAACAAGAGGGTTTGCCGCAGAGGCAATGTGGAGAGTGGGACGTGAGGTCCTGTGGGGCTTGGTGTATGCGGGGGTGTGGGTGGGGGCTCCGCCCCTCCCCACACCCTTTGTAAATTTGCAGTGGGGGGGATTCAACCCCCACCATCACTGAAATTAAATTTGTTTTATTTTTTATTTATTTTTATTTAATTTTCCTTTCCATTTTAAAATTTCGTTTATTACAATATGAAATATATTTACAAATATATATATATATATATACACAATTTTACACAGCGAATTAAAAAATTCACAGTTTCCTAATTAATTTATATAACTGAAAAATATAGAATATATATATATTTATATTTATTAAATTTATTAAATAGGTTCTATCAGTTAACTTATAGCACATAATACTGCATAAGTATATAATGAATTTTCCTACAATTAAATTAATCATATGCAACTTAAAAATAAAAACTGTAAATAGAAGTATTTCACAAGGATATCCACTTCCAATTTTTTTTTTCTCTTAATTAATTCTCAATTTCCAACTCAATGACTCGATTTAACTATAGTAAGCCTTGATTCAAAAGGGAGAAATTAATTTTATTTGCACTTAATCACTACATTTCAATGCATGCATGTAACAAAATTTCATTTCTTTTCCAAAATAACAACTTGCAACTTGCATAATTAATAAAGTTTAACATATTCACTAACCTTACAATAGATGAATTCTAACAACTTTGTTTACAACAACAACTAAATTCTCAACTTTGCAAACAGGGTTATAAGGAAATAGACAATTCTAATTTCTTCTAAAAACAATTTTCTTTTCTTATTCATTTCCTAATGGCAACAAAATGTATTAAATACTACAAATAAGACTGTAATTACAAGGGGGGGAATATTTTCTCACCACTTCAATATACCAAATTTACAATATTAGAGAGAGATTTCTCTTCTCTTAAAATCAACAAGGATGAGGGCATTAATAAGCCCAAAATCTTCCTATAGAGCCTTAAGAGTAAAGGAAAATAAAATATTTTCCAAACACAAGGAAACTTCTCCAATCTTCACATAAAGCTCCATGAACACCTGCATATCACACAAGGGGAGAAAACACCACACAAACTGCTCTCCTCCCTACCGTAGACCTGCAAGAGGGTCACCCTCGAGCTAGGGAGATCATCCACACACCTAGGGTACTCCAACAATCCACTTCACAACAAGGTATAAACAACACACCCAAACACACATACACCCATGGATATTTACACAACACAAAACTCAACCACGGTGAGTTTAAATAGGGGTAGGAGAGTGGACACACTCAACTCTAGAGTGTCACCCTTCAACTAAATTTCAACACAGTTTTTCTCATGGCCTCAAGCTAAACTTGTCAACAAGATTCCAAGGAGTTCATATTTTGACTCTCAAGCCAAATAACACAATTTCTCAAAGTCAAACAAATGCCCTCATGGCTTTCAACATCCCAAAAGAAACAAGGCATTCACTCGAGGAGGATCATTCCTCCCCTACCCCACACTTGATGAGCATTTCTCCCAAATGAAAGAAGCTCTGTCAACATCCCAACAAAATTTCCCCACAATAACAAAATTTACATCACAAGCAAAATAAATAATTTTCACACATTCTACATGCAACAAATAGAATACATAGGAAAGGCCATAAAATCCAACCTTAGAAAGCCCTTTAATGGATGAAGTTGATGTAAAGCTCCACTAAAATCTCCTCCAACCTAAGCCACCAAACTCCCTCTCACCTCTCCCAAAAGCAATTTTTCAATAAACAAAAATCCTCCCAATTCAACAACCCCTTCTCCCTATCCCAAGTGGGATTAAAATAACCCAATTCCATGAGTTTAGAGGAATGGGGGAGGTGGCACTTGTCACCTCCTCACTCTTCCCCAAACTACTATTGTGTGCTAAGGGATGAGTGTTGGCATATGTCACTCACCCATCCCTAAAGTCTTTCTTATCCCTTACCACATGTCATTTCTCTTACACATGGGAGAAATAAAAGGAGTTAAAGGGGAAAAGAGGGTGACACATGTCTCCCCTTCATTCCTCCTTATGAATGACCACACAACTCCATGGGGACTCTCACCAATTGTGAGGGAGACTTGAAGTCAAATCCTCCATAATTGGTAGGTCTTGGAGTCATCTCTTACCTTGGGAGTTGAAAAGGGATGGGCTTGAGTGTTGGTACCACTCATCCTATCCCTCCCATACCTCCAAATTCGTCACTTAACTTCAGTGTGAAGTTAAGGTGACCATATGGAGGTTACCCAAGGGTTACCCAAGTCAAAAGGGACCCTAGACGCATGGGGTATAACCCAGGGTCAACTTTAACCTAGTTAGGACACCCAGGGTCAGGTTAAGACACAAGAAAAGGGTCTCAAAAATTTAAAATTTTTAAAAAAAATTCAACTACATTTTTTACAACACAAATCATAATTCAAATTTACAAGAGGATAGACCTAACCCATTCAACCTCATGAAAGACAACATTACAACATTAAATCAACACAGAGTTGATCTTGGTTCCTCGTGGAACCAAATCGGCTTTACAAGGGATTACAACATAAGGTGCGGGATGATCTCCAATATCTGTGGTTTGTTAGCAAAACTTGCGCACTCAATTACAAGGTCAATTTCACATATAATCATCATAGCCGAAGCAACTTAAAACATGCATTACCATGACATACCACAGTTCTCATAAGCATAAATGAAATCATATTACAATTTTCTCTCTAACATCACCCAATTAGTTTTCCTGTAATGTAAACGTTATTCAGAAATCACCCAATTAGTTTTCCTATAAAATAAACATCTATCTAACATCACCCAATTAGTTTTCTCTTAAAGCAAACATCTATCTAACATCACCCAATTAGTTTTCATTTAACATAATAAGGTTTAACAGTTTGAAAATCCGGGAACTACAGTCCCACAAATATAAAAGTATCAGTAACAGTAATGTAAGTAGTCACATGAATAGAATGTAAAAAGGGTAGGCCTCACACAATGACATTGTCTATGGCTTGTATAATCTTCGGCGTTGATGCAGTTCGATCCAACAGTCTGAGATAAATAAAAGATGTCTATTTAGTACTACAGGAAGTTAATAAATTTATACAAGAAGGCCCCAACAACTAAGACCCATACACCTGTAGCTACGACCTATACACCTGTATCTAGGACCTATACACCTAACATTGTGGGGCCAACAACTGACACATCACCTTTTCTAGCCAATGGTGTTGTCTCCTATTTGGATAACCTTCATTTTTGCCTTTGAGCCCCGACAGTCATTGATGTAGTTTGATCCGACAACCTGAGATAAATAAAACGTGTGGATTTAGTACTACATGATTTTAATAAATTTATACATGTGGACCCCAGCAATGTATTCAAGTCTATGGACCTTTAAAATAAAATGACTATGCATCCCTAACTGACATGTAAGCTTTTCTGACTAATGGCAACGCCTCGTTATCTTTGCATATTTATTTTCTCTTTGCAGTCTCGCAAACCATTGATTTGGTTTGATCTGACGGTGCAAGTTAACTAAAATTTGTGCCTTTCACCTTTCTGTGGAAAGGAGGCAAGGGGTACATAAGAAAAATCATCGACATATATTTATTTGGAAGGAAATATAATGGGGAGCATTGATGTAGTTTATGTAAAAAAGAAATATAAAACTAACTATAAAAAATAAATATTTAAATCAATATCAACACATGACAAATATGTAGGACCACAAGTGCACATGAGAAGTAGAACTACTATTATAAAGATTAATCATATAATATACAATACAAAATGTGATCAAATTGAAAAATATGTTTTTGTTACTCACCAGGAATGGAAGAATGATGTCAAGTTGTAGCCTGTCTATTCCCCAACTTTTCAGCAACTCACATTGGATTGATCAAATGCCCCTCTAGAGGACTAGAAATTGCAAATTTGCAATGTTGGATGAAATGGGTGAATCCAAAATCAAATGCCGAAAGAGTGAATGGAGTATTGTTTTGCATAAATACTACTCCATACTACATAGTCATACTATGTTTGCTATGGGCGATTAAACACATTAACCCTAAAAGACCTATAATTCTGAGGCGTTGAGCCACACTTTATAAGAACCGCCTATAATTCAATGGCTATAATACATGTTTTCCCAAATATACCTATCATTGCATGGTGATATTACATGTTTCCCTAAATTCACTATAATATCATTGATGAATGCACGGTAGTTTGCCCTTAATTGATTATAATTTCACTGGTGATCGCACCCCCTTTTCCCTAATTCCCTATAATTTCATTAGCTATCGCACCACCTTATGCTCGTAATTTATGTAAAAAGGTAGGTGATTGAAACCTAATTAAAAGTTGCCTCTATAATATGTTGGCGATTGGGACTAAACTGCAGTAAATAGTATGGCGATCTAATGCTATTCTAAAATTCTAAAATATCAATTCACAGGCTATCTAAAGCTATAGGACCGAAAATACAATCAAATTTGGGCAAAAGGATATACTACGAAAGCTAGTAATATTTGCCATTTTCAACCCCCCAAAAGTTAGAAAATCATCATTTGGTGACAAATCGCCACTAAAATTTTCCCTATACTAAGCACTAAAATCAACCATTCTACAAGCTAACAAGAAACATCTACAATCATGACCAAGAGAAGACATCACCAAAAATAATCAAAATCAAGTGTAGCCAAAACAATTCATGATCAATTCGAAAGCCATTGCTTCTAGCATGGGTAAGGATACACATAATCACCAGATCATTGCTGTTGTTAATAGGTATCAACCATTGAAATGAAACCTCATTGTAGTTCATGCTCCTCAAAGTGGACATCTACATGAGTGTCAAGTGAAGATCACAACTTACACATTGTTGAATTGGCCTTCAATTCAATCAATGTTGTCTCTTATGTCTTCAAGAGCATGGTTGACCTCATCAAAGCATTAAGAATATTAAAGGTGATGAGTGTTTATAACATCATTCAATTTTTCAAATCTTTACACATCTAAAAAAATATGGGTAGTCCCACTAACATGCTCAATTTGTAGTTGCATATTCATATTATCATAGCAAAATCTATGATAATGCGGTCCTTCAAAACCATATCCTATCCTCAAGCCTAATATATGAACGCATTGACCTATTTATCTCACCCAACTATGGATTTTCATTTCATCCCACCCAATTGAAAATAATTAATACCAATACATTTATGTATGAAAAGTAATGCTAATAGAATCTCAAATGAAAAATAAAAAAATAAGGCCATTACTCTAGTAAACCCTTTTAGAAAATCCAACAAAAACAACACTCATTATATTAACTCAATTGTTCACAGTACAATAAGATATTTTTACTTGTGCTTAACCCTAATCCATGTGTGAGTATTTATAAACACATCATTGTAGGAAACTACTGCACAATATTATAAGACAATGGGGATAAACCATGGATTGAACCCACACACAACCCCTCATATTCCATATTTGGGGTGTAGACCCAAACCCCACTAGGTATGGTAGGGTAAAAACATGCAAATTATACAATACATACAACAAATGATGGATGTACCTTTATTGGTGAAACTCATGTTGCCTTTTTCTTGAGTGAAGAAGTATAATAGGGGTGAAGCCAACTATATTTATAGATAGGGATTTTCACCTCAAGAATGTTAATTGTTTGGATGAGCTTAAGGTAAATGAATTTAAATAAATATGTTGTAACAAGTTGCCAACACCATAATTTCTAGGGGGGTTGGTATCTTTGAAAATGTGTTTGATAAAAATATTTTTTTGATGTGCAAGTTAAAAGGGATGCCTTAAAGTTTCCAAGACCTATTATTGTGTTATGCTTCATCTTGTAATGATTACAAATCTCTCACCTTTTGATCTTTTAGTATAATGTCCCATATAGTGTCCCTTTCTACCTTTATATAGTTTTTTCTTGTTATCCAAAAAACACATCACTAAAACCAATAAACAAAAAGCAAATAAGTTACTAAAGATTTTTTTATAAAAGTTTAGTTCCATTATAATTAAAAATTTAATACATTTCATTTAGATTTACAATATACAATGTTAAATACATCTAAACATTGATGGATTGTATCATACCTTTATTATCCATCAATAATGGCCATTATAAATTATTGGCCACCGATCTTGGAGAAAAAGAACAAAGGTATTATCTAATAAAACTACTAAACCATCTCAAATTTGCATTATCTTGGTTGTGGTTTGTGTGATGAACCTATGATATGATTAAGTTTCTCTTGACTACACTTCTATCCAAATTTTATTTGCCCCTTCTCACCATCCAATTTCTTCCCTTGCTAGGAACACTTTGATGGCTTCTTGGCCATATTTTCTTCTTTTATTTGGTGAGGGTTTTGGCCAGAATAGGAAGGATTTTTATTTTTGTTGGATTTTGTTCTTAGCTTTAGTGGCCTTAACTATGTCAACTAGTTTAGAGGAGTTTGCAAATGACATTAGAAGTTCCTAATTTGATGTGGGTTTTGACATGCTGCTTGATTTGTCCCCTTCCTCCAATGTTTGTGTTACAAGTTGACTTTGAGTAGCTTCTTCATCTTTCTTTTGCTAGTTTGTGGTGATATATTCTACCTTATCCTTCTATGAATCCATGACTTAAATAGAAAGGACTTGTTATTTGACATAGTTACTTTTTATACCTTCTATTTTATTGATCTCAAGATGGTTGAGTTCCTTAAAGGAATTTTAAATTTTTGACTTGTTTGGTTGGTTGGTTGAGTCGTTGGCTTGTATTTTCTTAAGAAACCTCTTTGGAATTAGTCCTCTACTTAAGCCTCTATGGTAGCTGAGTGGTTTTCTCTATGAAACAATACTTGATTCCCTCAATTGTTCCCTTTTACCATGCTATTATTTCTTGTGTTCCCTTGTAGTCTTGTCCTGATTTGTTGGTTTTTTTAATCATTGTTTTGTATGGTGGGGAAAACATGACCCAGATGATCATGTAGACATGTAGATGACAATCCAACATATGAAGGTTATATTGTCTTGGCCTATTGGTTGTTCCTACTCAACTCCTCCCACATATTGAAGTATTTTATCTTGTAATGTCTTCTCCAAATCAATATTGCACAAATTAATTCATGGTTGAGAACTCCCAATTGCTTTGTGAAGTCAGATGTAATAATGTGTTCTCCAATACCATTGAATATTTTCACAACAAAGCACCCTTCCCAATATTCTCTAAAGAGAAGTGAAAGCCTTACCAAATCAAGAATCAAAGTTGGGAGGTCTTCAATCAAGTTGAATGCGATGGACCATAATTTCTAAAATGCCTTGATTTTTTCATGAACCATGGTCCACCTTGGAAGACATAATCTCTCTTGTTTTGAAGAGAAGATGACTATTAAATAACCTTAGGTAAATTATGAAATTGTCCACAAAACAAACAAGTTTCTAATCCTCTTGTACCCATAACCTAAGTGACTTATGTCCAAGAAATCTCCAATGAATCACCATGTAAGGTTCTTCTCGTCGACCAACAATACATGTTCTTCATTTCATCCATATTAAAAATCTGACCCAAGGTGCAATGCAATACACATTTTAATCAATATCATATGAAGAGAAATATATGCTATAAGTTTATTAGTACCAAAAAGTAATATATAATGAAACAAACCATAAACAAACTACCCTAACACTTTAAGAATTTATTACATGATTAATTTATCCAACTCGTAGACCTATGGAAATATCAGTAATCTATGGTGACCTTGTGAATTAGAATTAAAATATTCTAACACATCCCACAAGGAAAAGGGCTATGCACCATAACACTTACCAATCTCTACACGATACACAAAATTCTCTCTTAAGCTCACTTATAGTCATTTGACAAGATTTTTGGAAAATCCAGTGTCAAATAGTTGTAGTAGAACGCCATAACAAAATACCAATTAAAAACAAAATGCAAAAAAACAAGATGCTAGAAATAATAGTTAAAAATAGGATAGTAGTTGAAAACAAGAGCAACAGTTAAATATAAAATTAGGAAGATAAAATATGACATTTTTTGTTTTGTTTTTAGAATCAAGGCTATGTTAAAGCGTTTTCTTTTATTGTTTTGATAAATGTAAAAAATAGGTTTTTGAAAGCCTTTTACAAAGCATACAAAAGGTAAATGGAATGAGTACCATGAGAAATGGTACTAACAACATAGGGATGACAACCATGCCGCAAAACAACAAAATGGAACATCGAGAACTAGACAACACCGGAATTAGATCTAGCAAATCTCACTCCCTTCACCCAAGGGTACAAAGTAGATACATATTTAGGGAGTCCTTTTTTTCTTCTCTGAAGAACCATCCAAGAAAAATCAGAGTCCAAGTCCTTAGAATGAGGGGAATGGAGGGAGTCCACAACCGATGCCTCAACCCAAGACATATCATGTAGGGAACCTGAAGTTGGATGAGCCGAAGAAAGAACTGGAGCTAGGAGCTCCACACCACCCGACATAGAAGGGGGAACAATCGTCTGAGCCTAATCAGGGGAAGACTCGGGAAGGATTGAAGAGCACATCATCTCGCCCACCAACACCCCTGTAGGACCGGGAATAGGCGGAGAGGACACAACATCTAGAGGTGACTCATCATCTTGGGAGGGACCGTCCACCGGAATGTCCAAAGTGTCGATAGTCAAGTGATCATTAAGGGCATTCTTCCACCAAGTAGCCGCGCCCTTGCGACATGAGAGTGGACAAACAGAGGCCAGGTGACCAGTAGCAAATCATCATCTACATCTAAAGGGAGGCCCTCATAATCTAACTGTTGTGTCCAAGACCTTTCCTTGATCTTCAGTACGCCCTCTCCATGAAGGGGTTTGGAGATGTCAATGTCAAAAAATATACGCGCAAATGTAGAGTGCCCCATGAATGAGTTTTTGGAGTCCACCATCAAGAAATGACCGATAGCATTACCGATGTCCTCAGAAAGATTCTTCCCAACACTGGAGTGAGAGATTCAGAATCCTTATCCAAATTAATCTAATCTTGAAATGTTCGGTGAGAGGGTTGAAAGAGCTGGACTAAGGTTTGATGGAGAGGAAGTGCACTCCCCACAACCAAACCCGATTGTTAAGCATATAATCCCGCTCCTCCATGGACACAAAAGTTACTACGAAGAAGCCCCTTGCACAAGGGAAGAGCTCGATCTTACCCTCCACAAGGGGCTTCCAAGAAGCTAAGACCCAGTTATGCAAGTCAGGCAGAGATGACCAGAAGTTGTTAAACTTACAAATCACCCCATATTTCTGATAAAACTCTTCATTCTCTATCACATCCTAGCCACACACCACAACTGGGGAGGAAACGCGCATGGCAGGGGATGAAGCAGGGTCTGTGAAGGGAAGCCATGGATCTGCGCACATGTAACAACCACATAAGAGTTAGAACCTTCAAAACGTTTCCCAAGAACAAAGCCTTCAACCTATGGAAAAAGGGCACGAAAAGATGCTCCCTCCAAAGGACATGAGAGACAAGTGATGCGCAGGAGAACGGATTAGAACCAATGAATCACCCAGAATGCAAGAATTTTCCTCCACGGACATGGGATCAACCCAGATAGGCGACCCCTTACGCCAATGAGCGCCCAAAGTGGGGGAACCAACACGAACTGAACCAACAACATCCGACGTCAGGGCGGGGGGGCGGGGAGGTGGGATCATTGTTACGATAACAATGAGAGAGTAAGCAAAATATTTTGATTGTAAGCTCAATATGATATTGAGGCTAAGTAGGAGATTGATTTGATTTGATTTAATATAAAGAGAAAATTGTTCCAAAACAAATATTGAACAAATTTAAGATCTTATGGATGGAATTTATGGTTTTATTGAGGTCGTTGTCCTATCCCTATTCCATACAAAATTTCCCAATAGTGGTATCAGAGCCATTTTATCAGTGCAAGTGAGAATTACATTAGATAAGTTCATATTTGAAGCTCCTTCACCAAAATTCAAGATCTTAATAATTTGAGAAGAAATCTCAACTTTGTTTGGTTTGCTGGATAATGGTAGCTAACAATGGCATAATGTCAGTTCCACAGTTTAAAGGTGAGAATTTTGATTATTGGAGAGATCAATTGAAAGAGTATTAATTTAGAAAGAGGTATGGAGTATAGTAGCAAGTGGGTATGTTGGACCTCAAGATCAGAATATGGTGAATGCAAAAGATAAGAAAGAGAAGAATAAAAGATGAGAAAAAAGATTCTCAAGTGTTTTTCTATATTTAGAGTGTAATAGATCCAAGTACTTATTTAAGAATTGTGGGTGTCAAGACATCAAAGGAAGCATGGACAAATTTAGAAAGTTTACATCAAGGTACAGATCAGGTAAGGGTTGCAAAGCTTCAAACCCTATGCATGAATTTTGAGAATTTAAGAATGAAAGATAATTAAAAAGTCAAAGATTATTGGGTTAAGGGTAACAAACATAGTGAATAAGATGAGAACATATGGTGATGTAGTGAAAGATGATGTAGCTGTAAAGAAGATCTTGAGATCTCTTACACTCAAGTGGATTTATATTGTTATTACTTTAGAAGAGTGAAAATATTTAAATACTTTCAAAATTGAAGAGTTAATTGAATTATTACTTACCCATGAAGAGAAAGTAAAGTGTATGGGTGGTCTAGCTCAAGTGTTTATGGTAAAGGCAAATATTAGTAATAATCAAGGAGCAAGTACTAGTTTTCCTTAAGGAAATAAGGGGGAGAGATCATATCAAGGTTTTGGTTCTAATGTAAAAGGAAGAGGACAAAGTAGAGGTTGTGGTTTCTCAGGAGGTAAAGGTAGATCTAATGCAGGGAGGTTGCATGTGCAATGTTATTATTGCAAAAGATTTGGTCATATAGAAAGAGACTATAGATTCAAGAATTCAAATTAAGGAAGAAAAGCAAACTATGCAAATGAAGGTCCAAAGAAAGAAAAAAAATTAAAATGCACCTCTCTACTCTCTTTCATGCAATAAAGTTGAGAATACAAGTTGTAGAGAAGAATTTTCAAATATTGGTGAAAATTTTAAAAGTGAAGTGAGATTGGGTGGTGATGAAGTACTTGAAGTTTGTGGAATAGGAAAATTGGATATAAACATTAGACACAGAAACATAGAAATTGTTGATGTTTACCACTCACCATAATTGAGGCATAATTTGATGAGTGTTGGCTAACTACATGCGAATGGATTTTAACTTGTATTTGATGATAAAGTTTATACTATCTATGATCAGAGCCAAGGAAGAAAGATGATTTCTACTATAGAGACGACAAAGAACCGAATGTTTCCATTGAGAATCAAAGCGAGTGAATCAATTTTTTGATATTCTAGTGTTGAGGATGCAAGTTGGTTATGGCAACAAGGTATGGACACCTTATTTTTAGGGATTGTATGTGGTATCAAAGAAATATGGTAAATGGGTTACCCAAGATTCAAGCAAGAGGAAAGAAAGTGTGCAAGTGTTATGCACTTGGGAAACACCACAAGACCATGTTTCCTAGAAGTGCATGGAGAGAAAATAAGACATTGAATCTTATTAATTTAGATTTATATGGTCCTATGCCCAAGGAAAACATAGGTATGAACTACTACATGATTACATTTATTGATGAATTTACTAGATACATATAGATTTATTTTTTTAAGAATAAGAGTGATGCTCTTGAAGCATTTCAAAGTTTTAAAGTAGAAAAAGAAAGTGGAAGATATGTAAAGTGTTTAAGAATAGATTGAAGAGGTGAATTTTATTTAGAACAATTTAATGAATTTTGTGTAAGAAGTGGGATCAAAAAACACTTTGACAACACCTTATACACCACAACAAATGAAGTGGCATGGATTCACCATCAAATCCTCATATAGGGAAAGGGAAATGTGTTCAAAAACCCAAAGAATAAAAAAAATAGCAGACGTTGGAGTGGACTCTAAAACTGGAAAAAGGTTTAATGGAGAAACTAGAGCGAAGGAGACAACAAGGGAGGTAGCCAATGAAAATAAAAAAACCTTGGAGTTGACATGCCCCAAGAAAGGAAAAAAATAAAACTCACATCATGGAACATAAGAGGGATGAATAAACTCTCGATAATGGGAAAACACATTAAATTGTTATAATGGAGAAAGGTGGCGGGCTGTCCGATGGCATGTGCGAAGTGAAAGGTGGCAGAGCCTTAATCACTGCTTGTGATGGCGTGGTTCAGAAGGAAACTTGCCTTTATGGATCATAGATTACTCCCATTTCTACATTTCCTTCTGGTTTCATATGTTTTGGTTGTGGCTACTCTGATGGAAGGTGTTTTGGCAGGTGGCTCGGGCTCTAGGGAGAAAGGCAAGTGGTTGGTTGCCCCCCTTGACGGAAAATCCCTCGTTCTAGACTAAGCAAATCAATTGGTGGACATATGAAAAGGAAATATACACACTAGAAAAGGTTGAGGAAGATTCTGGTAGAGGAAGCTATGGTGGGGTTTGTAAAGGACATTGAGAGTGAAATAAGAAATGCCATCTTATGGGAATGGCTCTACAGGTTGCTGAAGGTTGTGAAGGAGGTGGATGGCAAGGATGGAGTGAACATGAGGGAAGCCGTGGCTCACTTGCTTTTGGACCTAGGAACTTCCAGAGGGAGATGGAATGTCTTTGGTGCTGCCCAAGCTTTGGCGGTGGCGACTATTCTTTCAGTGGCAACAACTTCTGTTCTAACTCAGAGGACCTTATCGACTCTTCCTAACAGACTGCGGAGAATCATGAATCAGCCTTGGGTCACTTGCACAACATTCTTCAGAATCTGCTAGATACTAGGAGGATGGTCGAGGGCTTGGCGGAGACGCTAGATGTTCCTGTTCTTGTGCGGGCTCGTCCGTTGTATACCTGTGTGTGCGATAATGAAGGCATAGTAGATTTGGATGGAAGTAAAGATAAGTAGGATGGTGTCAAGTTTTTAGTTTCTATTCTTTTTGTCTGTCTCCTATTTTTGTTTATGTTTGTGGACTGATTTGAAGTGAGGGCCGCTGTGATTTGCCCCACTCCTTGGACTTAGTTTGAAGTTTAAGACTAGTTGTTCAGAACCTCTCTATTTGTGGTTAGATGTTAAAAACTTGCGGGCTGGGCCCTATTTTTGATGGGTCCCTGTCCCTAACTAGGGTATATATATATATAAAAGAGGGATGAACAACCCTCACAAGAAAAATATCCTCAAGAATTTTCTGAAGGATCTTGAGCCGAACATCCTACTGCTTCATGAAACCAAAATGAATTCTAATTCCTTCTCTACTATCAACAAGAACACTTGGCCTTTTGTAGAGTTTCAAGTGGTGGATGCAGATGAAGCGTAGGAGTCATCATCATGTGGAATGCCTCAATTTTGGAAGGTACACTTATCTCCAAACACAAGTATTTTTTGAATGTTCTTTTCAAATTTAAAATCACTGGGGAAACTTGGATCTTATCCAACTTATATGCTCCAAACACTAGACAACTTAGAAGAAAATTGTGGGAGAAATTTAATTCTTTTCAAACCAAACTTTGAAAAGCATAGATGGATGCTGGCATGGGACTTTAATACCCCTCTATACCCATCATAAAAAATGGGAGGAAACATGAACTTCTCAAATAGCATGGCAAACTTGGAAAATTTTCTTTATGAAGGAGGCCTATTGGACATTGCGCTGGGAGGCTCATTATTCACCTAGTCCAATAAAAGGGATGGGAATAGTCTCATATAGGTCAAATTAGATAGATTCTTAATCTCCACCAATAGGAATATTCTAGATAATTGTAGCTTATCAATGCTTTTGAGGATAGTTGTTGAGTTGTTTGTAGCTTCGATCAGATAACATATTTATATATTCATACTTAAATAAGGTGTGTTAAAATAAATATCAATAGCATGATCGAATGATACATTACCAAAGTATAAACATAGTTTGCATTCTAAACGACGATTAGTAATTGTTAACATCGGTGAAACATACTTCATTAGATACGGTAATGAAGTCACACCTGTGATAGGCGTGTCTCCTTGAGGAGTCACATCTATCACAGATGTGACTCCTACAGTCACGAAGATATATATATCAATGTCTTTGCCCAGCAATACTATGCATCAACACAAAAATTGGAAGTGTATGAGAAATAGAAATTGCATCTGGGAAAACAAAAGACAGTAATAAATTAACTCTGCAATACAAATATCTAACTTTCAGAAAATATCCAAATCTAAGAATATAAGTTCCATTTGATTTTACATGGTATCAGAGCCAAGTTAAGTAGAATCCGGGCAGAAAATCAAACTTGAGAAATTCAGATTCAATACATCTCATTTCTCAAATGACAACAACAATCTGATTCGAAGATAGATTGGAAGAAGGAAATATCATTGGAGACATGCCACGCGACGATGGATCACCGCTTCAGTGCAGAGCACAGATGTTTTCTAAAGATCGACACTGTTTCAGAGCGAGTGATTTTGCAAGAGGTCGATATCTATTGGGAGGCACAAGTTTGGTGTTGGATTAATATTCGCATCACAAGGAGATACCACACACTCGTTCTGAAGACAATTGGCTCTTGTCAGCTTCATGGTTCACACAATGCTAACATAGTCACAGTTGGATATGCTGGAGGAGATGCCCAGTCACCTATCATCTTTTCCTGATTCATTGGGAACTACGGATACCACACATTCCACTGAGTTTCTAGGTCTCAACCATAATAAGGGTATTTTGCCAAAGTCCCTATTTGGGCAAGACATAATCGTGGGCATGCTGGATACTGGAATTTGGCCAGAGAGCCGGAGTTTCTGTGACCATGGAATGGGATTAGTCTTGGAGAGATGGAAGGGAATTTGCAAAAATGGCACAGCCTTCAACTCTTCGCTCTGCCGGAATTTGCAAAAATGGCATGCTATTTTAACAAATCTTTGAAGGCCAAGTACAGGAAACTTAGCCTCTATACCGACTATGATTCTCGGAGGGATTTTGTAGGGCATGGAAGCCACACGTTATCCACTGCAGGAGGTAACTATGCGGAAGGCATTGATTTCTACGGTTATGCTCCTGGCAAGGCGCGTGGCATAGCTCCTGGCGAGCAAGTGGCCATGTACAAGGTCATATGGTTCGAGCGAACTATGGGAGCTGACGCGTTGGCTGCAATGGAGACTGCAATTAGTGACAGAGTTAATATTTTGTCTCTCTCACTTGGCTACTTCTTGTCTCCCTATTTCCAAGATGCTATAGCCCTTGGAGCCTTTGTGGCTATAAAGAAAGGTGTTGTCATCGTATGCTCTGCGTGCAACAACGAGTTATGCACGATAATTTTTTTTTGACAAAAATTTCTAAACAAGAAGTTTCCTAAAATTCTTTGATTGTAGGGTATTCTCGATATGGCCATGCCAAAGAAGGTTTAGATTTGTTTTGCCAAATACAAAGAACGGGAATAATGTTGAATTAGTATACCTTTACTAATATTCTGAGCATTTGTACCAATGTTTGAGATCCCCAAATGGGTAGGAGTCTCCATGGTTATATTATAGTAACTAGGCTGGACACAAATGTCTTTGGTTGACATGTATGTCAATGGTAGTAGACATAGGCTTCGATCTGCCAAAGAAAATAGTTGCCATGGGATTGCTGACAAATGGTCATAACGATGAGTTCAAGCCACAAGGTGCAGAACCAGACGAGAAAGCAATGAATGGATGGGTAAGTAAGGAACTGTGAACTTGTTGCAATGCTCCTTTGGATGATAAATTATATTCGCATAAGATTTTCAAGACTATTTTGTTTGATGGGTACGAGGAGACAATCCTCAAATCTCAATGGAATATAAGTGATTATGCTAGAAATGGTCTAGAAAGAGTATTGGCGGTTGAGGGTGGATTGAAAAGCAATCTAGGTGTGTCTGTGGAGGCACCCAAGTCAAGATCTTAGAGATGTTTGTGATTTCTCCCAAAGAATCTAATGTTGGTTAATCATCATCAATATCAGATGATGAAATAGACACAAGAGAGGAGAAGGTGGACGATAACTCAATTGACCTTGAAGAAAATGCCAAGGATGTTTCTAAAACTCCTTGTAGTGAAGCACCTGATGAGGATCAAATTGAGCCTAGAAGTCTTGAAGTTGTTCAGGATGATGTTGATTCTACAGTGACCGTCCAGTCTGGTATCTTTGTTGATAAGAGAATAGCATATCTTGAGATTGCCACACAAGAATGTGCAATGGTACCTGATGTGACGGTTACAGAAATGGCAATTAAGGACACACCCAATGTTTAGTTATAGAAGATGTGGAGAGTTTAAATCAAGCATCTGTAGATGTGGGGAATCAAAATGAAAAATCCATAGAAGATGTGGCGGATCAAAATGAAGCATCCATAGAAGATGTAGGGGATCAAAATGAAGTAGCTGCTATGATAACATTTGCAACAGCGTGCAATTGGAGGAGATTACATCTGAAGTCATCTCAAAGGGCTTGGATGATAGAGATGATTCAGACCCCAAACTATATGTTCTAATGCTGGTTCTATGGATGTCCTGCCACAATCTTTTGGGATGTCTCCTTCAAAGAGAAAGTAGCCTTCAGAAGATCTAAAGGATCTTACATGGAGATAGTAGTGATGAGCAGGAGACTTCATAGGACATGGATTTTGATCATACTCCTGACATTCAGAGGGAGAGCTAATGTCTGGTACATTGGGTGCATCAAGTATGATAGGGTCAGAAATGGTGCTGAGGAAAGCAATTCAACTCAAGTACATTTGCACTAATGATCAGACGGCTGATATTCTCACCAAGCCTCTTGCTAGAGTGAAGTTTGCATATTTTTGGGACAAGCTTGGAGTAGTGGAGAATGTCGCTCTTGCTGAGAGGGAGACTCAGCATCAATGATCTTTTCTATAATACATATTTCTCTAAGATAGAGAAATATGAGGTGAAAGCCCTCATCCATCTTTGAGATGGAGATGTGGTTCTTTCCACACATGGGAGTAGCCATGGTGGACGTCATGTTGAGAGACTCCATGACAACATCACGTTGAGAGACTCCGTGATGGGCACTTGTGCACATGTTTCTTTCACACATGGGAGTAGCCATGGTGGATGTCATGTTGAGAGACTCTAGGATGATATCACATTAAGAAACTCTGTGATAAACTATTTCACAAATGGGTGTAGCCATTGTGGATGTCATGTTTAGAGACTCCATGATATGGATATCTGGAAGGATACCTCCCTAGCTAAAGGGGAAGGTGTTTGGGAATTTCATGGAGTTGTCCACGCTGACCCCCCCGCATGCCCCCGTAGGATGGAACCATGTGCTGTGCCAAGGTATACGAGCTGTTTAAGAATGGGCAAGTCCCGCAAGGTCACAACTCAGGCTCCTTGGTGCAGGATATTTTCTGCGCTACGGGGACATGCGGAAGCGACCCAGATGCTATGCCGAGGCTCTATGGGCATCACAGTTGAAGTATATCAGTACAGGAGATCAAACTGCAAATATTCTTACCAAACCACTCCTCAAGGTGAAAGTTGAATACTTCAGGAAAAATCTTGGTATCATTAAAATGTAAAAATCTAATTGATTTGTACTAATATATTAAAGATGTTTAATGTGTAAACATCTTGTGTCATATGGGTGACTCTATGACATTATGGGCCTACCCATTTTGTGTTTATTTCTAAAAGGTGACGATCTTTTGGATAATCTACACTGGTACCTAACATTATAAGGTGACGATCTTATAATGTTCATTAGATTGATATCATGTGACTTGATATTGGTATGAATCATGGAGTTATCATGATTAAGTTATGGTAGACATTATGTGACTTAATGTTAGTGCACATACCATAACTGGGATATATAAGGAGAATGTAATGTTCTCGAGTATAGAATATCCTTTAGTATCACGAGGTAGGTGATGCTACGTATCACGAGATAGGTGATACTATATATCATGAGTTATGTGATATTAAATTACTTTGAGTAATTCATTACATATCAGATAATTGATAGTCACAAAGATTATTGTGATACTATTATCTTCCCGAGCTAAGAGGGAGTGTTGAGTTGTTTGTAGCTTCGATCAGATAAAGTATTTATACATTCATACTTAAATAAGGTGTGCTAAAATAAATATCAATAGCATGATCGAATGATACATTACCAAAGTATAAACATAGTCTGCATTCTAAATGGCGATTAGTAATTGTTAACATTGGTGAAACAGACTTCATTAGATACGGTAATGAAGTCACACCTATGATAGGCGTGACTCCTTGAGGAGTCATGTCTATCACAGATGTGACTCCTACAGTCACAAACATTTATATATATCAATCTCTTTGCCCAGCAATACTATGCATCGACACAAAAATCAGAAGTGTATGAGAAATAGAAATTGCATCTGGGAAAACAAAAGACAATAATGAATTAACTCTGCAATACAAATATCCAACTTTCAGAAAATATCCAAATCTAAGAATATAAGTTTGATTTGATTTTATAATAGTATTAGACCATACTCCTCTGTTATTGGAATGTGAAATGGATATCAAGAGAGGAAACCACCCTTTCAGATTCAAAATAATGTAGAATCTACACCTAGACAATAAAAAGCTTATTGTGAACTAGTGGAGTATCAGGGTGAGGGGGAGAACTTTATTCAAACTTATCTACAAAATAAAAAATGTTAAGAAAAACATAAAACAATGAACAATATTCATTTGGGAACATTTTTTTAGCAAAAGGAGGCCAAGCAAAAATTGCAAGAAATTCAACAAGAAATGGACACCGAGTGAGCTAATGAAGAAATCTATCAAAAGGAAAAGGAAAACCTCTACAAGCTTCATAGCCTTATAGAAAAAGAAGAAATCTTTTGGAAGAAAAAATTTAGAATCTAATGGCTCAAAATAGGTGATAGGAACACAAAACATTTCCACCAGCAGTCCTAAAGCATTAAAAAAACAAAGAATATCAGAACTAAAAAAATGATGGAACTAGAATCTTATATGAGAAGGAAATCCAATAGGAGGAGGTCATATTCTTCCTAGACCTTCTCAATATTATCCATCACATAGATCAGTCTAAAGAGGAATCTCTTCTGGAGGTTATTCCCTACACTCTTACAACTGATGTCATAGAGGAATTGGGTCAAGGTGTATTGGAGGAAGTGGTGAGATGTATTTTTTTCACTTAACCCATGCAAAGCCCCATGCCTAGATGGTTTACCCGTTGCCTTCTTCCAAACCTTTTGGGATATAGTTGGGTCTGATGTAACCAAGGTTGCCCAAGAGTTCTTTGCCTCAGGAAGATTCTTGAAGGAAATCAACAACACCTTCTTGGTCCTCATACCCAAGAAGATGAGGGCTAACATGATGGACTTTTGCCCTATAAGCCTCTTCAATATAGTCTACAAAATATTGGCCAAACTGCTGGTGTTGAGGATTCAACCTCACCTTGACAAAATTATTCACACAAATCAAAGTGGGTTTGTTTCGAGAATACAAATTCTTAATGCCGTAATCTCTATCCATGAAAATTTCCTCTCTATGGAAAAGAAAAAAAATAGAGCTTGGCACTGAAGCTAGATAATTGCACAACCTATGACAAAGTTTCATGGTATTTTCTTCTGAATGTCTTACAAAAGTTTTACTTCTATGGTAAAATTTTTAATCTCTTGAAGAGATACTTCACCACTCCTATGTTCTTCATCATCATTAATATCTCTCCTAATGAACATTTCTTCTCTAAAGGAGGCCTAAGATAGGGTGAACCTCTACCCTCATACTTGTTTATCATTCTAGCTAAGGTCTTGGGAAGAAATATCTATTAACATTAGCAAAGGCACCATAAAAGGGTTCAAACCTGCTTCAATCCCTAATCCCAACTCACATCGACAATTCATAGATGACACCATCCTCCTTGGGATTACAACCATTGCAAATGCTAAAGGTTGGAAAAGGATCTTCTCACATTATGTTGTTGTTTCAGGACAACAAATAAACTTGTGCAAAAGTGGGGTTTTCTTTTTCATCACTAGTAAATCCCTACAAAATTAAATTGCTACTACATTAGGCTACAATATAAAGCAAATCCTAGCCACTTATC
Organism: Cunninghamia lanceolata; assembly: GCA_027924645.1. Taxonomy (NCBI): domain Eukaryota; kingdom Viridiplantae; phylum Streptophyta; class Pinopsida; order Cupressales; family Cupressaceae; genus Cunninghamia; species Cunninghamia lanceolata. Next base: position 1,953,040 of record BSBN01000567.1, read on the forward strand.
TTGGAATGCCCCTGGGGAAGAATCCACAACAATACCTGGAATAGCCTAATTGAAATAATCTAAAGGAAGTTCATGGTTTGGAAACTTAGTTTGCTTAGCCAAGCCAATAAATTGTAATTGATCAAATCTTCTCTTTAGAGTACTCCTATTTACTTGCTCTCATTGTTCAAAATCCCTTGTTTCTTGGTAGAAAAAGTATAACAACTCTAGAGAAGAATCCTATGGTAAGGGACATAGGACAAGCAAATGATTTCACTACTGGCTTGGGATAATGTGTGCCTCCCCCAAAAAGATGAAGGTTTGGGAATCTACAAAATTAGAGACATGAATAAGGCTATGCTAGCTAAAATTGGATGGAAACTCATGACCTCCAACAACAAGTGGAGTAGAATTATGAAATCCAAATATTTGGGCAAACAGGAAGGACTATCTCTCATTTCGCTTCCTTATCTCCCAATAGGATCAACTATATGGAACAACCTTACAAGATCCAAACAGTTGTGGGTAAAATCATAATACTCGGTCCTAAACTCGAGACATGAAAAAAATTGGGAGGGAGGGGGACAAAAAGCATCAAATACCTTCGTTCGAAGATATTTCTTTGCATGAAGGTACCTACGAATGAAGATCATTGCGCAATAATCTTCGTTTGAAGAAATATCTTTGAATAAAGGTATTCTTTGAATGAAGGTTCTCGATTATTAAAAAAACATTAAAATAATACCTTCGAATGAAGAAAATCTTCATTCGAAGGTATTATTTTAATGTTTTTTTAATCTCTATATGAGCCGATAACTTTGTTTTGTCAGCTCAGTTTAGCGAAAGAGACTTTGAGCAAGCTGAGGACAGTGACATATACGTGAAGGCAAAGGGAAGCACCTAGCGGAGCCCGTGGCTAGCGTTTGAGGGAGCTACAGGCATTCGTTCAAAGATATTACTACATTTTGAGGTAAGCACACTCTGCCACCATTTTCATTGTGGCAGACTGTATTTACTCTAATTTTAATTTGGTGTAAACCCTAATTGCAGCGTAAACCCTAATTCTAGGTGTAATAAGGCATTTTTTCTGTTAAATCTTACTTGATGAAAATTTAAAACCTTGACTGGAGTTTCATATGAAAGAAGATATTTTCCAGACATACTGTCAAAATTTATATATACGAGCGATTATGATGATATATATCATTTATATCATGATATATATATATATATATATATCATGATATGATGATGATATATATCATATATATCATGATATATATTTATATATCATGATATATATTTATATATCATGATATGATGATGATATATATCATGATATATATATATTTTCATTGTGGCAGACTGCATTTACTCTAATTTTAATTTGGTGTAAACCCTAATTGTAGTGTAAACCCTAATTGCAGTGTAAACCCTAATTCTAGGTGTAATAAGGCATTTTTTCTATTAAATCTTACTTGATGAAAATTTAAAACCTTGACTGGAGGTTTCATATGAAAGAAGATATTTTCCAGACATACTGTCAAAATTTATATATATGAGCGATTATGATGATATATATATCACATGATATATATACATTCAATGATATACATACTATCAAAATTTATATACCTGATTACATGATATATATATGATGATGATATATATCATTTATATCATGATATATATAATATATCATGATATGATGATGGTATATATCATATATATCATGATATATATATATATATCATGATATATATGATATATATCATTATATATATATAATGATATATATCATATATATCATGATATATATATATATATATATATATATATATATATATATATGTATATATATATATATATGTATATATATATATATGTATATATATATATATATGTATATATATATATATGTATATATATATATATATATATATATATATATATATATATATATATATATATATATATATATATATATAGGTGGAAGGTGACTCGAAAGTAGTAATTAGTCTTTTGGATAAGGACTCCTCTAACAATGGGAGGCTAGAGCATATTATGGTGGAAATTAGAAGGTTGGTTAGCTGGTTTAGATGTTTTAAAGCCACACTTATCAAGAGGGGTGGGAACCAAATAGCTAACTGGGCAGCCAATCAAGGTATTGAATCCAAAAGAAGTGAAGATTCTGAAGTGGATGGGTTAAAGGATACTTATCCTTATGAGGTGATTATATTGTTTTAAAATGATATCAAAGAACATGCTCCTGATAATGGGACGGTTCATTAAGCAGGCATGATTTATATTCACTCTCAAGGAATGATACATGTGTAGTGTCTGTGGCTAGGCTTGCCATTCATTAACTTTGGTGGCGTGTGGCAGTGGCAAAAATATTTCCTAATTTGGTTTAGATTGCTCCTTGTGTTCTGGTTTCTTCTATAATGAATGATATTGCAATGGTGGAGGCTGGGGGTTCTGCTGGCATGGGTGGGATGGTGGGAGGCGTTGGTGGCTTCCTCTCCCTCGTGGCGTCAAATTAAGAGGAAGGTTGTGAGCAACACGGTAGGTGGAAGAATGAAGAGGGCATACACACCTCGCAAGAGGTTAAACAAGCTATCGAGGGAGGAGGCCATGGATAACTTTGTGAATATGGTCGAAGCTGAAGTCAAAAATCCAATTTTGTGGAAGTGGCTCTGTCAGATGCTTTCCTTAGCTAAAGAAGTGGATAGTTGATGCAGGAGCATCCAATGGTGTAAGGGCAATCTTGCATCACCCAAAAAGAAGTTAATTCAAAATTATTGTAGTTGTTTTCATTTCTTTCCATAATTAGTGTTTTTGGTTCCATAATATCCTGAATAATAATGTAGGACTTTCAGTTTTTCCAAAATTGCTAAAAATAGCGACCTGCCTGTTTTGGAAAGTGTACCTGCTATTTTTAGAAAGTTTGCATTTGGGCACGTAATGAAGCAAAATATTCCAAAAAGTTACATAACGGAAATATAAGACCTTTGGCGAAGGAATCAAGAAAAGATCATTTGTGAGATGAAAGATATTAAAGTTTTTGTGATTTAGCTGGAGGCCACCAAAAAGTGCTATTTATGACTATTTTGGGAACCCTGGGCAGAAGTAGAGTTAAGGGGGCCAGTGTAGAGTAGAGAATAGGTGGGAAAATAGAAACCCTAGCTGATTTGGGGTTACAAAAGGCTGAAGATTCTAGAGTCTTGAGGTTGGGAAAGCTGTAATGTGTTGCAGCCAGTAGAGGATTCATCCTCTGATTGTAATTGAGCTTCTGTAATGTAATGAGTTGCCCAATTCAATAAAAGAAAGTTCTATTTGCTATGTTTAATATTTGTTATTGTGTGTTTTGTGATTTACCCCCTTCATCAAGTGGTATTAGAGCAAGGGTTCCTAAGTGTGTAGACAGATTGCCAGCCATGAGGCAGTTTGCACCAGGACCTGAGGTTGTGGGTTTGCTGCAGAGATCAAGATACCTCCATGAAGAAATCATGTTAGGAGGAATGCTTTGATAGAAGAGGGTTTTAGAGCCCTACAAAGGCAAATCGATGCATTGCAAGAGGAGCTGCGAAGAGGGTTTGATCTGAGAACAAGAGAAGAAAGTGAAGATGAAGCTGAAGAGGAGCTATCTGAGGAATAACAAGAAGCTGCAGGAGATCCTGCATAAGTTAGGTTGTTGAGGGCCATTTCAAAGATCGGAAAGAGACCCAGAATCAAATTTTCTACATATTCTGGAGATTTGAATCTGGAACAGCTTATTGATTAGATCAATGACATGGAGGAGTATTTCGAGTATGAAGATGTGGAGGACCCAGATCGGGTCAAGTTTGCAAAAACAAAGTTGAAGGGCCACGCCAGTATTTTGTGGAAGGAGGTCCAATTAGAGAGGAACATAAGAGGAAAAGGAAGGATCACCAGATGGGATAGAATGGTGGCGAAACTAAAGAAGTAGTTCATTCCTGTGGACTATGAGATGGAGTCGCTGAAGAAGTTGCAAGGGTTGAAGCAAGGTAACAAGTCTGTTAAGGAGTATACAGAAGAGTTTTATAAAATTACTATCAGGATAGGCCATGCAGAGCCCAACAAGGAGAAGGTAGCCTGTTACATTAATGGGTTGAGGTCGAGTATTCAAGAGGAGCTGAGCCTGGTTAGAATGACCACCATAGAAGATGCGTATCAGTTTTCCCTGAAGGTAGAAGAGAAGCTGAAAAAAAGATTTGATAGCAAGTAAAGGGGAAGAGGTCAAGGTGGAAGGACTGGTGGAAGACCCTATGGAGGTCATAATGAAGATCAAAAGAAAAGTGAAGAAGCAGGCACCAGTCAAAATCAGCGAGGAGATAACACCTACCACCCTCGTGACCAGAACAATGGTGAGCAAAGAGGAAGAGGAAGAGGTAGACTTGGGCAAGGACCTGGAAGAGGAGGTTTCAGAGGAACCTGTTTCCAATGTGGAGAAGAAGGGCATCGAGTATATGAGTGTCCTCAACATCAAGGAAGGATGAATAGAAGACCTGAAGGTAATGCACGAGTTGCACATGTAGATGAAGATGCATAGTCTGAGCGTTCTGAAGATGCTAAAAGGGGAGAAACCCTAGTTGTCATAAGAACCTTGTTGAATAAGGAGAAAGAACCAAATCAGAGGAAGAGTTTATGCCGCACAAGGTGCAAATGTGAAGGTAAGTGTTGTGATATTATTATTGACAGTGGAAGCACTGATAATCTTGTTTTAGAGGAGATGGTTGACAAGTTGAAGTTGACAAGAAGAAAGCATCTGCATCCATATCAGATTGCATGGTTGCAGAAAGACCATAGAGCTTTGGTCAATGAGCAGTGTTTAGTGAAGTTCAAGATTTGGGACTACCATGATGAGGTGCTGTGTGATATCATACCGATGGATGCATGTCATATGTTGTTGGGGAGGCTGTGGCAGTATGATAGGAGCACTGTCCATGATGGCCATGCAAACACATATTCCCTAACAAAAGATGGAGTTTGTCATAAATTGAAGCCCTCGAAGGAGGTGGAAGAAAAGGTATGTAGTACTGCCAGAATTTGCTTGGTAGATGGTAGGAAATTTTTGGAGGGTATGAAGCATGAGCGTCATTGCTTTGCATTGATTCCTAAGATTAGTCAAGAGAAATGTGAAGATGTACTAGCAGAAGTTTCAGATATGTTGGAAGAGTTCCAGGACATTATCTCTGATAATGTACTAGAAGGTTTACCACCAGTAAGGAAGATAAGTCATCAAATAGATTTGATACCAGGAGCTAGTTTGCCAAACAAGGCAGCCCACAGAATGACCCCTGCAGAGAATGAAGAGCTGAATAGACAAGTTCAGGAGTTGTTGAGGAAGGGACTGATAAGGGAGAGCCTAAGTCCATGTGCAGTACCTGCAGTACTAGCACCAAAAAGGATGGAGAATGGAGGATGTGTATAGACTCTCAAGCCATCAATAAGATAACGATCAAGTATAGATTTCTATTACCAAGAATGGATGATATCATGGATTGTTTGAGTGGAGCCAAGCACTTCACAAAAATTGACCTAAAGAGTGGATATCACCAAATCCATATCAGAGAAGGAGATGAATGGAAGACAACTTTCAAGACAAAGGAAGGTTTGTATGAATGGTTAGTCATGCCATTTGGGCTAACCAATGCACCGAGCACATTCATGCAGCTCATGAATGAGGTACTGAAAGAATTTTTGGGAAGTTTTGTTATTATTTATTTGGATGATATTTTGATTTTCAGTAAGACTTGGGATGAGCATCTGATGCATATCAGAAGAGTTCTAGAGAAGCTGAGGGAGGAGAAGTTGATGATTAATCTGAAGAAATGTAGTTTTGCAAAGAAGGAGTTGGTATACCTGGGATTTGTTGTCTCAGAGGAAGGTCTTAAGATGGACCTAGAAAAAGTAAGGGCTATCATTGAATGGCCTATGCCAAGGAGTGCAGCAGAGGTACGATCTTTTCATGGTTTGGCAAGTTTTTACAGAAAGTTTATCAGGAATTTTAGTAGCATTTGTGCACCCCTAATTGAGACAATGAGAGGGGATAGAAAAGAGTTTAGATGGACTAAAGGAGCAGACAAGAGCTTTGATACATTGAAACAGAAAGTCGTAGAACAACTTGTTTTGGCACTTCCAGATTTTAATAAGGTATTTCAGGTAGATTGTGATGCTAGTGGTAGTGGTATAGGAGTTGTTTTGAGCCAAGAAGGTAAGCCCGTTGCCTATTTTAGTGAGAAGCTTAATGATGCCAAGAAAAAGTATTCTGTTTATGATTAGGAGTTTTATGCAATAGTTCAGGCTTTGAAGAAATGGAGACATTATTTGTTGCCAAAAGAGTTTGTTTTATATACTGATCATCAGGGTTTGCAGTATCTTAATAGTCAAGGAAAGTTAAATCAAAGGCACTTAAAATGGGTTGAGTTTTTGCAGAGCTATACTTTTGTTTTGAAGCACAGGAGTGGGAACTCCAATAGAGTTGCAGATGCCTTGAGTAGAAGGCAAAATTTGTTGATAGAAATGAAGATAGAGGTTGTTGGGTTTGATGAGCTCAAAAGTTTGTATCCTGAAGATCCAGATTTTGCAGAGGCTTGGAAAGCTTGTTTGGAACCTGTTACTTTGGACAGGACAAAATGGTTGGATTTCATAATCCAAGATGGCATGTTGTTTAGAGGAAGCCAATTGTGCATTCTGAGGAGTTCCATGAGAGAGAACCTAATTAAGGAGAAGCATAGTGGGGGATTAGCTAGACACTTTGGTCGAGATAAGACCATTGCCATTGTCAGTGAAAATTATTATTGGCCACAATTGCAACAGGATGTGAGGAAATTTGTGCAGAGTTGCAGAGTGTGTCAGATGGCAAAAGGAACAAGTCAGAATACAGGGTTGTATCAACCATTACCTGTACTGGAGAAGCCATGGGATGATATTAGTATGGATTTTGTTCTTGGTTTACCAAGGACACAGAGAGGACATGATTCTATTTTTGTGGTGGTGGATAGATTCTAAAAAATGGCACATTTTATTCCTTGTAAGAAGACTAATGATGCTGTTCATATTGCAGAGTTATTTTTCAGGGAAGTGGTGAGACTACATGGTCTACCAAAGAGCATAGTTTCAAACCGAGATACCAAGTTTGTTGGTTATTTCTGGAGGACATTGTGGAAGAAGTTGAAGACAGACTTGAAGTTCAGTTCTGCACACCATCCACAGACTGATGGACATACTGAAGTGGTGAATAGGAGTTTGGGTAACCTGCTACAATGCTTAGTAGGAGATAAACCCAAGGGATGGGATTTGATTTTACCACAGGTAGAATTTGCTTACAACAATTCTGTCAATAGGAGTACTAGTAAATCACCATTCCAGATTGTATATGGAAATAGCCCAAGAAATGCTTCTGAGTTAAGGAAGTTGGACAATGGAGAAAAGACAAGTGCTAAAGTCGAAGACTTTGCAGAACATCTAAAGAATTTGTATGAAGAGGTGAGAAAGCACATTAATAAAATAAATATTCAGAACAAGGCTAAGGTAGATCAGAAGAAGAGATATAAGGAATTCTAGGTAGGAGATGAAGTCATGGTTCACTTGAGAAAAGAAAGGTTCCCAATTGGAACACACAATAAGTTGAAAATGAAGAAATTTGGACCATGCAGAATCCTGAAGAAGCATGATTCAGGAAATGCATATGAGGTAGAGTTGCCGAGTGCGATCAATATTTCCCTTGTTTTCAACATTGCTGATTTATCATAATATCATGAAGGTGGAACAAAGGATGGACCAACAGAAGTGCAGTGGGGTATTCCGGCATCTACTTCAATGGAGGAGATAGAAGAGATCTTGGATAGCCGTGTGGGAAGAAGTACTTGGAACAAGCAATATGAAGAATATCTGGTAAAATGGAAAGGAAGGCCTGTTGAAGATTCTTCTTGGTTGTCTAAGGTAGATGTTGACCGTTTGGGTTTTCCTCACACAAACATCTGAGACGTAACAGGGTCACTTCTCAAATTACCCTGGGTGTCTGATGCAGGAGCATCCAGTGGTGTAAGGGAAATCTTGCATCACCCAAAAAGAAGTTAATTCAAAATCATTGTAGTTGTTTTCATTTCTTTCCATAATTAGTGTTTCTGGTTCCATAATATCCTGAATAATAATGTAGGACTTTCAGTTTTTCCAAAACTGCTAAAAATAGTGACCTGCCTATTTTGGAAAGTGTACCTGCTATTTTTAGAAAGTTTGAATTTGGACACGTAATGAAGCAAAAACTTCCAGAAAGTTACATAACAGAAATATAAGACCTTTGGCGAAGGAACCAGGCAAAGATCATTTGTGAGATGAAAGATATTAAAGTTTTTGTGATTTAGCTAGAGGCTGCCAAAAAATGTTATTTATGACTATTTTGGGAACCCTGGGCAGTAGTAGAGTTAAGGGGGCCAGTGTAGAGTCAAGAATAGGTGGGAAAATAGAAACCCTAGCTAATTTGGGGTTACAGAAGGCTGAAGATTCTAGAGTCTTGAGGTTGGGAAAGCTGTAATGTGTTGCAACCAGTAGAGGATTCATCCTCTGATTGTAATTGAGCTTCTGTAATGTAATGAGTTGCCCAGTTCAATAAAAGAAAGTTTTATTTGTTGTGTTCAATATCTGTTATTGTGTGTTTTATGATTTACCCCCTTCATCAATAGTTAGGATGGTGGGAAGGTTTAGGAGGCGATGGCTAATTTGCTTCTTGATCCTAGTACTTTGCGTGGGCGCTGGAATGATTTTGGGGTGACACAATCTCTAACTTTGGCAACGTAGACATCCATTGCAATAGCCTCTATTTTAGGTCATGAAGATATGGTGGAGGCTTCAAGGGCAACGGAGGAGAACCATGAGGTGATCATTGGCCATGTTCATGACATGTTGTTGGGAGTTGTCGAGACTCAGAGGACGGTGGAACACATTGCAATCGAGATGGGGTTGCTTGTGGAGGAGCTTGTTGGATGGACTTCACATGGGCCTGTTATGAGGAGTGCGATTTGGTGGACCTGACTGGGTTGGCAGATAAGTGATCTTGTTATGACAGATTGTACATAGGTGTTGGGGAGAGGGCCGTGTAATTTTCCCTCACCCTGTCAATATGTTTATGTATCTTTGTTGTTAAGACTTGGCTAAGACAGTTAATTTTGTTCAGACTTAAGGGCTTTCCCTATTTTTTATGGGTCCTTGGTCCCTAACCAGGGTATATACAACAATATACACACACACATGATGATTATACATACTGTCAAAATTTATATAGTTGATCTTAATATGATGATGATATATATATATATATATATGATGAATCTATATAAATCATGATATATATATATTATGATATTATATATATATATGTATCATAATCAGGTAGATATAAATTTTGACAGTATACATATATCATCATGTATATATATCATCACACACACACACATATAGGATTATACCAGACAACATTATTGATTAACAAGTTTAATAATTGTCTGGTTACTTTCCTTATGTAATCTAAGGGGCACATGCATCATGTATTGAATTATTATTATATTTATAAAATATTATGCATTTAACAATACTTGTATTATGTGTTAATAATTGATTTGAATGATTCAAGACAAGTGATTCAAGACAAGTGATTCAAAACAAGTGTAGAAACAAGTGATAATCTTGAGCTTAACCAAGTATTCAATGTTGGTACGAAATGGGGAGATCACAAAAACCAAAGGGGAACTCTATTTAACATGTTCAATCAAGAACTAGGGAACACCATACATGCACACCTATTCTTAGACAAAAAAATGAGGATATTGTATGGTTATCTAACATTCAAAATTTGACATCAACATTAAACTAGATCTTAGTGGACCATGTGGCAAGAAAGTACTCAATAAGAAAAAGTAGAGAAAACTTCCAAGGTTGGTAGCAAGAAACCATTAGTTGTTCATGTGAATTTCTATTTCAATGTGGTTAGAATATACATATCATGGGAATATAGTATATATGAAAGAACCTAAGAAAATAGAAACTTCTAAATGAGAAGAATAAAATTTGAAAAATAATCTTGATGCAATTTGGAAAAAAATTCCATAAGACTAGAGTAAATAAGCCTTAGACTCTTGTGATTGATATATTAAATATTAGATTTAAAGTTATCTCTTTCTTGTACTCTTTAAAAATTGAATTCCTTTGAGTTCATTTCAATTGTCTATAAATGGAGAAGCACTATTAGACTGGAACCAAACTTGTGTTAGATAGATGCAATGTAAAAATTCAAGGTAAAACTAGATACAAAAGTTCTAGAGGCATGCCTTCATGTTAAAAATACACAATGTTCTTGGATAAGAATAATATGAGATTGAGGAATATATATGATACATTCATGGTTATGATTAATACAATAAGGGTGCAAATTATACTTTGAGAAGAAACAAAAATAAACCATTGACAACATTAACCCTAGTGAATTCCCCTCACATTTCATCTAAATCTTAATGCAAGAAAAAAATCAACCCCACCAAAGGGATCGAATGTATCCCAAGAATAAAAAGGAAATATACAACCACCCAATATGGATAACACCTTAGGTCAATAAAAGACCTACGTTATAACATAGTTGAGGACATAAAATGAACTAAAGAAAATGTGTCATTATTTAATGTAATTCAACTCTAATGAAAATAAAATTCTAAAATTTGAATCACTAACATGACCTAAGGAACTAACCAAAATATATAAAACATTGAATATTTATATGACCAAAGGAATCAACCAAAATATATAAAACATTGAATATTTATATGATCATAAATATACTTGAGAAAAATTTAGTCACATCTACTCTTTCTTACCATTAGGATATTTGGAAAGATTTAATCTTGACTACCTTGAACTGATTTGGGTACATTTATAAATGTGATGCAATATGATATGTATTAAAGACTTGGCCTAGTACCATAGTACAGTCAATTCAAAAGGTATATGGTTGGGGAGATGAATATCATTCCCATACATTTATTGATTATTTAATTCTCAATTTAGATAGAACATATATATTTAAATTATGGATACTCCTAACACCTTTTTCATGCTCATGAGCTTAGACTAGTGTTAAATGCTCAATAGCTATATAATGAGACTAATTTATAACATATGCACGTCTTCCGTGGTTCAGGTGATTCATAAAAAAATTAGGAAAAATAGAAAGGCCAACATAAAACATCTTATCATAGAATACAAAAAACCTAATGCTCTTATGTTCATCATACACTTGAGCTAGGAATCTATACACTTTTGAATCTATGCTCTTTTGAATCTATCCATGATAAAGTTGACCAACTATGTAATTATCTACCAAAGCTCAATTCAAAGAAATGGTAGAGTATAGTTGGGAGATTTTTGGAACATGGACATAAGTTTCAAACAAGAGTTAGTCCTCTATCAATACATAGATTCATGTCCCAAAATTAAGGTAATTTCCCATACCCCCAAACTAGAATTTTCCAAATTTGATGGTAATGATCATACCAATTAGATATATAAGGTAGACCAATATTTTGTAGTAAATATAAAGTTCCCCATGATCAAAATCTCTTTAGTGCTTCTTTCAAAGTAGAAAATGAAGCCATTCAATGGTTAGATAAAACTCAATCCTTTCTCACATGGGAAAATTTTTGCACTTGGAAGTCCTTAGCTAAATTTCTCTATATGTGGTTATATGTGTTTGATTCAACAATGTATTAATATTCATACTCGAGATGTAATCCCCCCTCATTTTTTGGTTTGTGATAGTTGTTAGTTTCACATTACTCTTTGTTTGAGATGAGATAGTTGTTAGTTCTTCCATTGCATTCAGACAGTTTTGAGACATTTGAGTTATTAGGCCTATGGTTTATGCTTATTTTGATCGTGATAGACTATATTCGACTAATATAGTTTTGACATGTGGTATGAGTTTATGATGACATTGTTGTTATTTCAGTTATGATGAGATTGACATGGTTAGTAATGGGTTAATATTAACATGTGTTATGTGATTTGTTGGCACCTGATTTTTAAATAAAAATGTTTATAGTCTTGTTTCAGAGCAAGGACGGTGTAGTGCTACTCGGTTCAAGCACCCTAATACGCCGTGATTCTCTGACTCGGTGTGTGTTTGATATATATGCAGTTGATCATATACAACCCATTGTTCTTATGCAGGTTGTAGGTACTGGGCCTCGACTCCACCTGACTTAGCAGGTATGAGCGGGCCCTACACCAATGGATAATGTTGATGGAGATAACATGAGGTTTATCCCCTAGGTCAGTCCAAGCTTCCATTTGATGGTCGACATGTGGTTTGTATGTTTATTGTTGGATCCTTATTAGGTCAGCCTATGTGTATTCTTGTATGCGTAAATGATCTATGATATTATGACATTTTAATGTTAAACATTATAGTATTTTTGATGTGTCATAAAATTGGAATATTCTTGGAGGAAGCTAATTAAGTAAATTGTAATGCAGAATTAAGTTAACTATTCTAATGTGGTAAAATTTATGTGGGTCAAAGTTTTATTTGAACACATTAATGTCTATAGTTATGGATAGAATCATTTTGGGGGAATAATTAAATGTGGTTAGTTGTCAATTATGATTCCAGAGTGGGGAATCTTCGTGATTAGTAAAAATTTAAAATTTCTGGTGAAGAGGATTCACGGGAACAGATTTGGTGTGAGTGGGCATTTATGAATGAAGGTTAATTTGTTCTGGGAGGAAATTTTTGAGAAGGGGATTCAGAAGATTGATTGGGAGGAAGGAAGAGAGAAGTTTAGAAGGAGGATTCAGGAGTTGGAAATTTCAGACCGGGTATGTTTTCAAACGAGTTGTTTCACATGTAGTTAATATCTCTGTAAAATGAAATCTCTGTGTGTATATTGATTTGTGCATTTTACTGATTTGTTAAATCAGCTAGATAGAAGTTTGGTTCCTCAGTGAATTTTTGTTTTCTCCAAACGTTGTTAAAACTTTTCATACTGCTACTTCTACAATCAATTGTACCCTCATTTCTGATGCTGTTCTTTTTCTTTCCTGTGGATATTGCTCTGCACCTCTTTGCAAAAACAATCTATTACCGATGGAAGGTGTAACTGAGTTGTAACCATCCTTCCTTTGGCTGCCAAGCACCCATTCTATGTCTTCCTCTTTGATGGTTCCTATGTTGCGTGCTTTAATCGAATCTATTCTATTCACATTTTGCAGTGCACTATTATTCTCCACTCTGTCTTCATTCTGCATTGAATCCAATGATGGTTTCTTTTAATCACTCAATCCTATTTATTATGTCGATGGAGACAATAACTAGGTTTGCTCTTGCATAGGCATCAAACTGAAACCATCCCTTTTCTAAAGCTCTGTCAGCAAATTTTCATGGTTCTGTATTGCGTTCATGTCTAAATCATGCCTAATCTCTCGGCCGTCTTGGGGTGTTGTGCCAGAGGATCTCTATTTCATATCAGTGTAAGAGATTCTACCATGGTGCACTGTGGGGGTTCTGGGTTTTAAATTGTTCCTGCATACTTTTATCCACTAGATTTTTAATTTACCTCGATGCTCAACCTGAATAAGAAATCTTCTTGTGCAAGATTTCGGTCGTGCTCAGTCAATAAACGACTTGAATTGAAACATCAATCAATTTTTTTTGCTTTCAATCATTTGTGCAACCAAATTTTATCCTAAGGATGTTAATGATTATGCTTGCCATTTTATTTTGAGTGGCGGCCTCACTTTGTTGATCGGTAAATAGAAATTTAATTTTTAAACTTTACCTTTTCTCCTATAGGAGTGGTTGGCCATGTTATCTGCAATCATCATCAACATTTATTGACTTCAATGTTTAGTTCTGCATTAACTTGTTAGTGAGCCTGGCGAATTGCTAGATTAGTGGATGCCCTTGGGTTTCAATTGCATGCCTTAGCCATGGTTTTTGTATCTTACCCTCTCCCTTCGCTTGTGTCTCACGACATTACCATAATTGTTGTTATGGTAGCTTTATCTGGGTTATAATCTTGGGGGTTTGGTTTCCTTGTAGCGCCATTATGTTGCACCGATCTTGGTGATTTTGACTTGCGATCTCTCTCATCTTCTCTGCTAGATTGGTTCGATCTGGACTCAATCTTAGAGCTTTAACCTGGTAGTGACTACCATTATATTTACATCTAGTCTGTAACGAAACATCTGTAGTCTATTTTCTACCTCTCACCGTATCCTATCGATCATCATTTCGGCAACCATTGCATTTCAAGAAGCCGCATTCATTGAAGGCATTCTGTCTAACGGATTTCAGCTTAGCATATGCTTCCTCACTATGGATTCACGTCTACCACAGCATTTACATTGGCATCATCTGATGATGGTTTTTGGATGTTAAATCCCTATCTGCTGTTGTTACCTAGTTGTTCGACGAATCTAACTTTCATTTGGTGTCGTTCCTCAAACAAAACCCCCTCCATTCCTTAGCCGTTGATGGGTATCATATGGAAAATACCTTAGAAAGAAAATTTAACCATCAACCCTTTTATAGTCCAGACACCGTTTCCATTGTTGCTTGAGCGATACAGTCATGTATAAAATCCTTGATTTCTGGTTTTAGCCATTGTTTTTTTTTTCCAGGAAACGTGTGTTTATGGAAACTTTCCACAGATCTTCCTTTGATTTAGGGTGACTCACTACTATTATGGTTCTTTCTATTCACATTTGTCGTAGTTTGATTTATGGTTTTAGAAACAAATCTCTCTATTAGACACTTTTTTTAATGATAGTAAAGTTAAAGCATTTAGGTATAGAGATATGAGATTTGTAATTAGTATTTTTAGAGTTGTAAATAAATGATTTGCTTCTTATAGATAGGTAATAATAAAATAAAGTAAACTAAGTTAGCTTAGCTTTATTATGTTAGATGAATATTAGTTTAGTAGGTTTCCTATTTAATAATATATATATATATATATATATATATATATACCTTCTCTACCGAGTTCTAGACGTAAAGATAGGGGTTCGAATCTTCTTATAGCATGTTAGAAAGATTGTATCTAGTTTTAACATTCTTAATGTCAAACGACATTCATATATGATCATCGTTATTATTAGATAAAATTAAAGGATTAGATGTTGGCTCTCATTGTTACATTAGGATGTACTTTTATTTATTGGCATATATTTTAGAATAGAATATAATTATTATATTACTTGGGTTTAGGTAAGAAATGTTGAGTTACTAATATAGAAGGATTTATAGTTCTAGAAGTAGAATAATATTTGGATTTTATTTTGAAAACCTTATAGTGATTCTTGGTTTAAATTGTTCAATGGAGAAATGTTGAGTTAATATGGTCTTTCTTGAAATTTTATTGCCATTATAGGAAGTAAGAATGCTTTGGTTATAGGTTGTAATGCATTCGTTGAAGTGTTTTATTTTCGTAAATCTTATCCGGGAATGGTATGTGGAGTCACTGTTAGCATAGTGAAAGATCACCCTTGGAACAAATTGTTTATTTTATCAACTTGTTATAATGATGGTATCGAGTCATTTTCCTTTCTCTTTATCCCTTGTTGACCTTATATTATTGTGGTCTAATGGAAAGTCATGGTCGTTTAAACCTAGTTTCCATATCGGAAAGGGTACTGTGTAACATGGTAAGGAATTTGAATTACCGACTCCAGAGGCTTCACTGCTTGGGTTTCCACTTGTTATTTGGATCCATTTGTTCCAATGATGTATTGTTTCGAGTTTTGAAGGGAATAAAGGGACTTATATTGTTGTGGTCAAGTGAGTGGCATATGTAATGGATCAAAATCTATTGTAACCCTTGTCCTTGCATGTTTTTGGTTTTTGGATGATTGGTTACAGATTGCTAGGAGAGTGGCTTTCATGGTGGGGCCGGTGCCCAGAGAGACTGCCTGGGTAACCCCATGGAAGTTGTAAGCAAGTGATAAATTAATAACTTATTTAGGAGGGTTGGGGTAGTAAATCACATAACAAGATAAGTAAGATACCTCACCCATGCCTTGAGTGCTCTCGCACGCTAAGGATGGGATGAGAAGGCCTGGTTGGCAAGGCCAACCTCCTTGTCTCCACGAGAGGACATGTCAGCTCCGCATGTGTCACCCTATGGAGCCGGTGCCTAGAGAGAGGCTACCAGAGTAACCATAGATGTGGGCCAGCTTCTAGTGAGAGATAGCCTAGGTAACCCATGTTAGGACCATGCGATGACACTCTCCTTACCGCAGTCCAATTTCTTCCTCTTTATCTTTTGTTGTGACCTCTGGAGTGCAGACTTGTCTTCATGGTTGATCTTATCTTGATGATTTGATTTGTCTTGTTTTGGCGAGTACTGTCTTGTCTGTGTAGTCTTGTTATCCTGTTTTGTCTGCATGGAGTTTGTATCTTGTTGTTGTATTCATTGTTGTAACCTTGACCTAGTGGAACCTCATTGTTATCTCCTAGCTCAGAGGGGTGGACCTTAGGGTTCCACATGGTTGGGAGGTAGAGCTATCCATTGGTCTTCTTGGATGTTTGGTTTGAGATCAAAGCAGAGGTGTTCCAGTTCCAGTTTTGCTCTACACCTTCAAGTTGTTGTATACATTCATAATTGTACTATTTGTAAACCGATGTAATCGGTCTTGTAATCTTGTATTGAAACTTGTAATCATTCATCTCTGTAAATGTATAATGTATTATTCTTCTATTGTATTGTGATACAGATCACTTGTATGGTTTTAATTTTATCTGATGCAGTTATGTTCCCTAGAAGTGTTAGCTGTTCATTTCATTTAGTGTTGTTATTAGTGCAGTTATATTTAATGTATAATGCATTTCCTTGTTTCAAAAAAAAATATTTCTATAATATTGTTACTTTTTAGTCTAGCACTCTAGGGTTGCATGACGGGGCATCACATTTGGTATCAGATCTAGGTTTAAGCACTGGGTACTCTGGTCATAACTGAGCCCATTATGTGACCTAGTGCTTAAACTGTATAGATTAACTTCATCACTATTGTTTTCCTTTCTATGTGTAATAAATCATCTTTTGGTGTTGTAGGTAGATGCCTAGAGGTAGGGGTCGAGGTCGTGGCAGAGGTAGGGGTCATGGGAGAGGTGGTGGCGGTACACCTCCTCCCAGTTCTCCTCATGAGAGTGCCCATGAAGGTGGGGGTCAAAATATGGAAGGTCAGGACTAGCCTGAGGGAGCCTAGTTACGATAGCTACTTGAGGAGGCCCTTGCTCGTTTAGGTCCTAGACAGGAGGGTGAGCAGCCTAGAGGGGGTCAGGAGGTAGACCAGTTGGAGCCTCAGGAAAGAGAGAGATCACCTAGGCTGAGAGAGTTGACAACTGAGCAGGAGGCTACTCTAGCCAGCCATATGAGAGATCTACTGAGGGCACACCCTCCCACCTTTGATGGAGCTAGTAGAGGTCTAGAGGCAGAAACTTGGTTATTGGATATAGGCAGGTGTTTCGCCATGCATCCTTATGGAAGTAACACCAAAGCTAGATATGCTATTTTGTGTCTCCGAGGGTTTGCTTCAACTTGGTGGCGGTTAGAGGAGTAGAAGCCACACTTGGACATTAGCACTGTGTCTTGGGAGTTGTTCTTAGAGAGATTCAGAGCTTGTTTTCTATCTAATCATTGGAGGCAGCGTCGCGTAGATGAGTTCCATGAGCTGAGGCAAATGGCCATTTCAGTTGAGCTGTATGAGCGCAGATTCTATGAGCTCAAACAGTATGCGAGTATCAGAGATGACAAGTCTATGTTGGTGCAACATTTTATCAGGGGCTGAATGCCTGGATCGGCGGAGGGGTTCATGTATTCAAACCTAAGTCTATGTAGGTAGCAGTGGAGAAAGCTTGGTTAGTGGAGGATAATTTGGCTTTGGTACTCAGTGGGAATACAAGTGTGCATATTGGTAGTGCACCTTCTTTAGGTTTTGGTTCGTGAGGTGGACATACTCAGGCATCAGGATCTCATGCACCCTCAAAGGGTGGTCGGCAGCAGCACTCTTAGGCTAAACCGAAGAATTATCAGCCTCAGCAAGGCAATAGATTTCAATTTAAGAAAGACCAATCTTAGCAGCATAATAAGCGCAATCGCTTTGATCAGCCAGATCAGAGTATGTAGTCTGTAGTGAGTAGAGGTAGTTTCTAGGAGTCTAGTGCTTTCCAGGGTGGCGATGGTTTTGGTAGAGGCACAGGGTGCTTCTCTTGTGGCCAACAGGGCCATATTGCTAGACAGTGTCCTCAGAGGAGTACTTCAGGGTTTGGACATCAACCGACGACTTCAGAGCCAATGGTTGGTGATGCAGGCAGATCACACAGAGTCTTTGCAGTGGTTGATAACCATTAGGTAGAGCATCAGGGCACCATGGTGGATACTTCTGGTTTCATGCGAGGTATTAGTTTTTCCATTCTTTTTTATTACGGTGCATTTGATTCGTTCATATCTCCTTCTCTTGTGGAGCGTTGTGGCTTGGTGGCAACAAAGCAGGATGATAGGTGGCAGGTTGAGTTAGCTTTCAGGGCTAAGATTGCAGTTGAGTCCCTAGTTCTCAGGTGTGAGTTGGGGATTGGCTTTCTATCTACTATTGTAGACCTTTGCATCCTACCCCTTGGTTCATATGATATAGTTTTGGGGATGGATTGGCTAGAGGCCCATCAGGCAGTGATCGATTGTCGGCATAAGTCTGTTAGATGTGTGGATGATTCTGGGGTAGAGGTGGAGGTTGTAGGAGTTCGGAGACCTATTTCCCTATGTATGATTTCTGCTATGTAGCTTAAGAGATGTATGTGGCAGGGATGTCAGCTTTTCACTGTGACAGTTAGCGACTTGGAGATGGAGGAGAGTTGAGAGGCATCTCTTGACGATCATCCACTGTTGAGGTAGTATGTTGATGTTTTTCCTTCTGAGATTCTGGGGATGCCACCTAAGCGTGACATCGACTTCAGGATTGATCTTGTTCCTGGCACCGAGCCCACCTCATCAGCTCCATACAGGATGACCACTCAGGAGCTTAAGGAGCTCCGATTGTAGTTGGAGGAGTTGTTAGCCAAAGGATTCATTCGACCTAGTATCTCTCCTTGGGGAGAACCTGTGATCTTTGTAAAAAAGAAGGATGGATCTCTGCAATTGTGTATCGATTATCGACAGCTAAATAAGGTGACAGTGAGGAATAGATACCCCTTGCCTTGGATCGATGATTTGTTTGATCAAATTAAGGGAGCCAAGGTGTTCTCTAAAATTGACCTTAAGTCAGGATATCATCAGTTGCGGATATTTGAGGCAGATATTCATAAAATGGCATTTCGTACCTGTTATGGGCATTATGAGTTCACAATAGTACCATTCGAGTTGGCGAATGCACCTTTAGTATTCATGAGCCTGATGAATGGTGTTTTTCACACTTATCTCGACAGGTTTGTCCTTGTATTTTGTTACCTTTTGAGTTGCCCTTATTTATCTATTGGTAATTTTTCCTAAACAAGAGTCGATTTGTTGTGTTATCTTATTGGTCCTACCTTTGATTTCTAAATCGACTCTTTACTCCTCAAAATTCCCCGCCTATCGTCAGTATGTGTGAAACTACCTAAGGTTTGAACCTTTGAACTTGAACCATCTTCAAAAGTTCAAGGTTCAGTGGCTCGATGTGTTTAAAATCCCTTAAAAGATGATCTATTTTGTTCCATGTAATTAAACGTCTTTGAGTTTTCATCTTGAACTTGAACCTTTTTTTGTTAATGGTCCTAAAGGTTCAAGGTTCAAAGTTCAACACGCGGTGCTTTGTAATGAGTCACATTACCCAGTTCTTTGTTCAAGTTTTATATGTCGGTGAACCTCCCGCTTGAACCTCCTAAAAGTTTATGGTTCAAGGTTCAATGGTGTGCTTTTTCATCGTTTAAGTCTTTTACAAGTCATGTGTTGTTAGTCGGTCTGTGCAGTTCTCATATCTTTGAACTTGAACTTTGAACCACGTTCCCAAGGTTCAATGGTTCAAAGTTCACTGGTTCGGTGATTTCAACCTTATCACTTCTCGAGGCCCTCTAAGTCAAATTTAGCGGGAAAGTTGAAGGAAATTTTGTCCGAAACTCATTTATGAGATAGAAAAGTTCTAATTCTAGGGAAATTGTGGATAATTATTATACATCATGGTCTCATGTAAATACTGCTTGTCATTAATGACAATGTCATGGTTCATGTCTTTTCAAACATTCTCGGCACGTATTATTCTGGGTAATAATCCTTCAATCCGTTAATACAATTTGTTGAGAGAGAATAACTCAAATTTTACTAGCAAACATACTGTGCGACGTGGAGCAAAACAGTGCAGAAGATATAAGGTCTGGATGCCCAAATTTCACGGTAATTTCAGTTTTCCTGAAGGTGAGTTCTTTCTTCCTACTTGTTGTTTCCATTTCTTAAGGCTGGAAAGAAAACCCTTTGAATTTCTAACATTATTTTCAAGATTCAAAGCTTTTTGGTTATATCCTCCTAGTATGGCCTTGAAATCTACTTGTCTGGGAAATGAACACGGCCCTGGCCTTACCTGTTGTCACCCTGAATTCGGGGATACTTCATTAGTACAATATGATTTGGAAGAATTCAGAGAAAGGTCTAGAAGCTTTGTGCTAACTCCTATGATGGAGAAGATAGTAGGAAGTGGTCTAATAGAAGTCGTGGCCTTTCCCATCGCCGTACAGTGCCTTGAACTAGTTCAAGAATGTATGAATAGATATGAGCCCCAAAACAGATGCATTAGAAATATCAATGGCGATATATTGTTTCGTGTTGACAGACAAGCCCTAATGTCTGTGATGAGAATACCGCCTAAAGAGGCATATTCCAGCCTTGATATTACTTCTTCTTATGGGCATTTCTCGGAGAAGAAATCCACCTACAAAAGTGTGATAGCAAGAAACTGGCTGCTGAAATTTCAGAAGGGTGGTTCAAGGTTGCCTAGACCACTTACTAGGGATCATATGATTAAAGAAGTGAGGGATATTGTGGTGTTATTACATAGACTGAAAGGTAGCCATCATGCGTATTATTGGGAAGATTGGATGTACTTTTTCGTACAAGTTATCCTCCAAGGAGAGCAATATTTGGACTGGGCAAAAATTGTAGCTGATTGTTTGCATCAGGGTTTGAGTAATTGTTTGGGTAATAGAGATTTTTATATGTCTTCATATCTGTTTTATTGCCTGGCATCTACAAGAGAATGGTTTGGTCTACCTCATGCACCCTTGGCTGAGGATAGTAGGATTTATGAATATTATTCACAATTGCAGATGCAGAACTGTTATGAAAATTAAAATAAGGTTAATGATGTTTTCACTAGGAGAATGACTTATGAACTGACAGGTAATCTGGGTAAGAGAATGTCCAATGAAGCAATGCAGTTGATTAGCATTTATGGTAGCTTCTTTATTCAATTTTCCAAGTTCACTTACATCAGAGTTGGAGGATTTGACGGTGAACCTGTTAAGTTACCCAGATATGTGTTCGACCGTTTTGTGTTGATAGAGGTATGCAGATAGCTAGAACATGTGGATAAGAAGTTCTCGACAAAGAAGGGATTTGGTATCTCTTTTCCCATCGAACTTGGACATTACTCGTGCCAGTCAAAATCTGATTCTTTGAATTTAGAGGTGAACCTTAAAAATTTCAATTTTCAGTTCTTCACTGCCAGGTCCCAATTTGACAGCAAAGGATTTGTCAGGGATAACTTAGATTCTGGAGCAGGGCTTTCACACATTCCTATGTTAGAGGATTACTGGGAAGACTGTTTAGATGAGTTTGAGGTCAAGAGAAGACTATGGTGTAGGTTCTCTTTAGGACAGATAATTACTCTTAATTTAAATATGGATATTTTTGGAGTTATTGATGATGAGGAACAGGTGATTGACCCGCAGTTTGAACAAATAGAGCAATTACCTATTCCAGAAATCGACTGGAGCAAAAAGGAGGAAGATAAGATTGAGGTTAAAACTCTCCCAGTGATAAGGAGAACTGAGAAATGGTTAAGGGAAAAGAAACAGGAAGGGATCCAGAATAAAAATGCCCAACAATTCACGTCAATGATTGAATCATCATTCCCCATAAGCTCTTCTAACCGACCTATTGCTATCTGTGGTGCAGGTACTTCCAAGTCATTAACTGGAAGGAGCCCTGCTACTAAGAAATCTAGAAGAGCCCTCACAACTATTCTACCCCCTCGTGCTACCAAGTTGAGAACCAAAAGTAAGAGAAAGAAACAGGTTTCTGAAAGAATAGTTGTGGATCTGAATTCAAAGGAGGATTCAGGAGAACCCATGGGTGATAAGGAATCTAGTCCACACAGAATAGAGGAAGTTAATACCGAGCCACAGTCAGAGGTTGTTCTAGAGACCTCTGAACTGTTAATGATTTCTAATGTATCCTCTGATGGATTGAACCCTGAAAAGGAAACCTTAGCCCCTGCACCCAAGTGGCTGGAGAGTTCTATTACTGACAAGAGAAAAATAATTCCTTTTTATGTCCCTATAGAGGACATGGTGAGCAAATGTTTAGGGAAAACACCCAAGTCTAAGAAGCTAAAGATGACATCCAGAGTAAGCATTGATCCAAATACTAGAAACTGGAGTGCTGAGATAGCCAAACCAGTGACTGAAGAAGAAGTACAGGACCCAACTGTGCAGGATTTCACTGTTGAAAGAGTGGATCTTGGCACTGCTTCAAGAGCTGCAGCTGTTCATCACCTTGAAGCATCCACCAAGAGGATAGTTAGTCAGAGTTGGAAGGATGAAAAGGACAAAAGGGAATTGAAGCAGACTCTGCGTTCAATGGCAGAGTACATCGATGCTATCCATAACCCCAGCCTGCAGCCAGTTTCACAGCTCTCCCTGTCTTTCGATCCTAAGTCACCAGTTAACCAGAAGATGTTGGATCAGGTTCACAGAAACAAGATGGTGGCTAAGATATTCGACGGTTGGTTGGACTGCATTGTACAGAAGGGGACTGAATACATTCGTGAACTTAAGAATATATACGATCTAACTACTACCACCATCGAGGACCTTAAGGCACAGGTTACTGCTTGGGTGAAAGATGAAGGTAAATGGGTAAATGTAATGAATCAAATCGATGAAGTTCAAAAATATGGAGTAGCAAAGTTTCTGACAGAAAAGAGCCTAGCTGGTTTGGATGAAGATCTATTATATGTGAATAAGAAAAATATTGAATGGAGAAATTCCATATCATGGCAGGGGCGTTTTGAACTTACAAAATTGATTAAGGAGATAACTGAGTTCACTCAATCGCTGCAGTGTGACTTACAATGTATTGATGTCAAATACATAAAAGATGATGGGGAGCCAGAGGAGAATATCGATACAGTGATTCAAACCTTCGTGGATAAAATCAACTTTGTCAAAGAAAGTGATAATATCTTAACTGAAGATTTCTCCCAAATTTCTAAGGTGGAGTCATTGCTTTACCTTTGTATCGACGCACTCCCAGAATATAAGCAAAGGGTTGGGAAAATATGGAGAGAGAGAGAAGTTTGGAAATCAAGGGTGAAACACATAGGCATCCCCAACCTCCTGAGAATTCAGGAGTTTGTTGCAGCTTTTCAGGAGTGGAAGACTCAACGTGCTTCTCCGACCACTGATGGCAAATCTGGAGATTCAAATCCGTTGCCCCAGCCGTGACCTTATTGGCTCATTTTCCTTTATTTAGTTCCTCAGTTATGCTATTTTCGTAATCTTGATCTTTGAATCAATTTGTTATAAACTAAATCCCATATGGGTCAGAGTTACTTTAACTCTGGGTTTGGTTTATTGGATGATATGATTAGGGCATTCATATATATAGGTTTTTGAATCTTTCATAAAGGATATACAAAGATAGAGAAAGAAAAACAAGAAGATATTTTTGGCTGAACTATTTTATGGTTTTACAGTATAGGATGATTGTTTGACAAATTTTTCATCTGTGAATGAAAAGAAGAAACAATTATTGTTTACTTAGATCTGTGCATCTGAGTGTTTGAAATTGGATTTTTTGTGTGAAATCACCTTTCATCTGGTAATTGCTCTTTTATTGGACAACTCGTTATATGTGTTCTATTATTTATTGGTTCAGCAAATATATATGTATGTGTTTATGTATTTAAATGTATTGAAAATAGAATCTGTGCATTCTATTACTCACTATTATTGTAGAAATTTACCGTATTCATAACATAGTTATGTATGAATGTTAGTTTGCCTTAGGCACTTTCTGGTTAAAAGTGTATTTGGATAGTTGAATAGATTGAATTCATTGGAAATCTTAAAGGGAGCTGTACCTAAATTCAGAGGGGAACTAATTTAAAAAGTTCACCCATTTGTTGCTTAACTCATTTGTTCTTTAAAGAAGGGTATAGAGTCAAAATAAAACATTTTTAGAATAAAGACAAATCTGTTAGCCAACATATTTCTAGATGATATATTGATCTATTTGAGGACTATGGAGGAGCATGAGGAGCATTTGCGTTAGGTGTTACAGTGTCTGAGAGAAAATCAACTTTATGCTAATTTTTTGAAATGTGAATTCTTTCAGATGGAGGTGAAGTATTTGGGTCATGTTATCTCTTGAGAGGGTATTACGGTGGATCCTTCGAAGATCCAAGCTATTATGGATTGGCCTACACCTACTAATGTTTCTGAGGTCCGTAGTTTTATGGGGTTGGCAGGTTACTATCGCCATTTTGTTATGGGGTTTTCGAGGATTACTCATCCTATTACTTCTTTTCAGAGGAAAGGGAAGAAGTTTGTTTGGTCAGAGCAGTGTTAGGCAACGTTTTAGACCCTTAAGGAGTAGTTGACCAGTGCACCTATTTTAGCAATTTTTGATCCTACCAAGGAATTTGTTGTTTGTACAGATGCTTCTTTGGAGGGTTTAGGAGCAGTTCTGATGCAGGATGGTCACATGATTGCCTATGAGTCTCGTAAACTCAAGGATCACAAATTGAACTATCCCACTCATGATCTGGAGTTAGCCACAGTTGTGCATGCCTTGGTGAGGTGGAGGCATTTTATCTTAGGGCATTGGTTTAAGCTACATAATGATCATCGTAGCTTGTAGTATATTTTCACGTAGCCAAACTTGAATGCGAGGCAGAGGCGTTGGATGGAGTTCTTGTGTGAGTATGACTTTGAGGTCAAGTATATTTAGGGCAAAGAGAATGTGGTAGCAAATGCTCTTA
Organism: Cunninghamia lanceolata; assembly: GCA_027924645.1. NCBI lineage: Eukaryota > Viridiplantae > Streptophyta > Pinopsida > Cupressales > Cupressaceae > Cunninghamia > Cunninghamia lanceolata. The sequence goes on from BSBN01000567.1 coordinate 1,978,315, forward strand.
GTCATCGGAGACATGAGATCTCAACGATCTCTCTCACAGTTGATTTGAGAGGTCAGATTCTCGCAGCACTTCTTACCGACAATTAGTACCAGGAGGTGAAGTCTGAGATTGAGTCTGGTAGACCTTTAGAGGGTAGATTCTCTGGTTACTCTCTTCAGTCAGATGGTCTTTTGCGACATTTGGGTTGTATCTATGTTCCTAGTTCTGAGGGTCTTCATACCCTAGTGTTGTCAGAGGCACATTAGGCACCCTATTCTACTCATCCGGGCGTCAAGAAGATGCATGCAGATCTGTGTCAGCTATACTTTTAGAGTGGTATGAAGTGGGATATTACTAATTTTGTGTCAAGGTGTCTTGAGTGTTAGAGGGTGAAGGTGGAGCATCACCACCCTGCAGGTCTTTTGCAGCCTCATTTGATCCCAAAGTGGAAGTGGGACATCATTTCAATAGACTTCATTGTTAGGTTGACGGTATCCTCTCGTCGACATGATGCTATTATGGTCACTGTGGATAGGTTGATGAAGGTAGGTCACTTCTCTCATGTCCGTTCTTCTTATAATGCTACTACGGTGACCAGAGTGTTCCTGGAGGACATCATCAGACTTCATGGGATTCCTCATAGGATCATCTCCAATAGGGATCTAGTGTTCACTTCCGCCCTTTGGACTTCTCTGCAGCATGCCTTGGGGACACAGCTAAACTTTAGTTTAGCATACCATCCTGAGACTGATGGATAGACCAAGAGGATTAATCAGGTTCTCGAGGATATGCTTAGGATGTATGTGATGGATTGGCAGAGCCGTTGGGAGGACTACCTGTACCTAGTGGAGTTTGCTTATAATAATGGATATCATAGTTCTATCGGCATGTCTCCATTTCAGGCTTTGTATGGTTGCCCTTGTAGGACCCCTCTGAGTTGGGATCATCTCGAGGATAGAGTTCTTCTTGGTCCATATATGCTTAGAGATATGGAGTAGCAGGTCGATAGGATTAGAGAGCATTTGGTGGCAACACAGGAAAGACAGAAGAAGTATGCAGATGCTCATAGGATCGATCGACAGTTTTCAGTTGGAGATCGGGTGTTCTTGTATGTGCGACTGCGAAAGAGTCTGATCCGTTATAGAAAGGGCTCTAAGCTAGCACCATGCTTTGTTGGACCTTTTGAGGTGTTGGAGAGGATCAGTCTTATCATCTTACTTTTTCGCCTAGTGTTTCACGCATCCATGATGTGTTTCATGTTTCTGTACTTAGACCTTATTATCCATATATTGTTTATGTTCTTGATTGGATTGCTCTACAGGTAGAGGACGAGTAACTGGCTTTGGAGCCTGTAGGCATTCTACATCATAGGAGACTTGCTCTCAGGGGCAGAGACGTGGAGTAGGTCAGGGTCCAGTGGGACCCTAATGACGTGATTTCTGCTACCTGGGAGGATGCTTCCAAGATGAGAGAGTTATACCCTTACTTATTTGCAAGCTTCCAAGAGTAAGTTTGACTCTAGGGGGAGGATGTAATGCCCCCTCATTTTTTGGCTTGTGATAGTTGTTAGTTTCACATTACTCTTTGTCTGATCTGAGACAATTGTTAGTTCTTCCATTGCATTCAGACAGTTCTGAGACATTTGAGTTATTAGGCCTATGGCTTATGCTTATTTTGATCATGATAGACTATGTTCGACTGATATAGTTTTGACATGTGGTATGAGTTTATGATGACATTGTTGTTATTTCAGTTATGATGAGATTGGCATGGTTAGTAATGGGTTAATATTAACATGTGGTATGAGTTTATGATGACATTGTTGTTATTTCAGTTATGATGAGATTGGCATGGTTAGTAATGGGTTAATATTAACATGTGTTATGTGATTTGTTGGCACCTGATTTTTAAATACAAATGTTTATAGTCTTGTTTCAGAGTAGGGACGGTGTAGTACTACTCAGTTCGAGTGCCCTACTACGCCGTGATTCTCTGACTCAGTGTATGTTTGATATATGTGCAGTTGATCATATACAACCCATTGTTCTCATGCAGGTTGCAAGTATCGGGCCTTGACTCCACCTTACTTAGTAGGTTTGAGCGGGCCCTACACCAATGGATAATGTTGATGGAGATAACATGAGGTTTATCCCCTAGGTCAGTCCAACCTTCCATTTGATGGTCGTCATGTGGTTCGTATGTTTATTGTTGGGTCCTTATTAGGTCAGCCTATGTGTATTCTTGTATGCGTAAATGATCTATGATATTATGGCATTTTATTGTTAAACAATATAGTATTTTTGATGTGTCGTAAAATTGGAATATTCTTGGAGGAAGCTAATTAAGTAAATTGTAATGCAAAATTAAGTTAACTATTCTCATGTGGTAAAATTTATATATGGGTCAAAGTTTTATTTGAACACATTAATGTCTATAGTTATGGATAGAATCATTCTGGGGGAATAATTAAATGTGGTTAGTTGTCAATTATGATTCCAGAGTGGGGAATCTCCATGATTAGTAAAAAATTAAAATTTTTGGTGAAGAGGATTCATGAGAACATATTTGGTGTGAGTGGGCATTTATGACTGAAGGTTATTTTGTTCTGGGAGGAAACTTTTGAGAAGGGGATTCAGAAGATTGATTGGGAGGAAGGAAGAGAGAAGTTCAGAAGGAGGATTCAGGAGTTGGAAATTTCAGACCGAGTATGTTTTCAAACGAGTTGTTTTGCTTGTAGTTAATAGCTCTATAAAATGAAATCTCTGTGTGTATATTGATCTGTGCATTTTATTGATTTGTTAAATCAGCTAGATAGAAGTCTGGTTCCTCAGTGAATTTTTGTTTTCTCCAAACGTTGTTAAAACCTTTCATACCGCTACTTCTGCAATCAATTGTACCCTCATTTCTGATGTTGTTCTTTTTCTTTCCTGTGGATATTTCTCTGAACCTCTCTGCAAAAATAATCTATTACCGATGGAAGGTGTAACTGAGTTGTAACCATCCTTCTTCTGGCTGCCAAGCACCCATTCTGTGTCTTCCTCTTTGATGGTTCCTATGCTGCATGGTTTAATCAAATCCATTCTATTCACATTTTGCAATGCACTATTATTCTTCACTCTGTCTTCATTCTGCATTGAATCCAATGATGGTTTCTTTTAATCACTCAATCCCGTTTATTATGTCGGTGGAGGCAATAACTAGGTTTGCTCTTGCGTAGGCATCAAACTGAAACCATCCCTTTTCTGAAGCTCTGTTAGCAAATTTTCATGGTTTTGTATTGCTTTCACCTCTAAATCATGCCTAATCACCCAGCCCTCTTGGGGCGTTGTGCTAGAGGATCTCTATTTAAGATCAGTGTAAGAGATTCTACCGTGGTGCACTGTGGGGATTCTGGGTTTTAAATTGTTCTTGCATACTTTCATCCACTAGATCTTTAATTTACCTCAACGCTCAACCTGAATAAGAAATCTTCTTGTGCAAGCTTTCAGCTTTGCTCAGTCAATCAACGACCTGAATTGAAACATCAATCAATTTTTTTTGCTTTTAATCATTTGTGCAACCAAATTTTATCCTAAGGATGTTAATGATTACACCTGCCATTTTATTTTGAGTGGCGGCCTCACTTTGTTGATTGGCAAATAGAAATTTAATTTTTAAACTTTACCTTTTCTCCTATAGGAGCGGTCAGCCATGTTATCTGCAATCATCATCAGCATTTATTAACTTCAATGTTCAGTTCTGCATTAATCTGTTAGTGAGCCTGGCGAATTGCTAGATTAGTGGATGCGCTTGGGTTTCGATTGCGTGCCTTAGCCATGGTTTCTGTATTTTACCCTCTCCCTTCCCTTGTATCTCACGCATTACCATAATCGTTGTTATGGTAGCTTTATCTGGGTTATAATCTTGGGGGTTCAGTTTCCTTGTAGCGCCATTATGTTGCATCGATCTTGGCAATTTTGACTTGCGATCTCTCTCATCTTCTCTGCTAGATTGGTTTGATATGGACTCAGTCTTAGAGCTTTAACCTGGTAGTGACTACCGTTATATTTACATCTAGTTTGTAACAAAAGATCTGTAGTCTATTTTCTACCTCTCACCATATCCTATCGATCATCATTTCAGCAACCATTGCATTTCAAGAAGCCGCATTCATTGAAGGCATTCTGTCTAATGGATTTCGGCTTAGCATATGCTTCCTCACTGTGCATTCACATCTACCACAACATCTTTATTGGCATCATCTGATGATGGTTTTTGGATGTTAAATGCCTATCTGTTGTTGTTACCTAGCCGTTTGGCGAATCTAACTTTCATTTGGTGTCGTTCCTCAAACAAAACCCCCTCCATTCCTTAGTCGTTGATGGGTATCGTATGGAAAATACCTCAGAAAGAAAATTTAACCATCAACCTTTTATAGTCCAGACACCGTTGCCATTGTTGCCTGAGCGATACAGTCATGTATAAAATCCTTCATTTCTGGGTTTAGCCATTATTTTTTTTTTAGGAAACGTGTGTTTATGGAAACTTTCCGTAGATCTTCCTTTGATTTAGGGTGACTCACTACTATTATGGTTGTTTCTATTCACATTTGTCGTAGTTTGATTTATGGTTTTAGAAACAAATCTCTCTATTAGACACTCTATTTATTGATAGTAAAGTTAAAGCATTTAGATATAGAGATATGAGATTTGTAATGAGTATTTTCAGAGTTGTAAATAAACGATTTGCTTCTTATAGATAGGTAATAATAAAATAAAGTAAACTAAGTTAGCTAAGCTTTATTATGTTAGATGAATATTAGTTTAGTTGGTTTCCTATATATATATATATATATATATATATATATATACCTTCTCTACTGAGTTCTAGACGTAAAGATAGGGGTTCAAATTCTTCTTATAGCATGTTAGAAAGATTGTATCTAGTTCTAACATTCTTACTATCAAATGACATTCATATATGATCATTGTTATTATTAGATAAAATTAAAGGATTAGATGTTGGCTCTCATTGTTACATTAGGATGTACTTTTATTTATTGGCATATATTTTAGAATAGAATATAATTATTATATTACTTGGGTTCAGGTAAGAAATGTTGAGTTACTAATATAGAAGGATTTATAGTTCTAGAAGTAGAATAATATTTGGATTTTATTTTGAAAACCTTATAGTGATTCTTGGTTTAAATTGTTCAATGGAGTAATGTTGAGTTAATATGGTCTTTCTTTAAATTTTATTGTCGTTATAGGAAGTAAGAATGCTTCGGTTATAGGTTGTAATGCATTCTTTGAAGTGTTTCATTTTCGCAAATCTTATTCAGGAATGGTATGTAGAGTCATTGTTAGCATAGTGAAAGATCGCCCTTGGAACAAATTGTTTATTTTATCAACTTGTTATAATGATGGTATCGAGTCATTTTCCTTTCTCTTTATCCCTTGTTGACCTTATATTATTGTGGTCTAAAGGAAAGTCATGGTCGTTTAAACCTAGTTTCCATATCAGAAAGGGTATTGTTGTAACATGGTAAGGAATTTGAATTACCGACTCTAGAGGCTTCATTGCTTGGGTTTCCACTTGTTATTTGTATCCATCTATTCCAATGATGTATTGTTTCTAGTTTTGAAGGGAATAAAGGGACTTATATTGTTGTGGTCAAGTGAGTGGCATATGTAATGGATCAAAATCTATTGTAACCCTTGTCCTTGCATGTTTTTGGTTTTTGGATGATTGGTCAGAGATTGCTAGGAGAGTAGCTTTCATGGTGGGGCCGGTGCCCAGAGAGGCCGCCTGGGTAACCCCATGGAAGTTGTAAGCAAGTGATAACTTAATAACTTATTTAGGAGGGTTGGGGTAGTAAATCACATAACAAGATAAGTAAGATACCTCACCCATGCCTTGAGTGCTCTTGCAGGCTAAGGATGGGATGAGAAGGCTTGGTTGGCAAGGTCGACCTCCTTGTCTCCACGAGAGGACATGTCAGCTCCGCATGTGTCACCCTATGGGGCCGGTGCCTAGAGAGAGGCTGCCAGGGTAACCATAGATGGGGGCCGACTTCTAGTGAGAGATAGCTTGGGTAACCCATGTTAGGACCATGCGATGACACTCTCCTTACCACAGTCCAGTTTCTTCCTCTTTATCTTTTGTTGTGACCTCTGGAGTGCAGACTTGTCTTCATGGTTGATCTTATCTTGATGATTTGATTTGTCTTGTTTTGGCGAGTACTGTCTTGTCTGTGCAGTCTTGTTATCCTATTTTGTCTGCATGGAGTTTGTATCTTTTTGTTGTATTCATTGTTGTAACCTTGACCTAGTGGAACCTCATTGTTATCTCCTAGCTCGGAGGGGTGGACCTCAGGGTTCCACATGGTTGGGAGGTAGAGCTATCCATTGGTCTTCTTAGATATTTGGTTCGAGATCAGAGCGGAGGTGTTCCGGTTCCAGTTTTTCTCTACACCTTCAATGTGTTGTATACATTCATAATTGTACTATTTGTAAACCGATGTAATCGGTCTTGTAATCTTGTATTGAAACTTGTAATCATTCATCTCTGTAAATGTATAATGTATTATTCTTCTGTTGTATTGTGATGCAGATCACTTGTATGGTTTTAATTTCATTTGATGCAGTTATGTTCCCTAGAAGTGTTAGCTGTTCATTTCATTTAATGTTGTTATTAGTGCAGTTATATTTAATGTATAATGCATTTCCTTGTTTCAAAATAAAAAATTCTGTAATATTGTTATTTGTTAGTCTAGCACTCTAGGGTTGCATGACGGGGCATCACACAAGATCTTTGGATCAATCTAGTTAAGTGCATTTAATCTATTCATGATTAATTGAAATCCTAAATTATTATGTTCATTTATGTTCAATCATCATGTTCTAGAGCTAATTCATTTACTAGTTTAAAGGTTGATTTATGTTTCAACGTATATGCATTTTTTAACTATTCTAAATTAACATTGGGTAAAGTTCATTTTTCAAGTCATATTTTAATTATGAAAATTTATTTGATTTAACATCATACCTCTAGTTTCATTTTGGGGTTTAAATTTTTCTTCATTATTTTTACGTTAAATTAGATTTATTCTTTCTAAAATTGTGCATCATTATTTTTATATTTAGGAAAGGATGCAATATTGTTTTAGACCTATGTACACGTGCTTGAATTAAAATTAGAACTTAATTACTTTTTGTGCACAGTGCACACTGATATGGATATGCTTTGGACACGTACTGATTCTAAGATTAAGAGATTGAGACAGATTCTAGCTGACCCTTCTACCACTGGGGTGTATAGAAGTAATTGTAATATGATTTTACAGAGTTTAGTCACCATTAGATAGTCACTAGGAGGTCTCCATGCATATTCTAGGGAGACGTTAGCAACCATCCTTGCCCAAATGAGGGATCAGGTATCAGATGATGTTCCTTTGAGCACAGTCCAGAAGAGTGCCAAAGGAAACTATCAAAACTCAATGTTTTCCCCAGTATTCCACCAGATCTCAGGTCAGGGCATATCAGGTGACTAGGTGCATATGCCCTAGGATGGCCCCTTTGATATATCCATGATTTCTTGCAGCACATGGTCATTATCCAAATAACGATCAAATTCCATTATATTTTGCACATCAGTTATACGTTGAGGTCCATTTAGGCCTCAACATTAACTATTTGGATTTACTAGGTCATTCGGGGTAGGGGTGTGGTAGGTTTTGTGATAGGGATGCTTACCATCATGCAGATTGATAGCCCACAGATTACTGGGCCTTGGTTGGGCAGAGGATGCCTACTGTCTCTCCAACCATTACCCCTACTGTCGATGAGGTTGTCATTGGGAAGCAATTGATAGTATTGTTGATATTGTAGTCTAGGCTCAACGCATATCTACAGATCATGTGGGCCAATACCTGATGAGACATCCACGTAGGTCACCTATTGATTCAGATGCATATGTTGTGGTATGTATCCCATCTCCAGATGAGATAGAACACGTTGCACGTGATGCCCAGATTTTGAGGGATACTAGTTATAGATTGTCTGATGACTTGATGAGAGATATCGTGTGATCTCATCACAGTTGGGGATCCCCTTAGCAGATGTTGCTTCATTTATGGGTCAATGTTGTGGAGGTTTGTAGACTCCTATAGCTCAATCCTGGCATTTTGATATGGATCCTACTAGATGATCTGGTGGGGCACATGAGCCACCTACCCCCAGCCATTCTACCAATTCGTCACAGGGGCATCCACAGGTTGATGATTATGCTGCTACAGGTGCCCAACCATCTACTGCTCCAGGTGCTCAGACATCTGCTAATACACTCGAGGAGGCTGCGAGAGGTCTAGGTTTTATGGAGATGCTCTCTTCAGGGTCAATGCCATCTCACTTGTAGAGTCTGCTACACACATCATTGGTAGAGCTAGTCCAGGGTAGGACTACAGAGGAGTTGGTAGATTATATGATTGCAGAAGGTGGCATTGAGGATGCAGAGGTGACTCAGATATATATGCACATATAATTTTTAAGTTTTAAGTAAATACATGTAGTATGTAACTTCATTAGAACCACGTACAACACATTTTTATAAATTATATAACTTGAATTTTTTTTTTTATGTATTCATGCATATATGTCTAGGTGGAGGTAGCACACGTGACTCCTAGTTTGAGGGGAGAGCACGCACATACACGTTCTTCGCTTGACCATGTTAGTGGACAGGTGAACTTTAATTTTCATCTAAGTTAACGTATATATGTACATGTTCACTTGTTCATGTGTGTGTGTATATATATAAATTTAATATAATTTTTAATTAATTACACAAGTTTGTATATGTATATATATGTAGGGTTCAACACATTTATCGGATGCTCAAGATTCATGCTCGGATGGTCGCTCGATTAGGAGCCGACATGATGACCCGGAGACCATATGACCTGCACTAGTTTATACACACGTGTTTATTACATGGACATTTTATTTTTCCGTTCACTTATATTTCATAGATTTACTCTAGACATGTTTATATATCGATTCTAGACATATCTACTCTAGACATGTTTACATATCGATTCCAGACATTTGAGTTTATGTTTATGTTTTAGATCTATTGATGTATGATTTGGTTAAATAGATATATGATTTGGTTAAATTTGGTCAATAGAATCTAATTTGGCATATCATAATATTAGAATCATTAATCATTCTATAAATGCATTATAAGAGAATACATTGATCATCACAAGCATATTGCATCCTTTCCTACACCATCATTGATCTTGGTTCATTATCATTGAGTTGATTTGTTTAGGGGCATAACTAAGTAGAATATGATCCTCACTTAGTGCAACTTCCTAAATGATGTATATATAAACCACCCTTTAGACATAGGTACAATGAGATGAGGCAAGTCTACTATAACCATCCATCCCTACTATTTCACTTTTATAAATTGAAGTTCAATTGTGTGTGTCGAATTAGTTTAAAATACACATGGATTTGAATTAAAATATAACAAAATCAAAGTATAAATTTTGGGGTGTTCATCTAGGCAAGGCCCTAATACTAGCACATTGGAGAATCACTTCTTAGCATCTTCGAGCGAATATGACCTTTTGTTTTACACCACTTAATGTATATATTCAATTATGTTAGGTTAAGGGGACCCTTCTAGAATTAACTAATAAAGATGAATGATATCAAAATCCTTACGTTGTTTAGATATTAATTTTAAGGAATGAGAGGTAAATTAATTGAGTAAATGATGGTAATGTGATGTCTTGGCCTCTTGCTAATATTTAATGCATGTATGCCCCACAAGATCTTATAAGTTCCTTGTTGTGAATTATGGTTCACAAGAGAGGTAGGAATATGAGAGACATACCAACATAAACTAAACTCATTAAATTTAAATATAAAGATCTTACTTGAGATGCATCCAATTATGTTGTAAAGCTCTACCACAAGTTCTAATATAAAATTGAACTAGAATCAATAACATAACATCATCTTTAATAATATAATTTAAATAGAAATTTTATACGATAAATTTTACATGTAAAACTCGGCATCCATAAAACCATCATAATCAAATCACATAAAAAGTTATTCACTAAGGCTCATGTATTATCATCATGTACATAATGAGAAAGGTGTAATATAATTTATTACTTGTCATTTGTATGCATCCAACCAAATTGTAACTTGCTCTACCACTTGATCATTCTAATATAAAATCACTAATTACATGTACAAATGAAATTGTGATAAATTATTACGAGTCTTTCTCATTATGTAATGATGATAATATGAGCCTTAGTGTTCATAAAGTTAAAATACATGTGTGATAATTGTGATGGTTTTATGGATGCCTCTTTACATGTGTAAAATCATATTCTATTTCTATTTTAATTATATATTATCTATGATGTTATATGTTATAAATTGATTAACGTTTAATTTATGTAGATACTAAAACTCAATACTTAAGTAAAAACTATTGGCATGGAAAAAATATTTAATGAAACCCACTATTTATAGGAAAAAAGTTTAAAATAAAAGCTAACAATTAATTAAATTGCTATTACTTTATAATTGACAACTAATTATATTAAAGGGAAGAAAACAATATAAAGTGTTATTTAATTACTAAGTTTAATAACTAAAAAAAGTTTATAATAAAAGCTAAAAAATAACAAATTCCATAATGAGCCTGACGAGTGTGGAGATTTCAAATGAGCCTGTGCGTGGGAGTTCGCCTGTGCGCGAGTTTGTGCCTGCAACGGTCGAGGATAAGCCTGATGAGGACAGCAAGGTGTTAGCTCCAGACGTTGGCCATAAGGGTCCTCTGGGCATTCAGGGTTTGGGTTCTGGGCTGTAGGGCTTGTCTTCTACTGCAACGGACAAAGAGGAGATTGTGACTAGCGGCAACGTGGTCGGGAATGATGGTAGTGGGGTGCCTGATGTGGGTCTCAGGGTTCTTGGGGGCCCGAAGAAATTTTTTGCTGCTGTATCTGGCTCTGGGGCTCGGTCTCGCTCACCTCAGCTTGGCTCTCGGCCTATCCCTTGTGCCCGAGAGTCTCCTGTGGTGCTGTGTGGTCCGAAGGTCACAGAAAATGAGGATTACTATCGCAATAATGGTGTGATATGTAGATTTAATGACTTTGGCCCTCTCTGCCCAACCTCCATTCTTGGGTCTTGGAGTCATGGAAGCCACTTGTTGAAAGTAAGATTGAGTTGTTTCCTTGTGCAAGAGGGTTCTTTATTGTGGTTTTTGATTCCTCGGAGCAGAGATACTTAGTTCTCGATGGCAAGGTTTGGTTTTGGGGAGAACATTCCCTTTCTATCAAACCCTAGACTCTGTCCTTTAACCCCTTTACAGAGCCGCTTAACACCAGACCCATTTGGGTCTATCTCCCAAATCTCCCTCTCCAATTTTGGGAGGATTCTTGCTACGAGGGCATTGGCAATGCTATTGGTTGCTTCCTCAAGGTTGATTCTACTACATCCTTCATGGGGCATTCCACGGTAGCCCGCATCCTTGTGGATATTGACATCTCCAAACCTCTTTATGGATATGTGGTTTTGATGGTAGGGGATAGGCCCTGGAAACAACTATTAGATTATGAGGGCATCCCTTTCAAATGTAGAAGATGTTTTGCTACAGGGCATTTGGCCTCTGGTTGTCCCCTCACGCGCTGCAAGGGCACTGCTACTTGGTGGAAAGATGCTCTCTTAACGCATTTGATTGTTGGTGATTCCCAGTAGGATTGTTCCTCTCAGGAGGATGTATCCTCTGATGAGGATGAGCTTCCTGTTGGGATTGTTCCTAAGGGGGTGGCTGCTGCTTCAGTTCCCTCGTATTCTCTGGACTCTTCTGATCGTTCCTCCGCTCACTTGTCGGCTCCTCCAGCCTCGGGCAAGATTCCTTCTTGCTCTGTTCCTGCTTCTTCCTCTTCGGTCTTGCCTTCTTCGGCTTCAGTTTCTACTGCCGGATGTCCTCTACTGCTGCTACTGGGGTGCCTTCTTCTGCTGGGGTTGTAGCTGTGGGGAATGGTTATTCTTCTCCACTTGCTCCTTCCCCTTTGAAGGCTTGTGCGAATGTTTCACCACCTTCTTCTCCCACTTCTGCTATCAGAGAGGATGATGTCTTATGGATTGTTGTTCATAGAAAGAAGCATGGTCTTCCTAAGCATGTTTCCTTGACCCATTCTTGGGCCAAGGGTGTTCATCCTGCTAGATCAGGTTCTTCTTTTGTTTAGTTGTTCCTTGCTACCTTGCTACAACTGTTTTGTCTGGGTGCTGTCGATGTGCTGTTTTTGGCTTGTTATAGCCTTGTTTTGCCTTGGGGCTGCTCTGTATAGGGTTTTGGACCCTCTTTTCCAGCTAATCTAATAAAAAACAATTAATTAAATTACTATTACTTTATAATTAACAACTAATTATATTAAAGGGAAGAAAACAATATAAAGTGTCATTTAATTACTAAGTTTAATAACTAAATGAATATTATCACACTCCTAGCTAAATAAGCTTAAATTTTACATGAATAAAATAGGTGTTACATTGGTTTAAATTAAGAGACTTTCATTATAAATGGAATTGCATATATATGGTGTCTAATTTAAAACATTTAAGTTTTTCTAGTTATATAAAAGAGGTTTCTAAAAGACATGCTTTTAAGGAGAGTTTTTATTCTATTTTTATGAAACACAATTATAAAAACATGGATAGATAGTCACTAATCTATCTATATCTCAAAATATAAACACCGGGTTTGACTTTTGAGGATATACTATATTTGATTTCACACATTTCATAAAAAGTTTAGAAAAACCCAATTCCTAAAATAGGATTTATTGAAGGCGTAACAGATTGGTTTTTTTTTTATATTTTTAATTCACATATATAAAAATTAGAGATGCCCAAATAATCAAGAGATATGGCCAAAATAATTCAAGCAATTGTTTTTCAACCTAACTAGTTTCCTAGTTTCTAATTTTACCCTCAAATTATCAATTCAATCCAAATTCATATAAAATCACTTACTTTTATAAATAATCGTCAAGTTTCTATTTGATTAAACCTTATCATATGATTAAATTCTCTTCACTTAAGTTTCTACCTACAAGTTTCACCAAAGTTTGCATTCCCAAATTTAAATTTTAGTTTTGAGTCAAAAAAATCAAAATTATCATATATTTAAAATTCACAAAATCAAAAGACACTAATTCTAATTTCTTCCAAAAAGATTCTATCATATTATCCTAGTGCTCACCTTTCATTTTATACAAGAACCTAGGTTTTTATCTCTAATTCTCAATTTCCTATTTGATCTTTTCAATAAGGTTTTAAAATAAATTATATAACATTTTCTAGGATTCTATTTTATTCACAAAGGTGAATATCTTCCTAACCATTTCTTCTTGCAAAATCAACTCTAGATTTGTATCCTACAACAACTAGTTCTCAAATAAATTTTTATGAATACTAAGTTTTTTATTCATATTATTTTCTAATTCTTTGTAAAATGCAATATAATCAAGAAAGCAATCCTTTTTTATCAAAAATTTCAACGTCATTGTTTGCCAAAAGAAAACTAAATATTTTCTAAAGCTTTTCATGAATACCTCAAATCCGCTTGCAAAAGTTTAATGAAGAACAAAGCCAATCACTAATCTTGAATTCCAATCCACAAAACAATTAGCCACAATCTTTAACCTATGAGTTTGCAACCTTCTTTTTCTAGAATTCTATTCTTTTGCATCCAAATTTTCTCCTTAAAATTTTTCCTTGGTAATCTTTCCTTTGTTTTTTCATCTATTTATGGTTTTCCTCTATTCCTTTACTTATATATATATATATATATATATATAAACAATAAAATAGATAATAAAACAATTAATTAAATATTATTTTAACCTTTCTTTTTAATATTTTATTTTAAAAAAATCATAGGATAATGTTAATAATACAAATTTAAATCAAGATAATTTTAAAACACTATTATAAGAATAAGGATAACTTTTTTTAATATTATTCTATGAGAATAAAGCTTAATTAATATTAAATTTTATCCACTTAAATAATCCAATTAGTTTATAAAAAAATCTTTATTTTGCCTTAAATTTTATTTATATATTTTATCATTATTTATTATAATGAAGTTTTATCCAAAATAGAATTTTTAATTTCTAAATTATTTTTAGAACTTTTTTTTAGACTGCAGGAACTGGTAACCTTTTTTCACGTGATCGGGGTAGCCCCCCTAGCCTAGACCGGAATTTTTAGCCAATCACCCAGTAGAACAAAGCCCTTTTAATAATTATATACATATTTTTAATAAATATGATGTTTTATCCTCTTTCTTTAATTTATTTAATTTAGCTTTGGTACAAATTTAATTTTCTATTGTTATTTATTTTATTATTCTACCCTTGTTATAATCATTATTATTTATTTGTTTTTAAATAAAATATGCTCCACCTCTTTCAAAGTATTTTATTTAAATTTAACTATAAATTTTTTCTTTACTATTAAAATTGTCATTTGATTAATATTATAATTTAATTAATTAATTAATTTCTAATCCAATTATAATTTCTATATATTTAATTAAGCCAAATTTTAAGTGTTGAAAAAGAAGGTTATGACAAATAAGCTCAATTAATGGTGAACATAGTGATCTGTGTGAAAAACCCTAGTAGTGACTTTAAACATGGTTGACTGAGTTTATGAGTCATGACTTCATAACATATTTGGTAGAGTTTAAGTTGCACGCTTTTTTGCTAGTTATGTCACTGTGAAAGTGTGACTTCCTTTTATTTCCTCACTCGCATGCCAATCACATTTTTATTAGTTAGTCGCCACTTCATTGCCATTGATTTAGACTGGTCATATCACTCAAAAAGTGTGATTTTCATATGTTTGTCTTATGTCCTTGTCATGTCACGATTCACTAAACTAGTCGTTCTATTTAGCAAGGTTTCTAGCTGGCATAGCCACTTCAAAAAGGCACCCTTCATTTATGCTTTCACAGGTTCGTTTATGACAGAGTTTAGTTATGCTATTGCCACTTTTAACACAAATTTGCCCTATTTCTACCATTCTATCCTGATTTTGATTATCACTTGCCACTAGAATTGCATTTTAGAATGGCATTACCATTAAAAAGTGCAATTCACCTCTTGTTTCGATACCTGGTGTGTTTTTCCTTAATGTTAGCCATTTGAATTAGGGTTTGACATTGGCATGCCTAGCTTAAAGTTGTAATTTCTCTTTACACTTAAACTCTACTTTGTTGGTTAGTGGAAGTTTGTGCTACTTTTGCCATTTTGCCACCATCCAAGCATGCTTCTATGTTGGATAAACCACTTCAACAATGTGCCTAAGTCCATAACTTGCTCTTTTCACTCCTTTTGTCTTATCTTCGAATGCTAAGTTCTTTTGAATGACTTCATGACTCAATGGCTGAAACTTCTTTCATTACCTCTCCTCAAGCATAACTGAAGGAACTCTTGCATTCATCTAGGCATCCATCTCGATCCCCTTCGTGACAAATTCTAACTCGGAAGAACATTGGCTTACTTGTCCTTGATGTGTTACTAATGATTTATTGACACCAAACTAACAAAGAAGGTCTGCAAATGGAGCTTCGTAGGGGTACCAATGTGGGTACTAACAATGATAGAAAGATTACATAAAAAAATTATTTTACATTAGGAAGTGGACTGATTACATGTAGTTCAAAGAAGCAAAATACAGTTGCATTATCTAATATAAAAGCTGAGTATGTTGCATTAACAACAATGTGTACACATGTAATCTGATTAAAAAATGTTTTGAAAGATCTACATGAACAAAGAAATCCTATAGTAATATTTTGTGACAATGGTGGAGCAATACAATTAAGCATCCAGTATTTCATGCAAGGACAAAACACAGAGAATTGTAGCACCATTATGTAAAAGTATAAGGCAAGAAAATTGAAATTCAGTTTTGGAGGTCAAAAGAATAGTTGGTAGACATCATGACTAAAGGACTAGGGAAGATAATACATTAAAATTGAAGACAAAGTTGCAAATACAAGAAATGACATCAAGGGGGAGAATCTTGGAAAATTTGATGTCAAACAATTGTAAAAGAACGCAAAAAAAGTAGGACGACAAAAGTAATAGTTAAAAAAAGGAGTAGCAATTAAATATAAAATTAGGAAGATAAAAATAGGACCATTTTTTTCTGTTTTTAAAAGCAAGGCTATGTTTAGAGTGTTTTATTTTGTTGTTATTAAGTAAAAGGTTAGATCATTGTTAGGATAGCAGTGAGAGGGTAAGACAACAATTTTTTTTGATTGTAAGCTCAATATGATGCTGAGGTGGAGTAGGAGATTGTTTTGATTTAATATAAAGAAAAAATTGTTCCAAAAAAACTTTAACAACTTTAAGATCTTGCGGATGAAATTTATGATTTTTTGAGGTTTTTATCCTGCCTCTATTTCATACGAAATCTCTGAACAAAGCTATAAGGTACTTAAAAACAAGAAGAATATAGATAAATTTCAGCCTCATCGAATCAACAGTTCTAGGCATACCAGGTTACCAAACTCTATAAAAAATGGCTTGTTATAAAAAACAACATAGGCTGTTTAAGACTAGGTGATAAATTAGGGTGAATGTAAACTACTTTTTTTGGAGGAGATATGATTTAAAGCATGTCACAGCACATGAAAAAAAAACCAGTACTTTTAGTTAAAATTACTCTACATTTTTTGGGCAAGAGCCATCAGAAAAATTAGTGTCTAAGGGTGATGAATTTTAATAGAAATACAAGATTATGGTTTAATACAAATGAATTTACTTTATGATAAGCCCATATAAGTGTCTCATGGAGCTTATGACTCATATATCTATTAAAAAATGTAAGATTATGATTAAAAACAGATGAGTTTCTTTTATAATAAGCCCATCTATGTGTCTCATATAGCCTATGACTTCTATGCACTTTTAAGCAGGCATTTGCATCAAGTTTTCATAATCTTGAGAAAAATTGTGTCAGGATGCAAGCAATCCTTCCAGCCTAGGCACTATAAGAAGAAAGATGAGAACTATTACACG
Source organism: Cunninghamia lanceolata (assembly GCA_027924645.1). Classification (NCBI taxonomy): domain Eukaryota; kingdom Viridiplantae; phylum Streptophyta; class Pinopsida; order Cupressales; family Cupressaceae; genus Cunninghamia; species Cunninghamia lanceolata. The sequence goes on from BSBN01000567.1 coordinate 1,995,410, forward strand.
CTGAAACAATTTTCCAGAACTTTAAACAAATTTGGTTTTCCAATTCAGCCAATTATCTTTCAATATGAAATCAGTATTAATATTGATGACCCCATAGAATGTGTCCGCTACAGTGCTTATCACAGTCAAACCTATATTGTTGTACCCTCAACTCCATAAAGATTATTCAAACTGATATATCTGATGACACTATCATGAATCAAATATTTTACAGAATAGCCTCTTGACAGAAGTTGCCTGCAATAGGAGTTGAAAGAGTGGTAAGTCCTTTCATTGATAAAAGCTAAAATCAGTCATTGATCAAGTTCTTACAGCAGTGAGTTTCATTAAAAAAACACTGACTTTGAAGTTCAATTCAACAAGCAAAAGAAAAGAAACACAAACCTTTCTCAGTTAATAATTAAAGAAACAGGTTGCAATGTAAAGTAGATAGTCTAATTTGCAGACTGAAACACATTTTTCACCAACAATATTTTTAAGATACAATTGCCTAGCAGCTTTTTCTATAGGCTAAATTAATTACTAACTCTTTGCATGGGCTTTGTGGCTTAGCAGATCCACTAAGCTTAATTTCCCGTTGCTAGTAAAAAGTAAAATGAAAGATGAAGTAGGTTTAAAGTCTTATGCCTACAGTTTTTTTGGCTTGGTAAATGTCAGGTGGAGTTGTGGCTCATGTTATTCTTGACATCTGTCTCAGGGATTTCCAGGACATTGAGAGGGGTTTTACTTCTCTTCTATAAGTGGTTGCTCTGTAACTAGTTATGGAAGTTTTGAAAAAGAAACTAAAGGTCACATTTTTTATATACAAATATTCTCTATGTGCACCGTGCATAAGATAATGATTTGTTTTGAGGTTTTGTAATATTGGATGCATAAAATTGACTTAAAAGTGAAAGAAATAAAATAGTGCTAGTTCTTTCTTTTTTGTTCCTTTAAATATAGATATGCATAAGTTACTGATATTTATCATCCTAATCTGAGTTAGGATTTGGCCGCATCAAAGCCCCCCTTATTATTAAGGTAAAACTCCATTCTGCAATTAGAGAAGAATCCACAACTACATCTATCAAATCTTTCTATGGGAAAATACTATAATAAATCAATATCCTGATCTAGGATTTGGCCTTCTGAAATGAGTCAATTTTGATGTTTGTAACAGAGCTCCTCTAGATCCTTTTGAATGGACTGCAACATTTCTTCCAAAACCTTTTTTTGAAAAAAGACAACATATATTTGTTTTAAACAGAGAAAATTACATAGGAAATGTATTAAGAAAAATGAACAATCCAAAACAGCAGGAGAAATATTAGAACATAGAGCATTACAAAGGATACTTATCAGAGAGTATCAGCAGATGCATCATTTAAACAAAAATAACCTATCAAAATTTGTTTGCAGCATTATGTTATAATCTCAGTAGTTGTGTCAGGATAACATAGGAAATTAAGATTAAACATAGAATTATGGAGCAACACATAGTATGCATGATTAAATGCGAGGGTTAAGGACCACTTCCTTCAGGAAGTTTGCTTAGTTGTGAATCCAAGAAGAAGCTTAAGATTTGAAAAGAGTCTTTGACTGGGTTCCTGTGAGATTGGCTTCAGTGGAGTTTCAACTTCTGTAGCAAGTCGCTTAACTGGGGGGAGCTAGTTCAGTATGGTCATTATAATTTCTGCAATTTGTCTTCTGGATGACTAAGAGGGAAATATTCCATTTATAGCCTCACGTGACTTCTCATTCTGGTCTACAACACTCAGTTTTTCAACCCACTCATTCATTGTTCCCAATTTTTCTGTTTGCTTCATAACACAAAGAAGAAGCTGGTAGAGCACACTTTCCAAGTTGGGGTTGTGTGGACCCTTTTCTTCAGTGAGCTTGTGCAGACCTTTAATTTCCCTTTAAATATCTCCAATACCGAATAAAAGAGATTGTTGAAAATTGGTGTTCCTAATGTGCTGAAAAGTGGCATTGGCATCTTAAAGGTGGGGATTATTCAGGTGAGTTTCCTAGTGGTGGGGTTAGTTCCATGTGACATGCTTGGGAGGGTGAAAATGAATGAGAATTAAAAGCTCAAGGGTTGGATGTTTGTTGCACTCCTCCAAAAGTTTTAATATTTAGACCCTTTATGTCTGTTCTGTCATGTGTGTCTGTCAAGTTGTCATATCTATATAAGCCTCATGTCAAGACTTCAGCATTGAGTGGTCCGTCATTCTTAATGATATATTACTTGTTTGCTAAGGCTATGTGCAGAAGCAGAGAACTATGGAAGATGGTTCAAGAAGAAGTTAGCTTGTCTTTAGGTAACAAGGAAACAAGGAGAAGCATACTTGAGACTTGTAAGGCTTTGATTTGGGTGACATAAGAGGTTAGGATACATGCCTGGAGCAGTTAATGTACATTTAAGTGACAAAGGAGACCAAAGAGGTGCCTGAATTGAGTGCAAATGACAACGAGGGATGGTATAGGTGCCTAAAACAGGTTAAGACAAGCATTCAAGTGACAAAATCCCTGTGGACGTGCCTAGGAGCAGTTTGCAAGTGTTTCAAGTGTCAAGTATAAAAGAGATAAGTGTTTATATCAGACCTTAGGTGGCAGAGCAGCAAAGTGAGACACTTCATGTCTGGTAAGTGGTTGGAAGTGGTTATAGAACACAATAACCCAGCCAAAATAACCCTAGACACAATAACCCAGTCACAATAACCCAAGGACAAAATATCCCAGGGTTATAATAACCCAAGGCAAAAATAACCTGTGGTAAAGATAACCCATGGACAGAATATCCCCGTAAGCATATAGAGGAAGGAATAGACTAGCACCTTGCATAAGAATCCATAGTGTGATCATTATCTAATACAACACAATTAACGAACAAGTATAATCAGAAATATGGCAGCGGTCATGAATAAGTCAAAAACTTGCTTATGAAAGGTGACGACTCCTTGAAGGCAGCGATCACCATGAGAGGAGGCGACCCTTGGAGTGAAGGCAAAACCAAATCAAAGATATTAAAAGGGAATCGCTGGGCATTGTCAAGGCATATCATCTCCATCTAATATTCAGCGAACAACATAGCAAGTAAGTTTCTTTGCATTGTCATTTTATTTCTGATTATCTGTCACAGCCGTACAGGTACGGATATCATTGGCACTTCCTTGTTTATCATTTATTCATAGATGTTCCTCTTTGATAGCAATAAGATTTGTATGCAGCTTTCATTAACATAGAATATGTAGATTGTCATGTAGAATGCTCATGCATCCAATATGCAGAAATTCATATAATATATCTTGTAATCAATTATGCATAATGAATGTGATTTACCAACCTCATATGAGAGATAGGAAGGAAAAGTACCAAGAGGCCACATGGGTAATATTAAGGCCTTTGTCACATGAGGTATAAGGTACCCATAGTGCAAGGATAGTGATGTATAGGCCTTGGTTACTTGATGTAAGGCATCATAGTACCAAGGAGTCTCAAGAGGCCTTGACTCTAAGGTATTAAGGATACCATATTGAGTCTAAGGATAGAGACATTAGAGCCCCATGGTGGATAACGGTAACTCTCCTCCAATCTTCCATAGGATATTAGTAAATGACATGTAGATAAGTAGATTGTAATTTGTATTGATGAAAATCATAGATCATGTGAAATGTCATTATAAGAATATGCAAGGCATATGAATAGTGATCAGATTAACTTGTGAAATGTGAATGAAATATAATGAACATTGAAAGCAATCATAAGATTAGCAATAATGATATGCATTGAAAGTAACTATGGATTCATAATAGTGATATACATAGAAAATTATCATAGATGAAATAATAGTGATTTGCATAGTAATGTATATTGATAGTAATCAATGATGAACTAAGTTATGAATTGGCAATTAATCATAGAAATGATAAAGCAATGTTCTATGTGTGAATTATATATGTTGGCTTTAAAATGAAAATATACTATGTTCTTTTGTTGCAAGTTGAAAATTGTGAATAAGGGAAAAAGAATTCTGATTTGTGACAAGGGGACATTACAGATAAATCTACAATCTCTGAAATATAAAGGTGTCAATTAATAGCTAGGAGGTGTCATTGGCCTTTGGCAAAAAAATGGGGGAGATTTTGTTTAAATTCTGGAAATAGAATGGATTTCTTCTATGCACAATTTATCAGCGAATATATTGAATCATAGGAACAGCAACCATTATATAAATGTTTTGAGGATATTCATGCCAATCTACTATGGGTATTATCTTCGTAAAACTCAATATTACAGATGTACTAGAAGATTGATTCGGATACAACCATCCAGATTCACTTTAACTTAGCACAAGGGATCACATTAGACTGCAACAAAGAAAAGGCAAATATGTACTAGACAAATAAAAGGATGTGTGTATAACTAGCTTATGAGACAGTGTCAATGACTGACCTGGCTTTTGTAGAAGTAATTCCATAATTAATCCAATCATCCACAACAATAATATTTTTCTGTAAACAAGACAATGCAAACATAAATATTTATACCTGACTGGGACATTGTCTCTTGTTCTATTTGAAAAATACACATATACGGGTAAAAACAAAGAAATACTATGGTAGCATATAAATGTGAATCATATTAGCATATATTGTATACACTTGATGCAAATTACCAATCAAATGCATGCAACAGTTTTTGTTATATACCCTATTTTCATAAAGGAAATCATGATCATATATGTTTTTTCTGACACTGTTGCCATCACTTGAAATACAAACAATCCCGTGCTCCTCACAGAGAGCCTCAATCTGCATTGGATAGGAAACTGTCAGATTGCAGTGCTGTTAGCTCAAAAAACAACAGACAATCCCCATGTATCTGTCAATTCATCTAGTGTTGCTTCACAGCAGTTCTAAATGCAAAGAGAATCTATGACAGGTATTTTATCCAGTTGCCTGTCTAAAATATCAATTTGTTATCCTAAATCTCAATTTCACCACACTTGACTGCATCATGGCTATTAAAGAATACAAATCTCAAACAAAAGTCATGATATCAATGGCCTATACCTCTTAGTATAAATTAAAATTGTCATAGCATACAAATTGCAAATGAAAACTTTTTTTTGATGATTTACTATACTACAGGACAAAATCACTATAGAGCTCATAATTCTGAATCGAAAAACAAAGCACATTCTCTACAAGGGTTATATAGGAATCAAATAAAAAGAGGATCAAGAAGGAGATTGCCGACCTGTCCTGAATTTGTGCCAGTTGTAGCAAGTGATTCCAATACATCTGCTCCACATAGCAGCATCACTTTAATCTTTTCTGCAGGCGGCACTCCACAGATTACAAGTCTGCATTATAAGCTGCTCAGTTTCAAAAAATATCACAAAGGATTAACAATATAAGGCAAAGAAACAAACAAAAGTGAAGGATCAAAATGTTGAGCACACGATTATATTGAGAGGGGCGGGGGTGAATCAGTATAACACAAACTTTTACTTTTCCAAACTTAATCAATCATAGCAATAACAACCACACAAGATCTAACAATTATGCAACACAGGAAAAACACACGATTTACGTGGAAACCCTTTCGGGAGAAAACCACGGCAACATATTGCTTATGTATATTGATCTTCTTTGTAGGCACCAACCTACTTCTCTTTACAAGTCTTCTATTGTAGGCACCAACCCATAGGAGACACCAATCCCCACTTATAGAATTTGTAGGCACCAACCTATTGGAGACACCAATCCCCATAACTGAGCACCAACTCAGCAAGACACACCAATCTCTTCTTTGATAGGCACCAACCTACAAATTCTTTAATGAGTGATATAGTTTACTTCTCCACACAAATCTGATCACAACTTCTGATTCTGAATGATGTAAGTCTTTCCTTCGCAAATCAAATCCACACACATACACCTTTCTTCCTTCACAAATTTGATTCAAATGATGCATGTAGACAGCAAATTAGTTAAGTGAATAAATAACGTAATAAGATGTAATTAGTTGTCGGTAACAACCGACGGGTCGGGTAGTTTGGAGTCGGTACCAACGGTTGGCGTCACAACCAACCTTGGCCATGAGTATTTAATTGTCAATGCATTGTAGTCAGAGATATCGGTGATTTGACAATAGTTGATATGCAGACATTGGAGTCATAATGAAATATGTATGTTGCTGTTATGAGCATTGTAATGTTTCCTGTGAATCAATGATGAATACAATGGTCCGTTCTAAAGTAATTCTGTTATGTTGTATGATGCACTATACTACTACTTCTGTATTTCCATTTACTTCATATTCTGTGAAACACACCATATTGCAGTAAACATTTGGCGCCGTTGCCAGTTCGAAAACGGGTCGAGGGTGACAAGTTGAGTCATCCGAGGCCATCGGATGACAAGTTGATGACAAGTTGAGTCGTCGGAGACCATCGGATGACAAGTTGGCTGTCGATGACAAGTTGAGTCGTCGGAAACCATTGGACAAGTGGCATCGTCAGAAACAAGCAAACCGTCGGGTGTAACCAAGGTCAAGAAAAACACAATGAAGATGGCGTCGTGATGGGGCAGCCGACCGAAGAGCTAGTACAAGCAAACGAGGACGCTCTGAGGGAAGACCTCTGCAATTTGTGCGAAAACGCGTTGAAGGACCACGTACGGAGGGAGGCTCTCAAATGAGAGATCCCTCAGTCGGTCATCTGGGATCAATTGCACGTCAACCAAGAGGTCAACCATCTCCTCACCCGAGTAGCAATTAATGTCCATACAACTCAATAAGGATAAGAACCGAGTACCAAGTGGGCATGAAACACCAGAGGAAAGAACACGAAGATCATTGAGATTAAAGGAACAAGAAGAACGAAGGAAAACACTGAGACAAATTGTCAATGAACATCATCATGCCGACGAAGGAATTTTCAAGACACCACTGACAAATAATGAAAAAGGGAATGAAAATGAATTGACAGAAGAAATTGAAAACAGCATACGCCGCATCGGAGAGTTATCCATATCGGACGACGAAGGGCTGAGAGTTGGAAGATCTGAGCCTAAGACCCCAGGGCAGAGGGAGTATCAGAACAAACCCGAGGAGACTCAAGGTGTAGAGGACGTTGACAGAGGACGCGGGGAAGACTCGAACGTGGCCGAGAGTGCAAGTGACGCATCGGGACATTGCGAGAGAACCAGTCCAGTCAGGTCCAACGCACAAGGAGGGCATCGAGGAAGGATGGTGACTCCGTTAGCCGAGAGGCAGAAGCTGCCAAAATTTACGAGGGATGGGTCAGAAGATCCAGTACGACACTGTAAGACGTGCGAGACGATTTGGATAGCCAATGGGCAAGATGATGTGGACTACTGGCTGAAAGCATTTCCAGCAACACTGAGAGATAGTGCCATCGACTGGTACACAGAGTTGGCCCAAGCACACAGGGCATCATGGAGATTATTTAAGAAGGCATTCCAAGACGAATTCAAACTTCTGAGGGATGACAGTGAAATTGTAGCGGAGATCTACAATATGAAGCAAGGGAAGCACGAGAACGTGCGAACCTACAACCGGAGACTGAAAGAATTGTTGGGAAAACTGGAGACTCAGTCGGCCGACGGGCTGAAGAAGCGATGGTTCATCGAAGGGTTGCATCCATCGTTGAGAAAGAAAATAAAAGTCGTGCCTCCGTCATCATACGATGAAGCGTACAATCGAGCGATGGATATAGAGAGTGAAAATAAAATATCCTTCCGAGGGAAAAGGAAGACGGACGATGAAGATAGTACGGATGACAACAGCGACAGTGAGTCCAAGATCGTGCAAGCACTCAGGAAGGACATGATGAGAATGATGAAAGAACTGAAGGCTGACAAGGAGAGTACGAGGGAAGCCAGAGAACTGTGGTGTATAGATTGCAAGGGGGAAGGTCATACAAAGGCAAATTGTCCGAAAAAATTACTTTGTGATAGTGATGGGACATTCCATCAAGGAATGCCTATACAATTTGAAAGCAAGGGGTACGCAAGTACTCTTCACTCAAGGAGAACCGTCAACACCGCCGAACACACCACCAAAGCCCCAGTACAATAGCCATGCATCCCCTGGAGGTTACCAAAGCAATAGAAGTCCGAGAAACAGTTTGCAGTACGACAGCAAGGGGCGACCCATGATACAGTGCCGACAATGCAACGAATGGGGACACTTTGCAAGGGAATGGCCAAACAATAACCAGAACAAAATAAATGCGCTATGCAAGTGGTGTGGCCCTGGGGATCACGAACAAAAAGATTGCCCGAAGCAGAAAGGGGTGAACCTAATCAGTTTCAAGGAGAATGATGAAGAGATCCTGGCGGTCACTCGAGCACAATGGAAAAAGGCGACGTATCCAAATCCCCGAACCGAGAAGGAGAGACTTTGGGAGGCTAGGAAAGAAGTAGAGATGGCAATGGAAATGGAAAGAAAGAACAGAAGAACAACTACCGTATGACCAGAGTCAGACAAAAGTATTGTAATCAGGTGCTGCAAACCACTGTATCGGTCAAAATAGCGGATCTTCTACAGAGCATGCCGCAACTGAGGGTGGCGATCTCAAAGGCGATGGAAGGGAACTCAAAAGGGCAAACAAAGGATGAAGATGTCATAGTGGAGCCACCGCTGGAAGGAGAACAAGTCGTCGATCCGAGACTATTGGCCATTAACAATGGCAAGAATCCAGCCGTCGTACACATGGAAATCGATGGATGTCACCTGATGAACACAATAATCGAAGGTGGATCGGGAGTGAATGTGTTGACAGAAGATATGTGGAAATGCTTGGGGAAACCTACACTATGGCCACAAAATTTCCAGTTATTGGGAGCAGACCAGCACGGAATTAAAGCGCTGGGAGTGCTAATGGCTCAGAAAGTAAGGATTGGCACCCAACTCTTTCAATTAAATTTTATAGTCATAACAGCACAAAATGAGTCTTACGATGCATTACTCGGCCGAGGGTGGCTGATAGCCGCCAAGGCCAACCATAACTGGAAAAAGAACACATTGTCAATAGAAAACAAAGGTAAGAAGATTGTCATAGATTTGAGAACACAGGCTATAAGTGAGGAACTAGCATCGGATTTCGATTCAGACGGAGGGGAGTCAGTTGGCAGAGGGCCAATGGAACCTGATGAGGAAGGAGTATTAAAATTGCAAGAATGTTCTGAGGATGAAACTAATTCCTTTAGTGGGCTCTTCCACTGGCAGATGGAAGATTACAAGTTCTTTCAACCGGAATGTAATATGATTTCAATAAAAGAAGTCGGCGAGAGCTCTCCGATGAACAATGCAAGTCCTCGTAGTGCAAGTCCTGGCAATGCAAGTCATGGCAGTGCAATTCTTGACAAAACTTGGTTGAAGAGTGAAACACTCAGCAACGGTGAAACTCTCGGCAACTCTCGACCGACGAATGAAAGTCTGGGCAACTCTAGGCCGACGAGTGAAAGTCTGGGCAACTCTAGGCCGATGAGTGAAATATTGTTCACGAATGAAGCACTTGATGGATTGACAAACACTCAACCACTTGGCAAGAGGGAACTAGTAATGAGTGACAAAGGGGAGGAAGGTAATAATCAGCCGGAAGTAACAGAGCAAATAGTGGTAGAGACAAGTCGACCAGGAGAGGCACAGAAAGAATATACAGAGGGTGAAGCCAAGATAGATGATACACTTGCACATACATTTGAACCAGACGAGGTGATCAGGTATGAAGAGTCATTGACAAGCAAGGTGAATCGGGGTGATGAAACTAACGACGGGAACACAGCATTAAAAACACCAGCCAGAAAGAGACCATACAGAAATAATAAGGACGATAGAGTATTTCCGTCGACTTGCAATGTTTTGGCGATCGATGACAATCAACAGAGAAAACAGAGAAAAAATAATGTTCAAAAGTCAGATAGTTTATTTTTTTTAAGACAACAATTCCAATCGGAGTTGCAAATCGAACGTGGAACCTGTCGAAGAAAAATAGACAAATCAGATTTAGTTCAACATGGAAAAGAGGAAAAAAATAAAATGTCGGGAGAAAAGAATAAAAATAAAAAATAAAAAAAAATTTAGGCTGTACAACGTACGGCCTAGGCCGTACAGCCGTATGACTTGGCAAAAAACATTAAAAAAATCCGTACGACGTACGACCTAGGCCGTATGGCATATGGCATGGTGTTCCCTCGCCCCTTTAAAAACCCCCTGAAGCCGTACTGCTGAGAGGAAATTGATGAGGCCCTGATGCCATACACTGGTGAGGCTGTACGAATTCTCGCCAGGAGACACGAAGTGTGGACGTTGCACATTACCATTGTTCGTAGCACATTGCAATAAAGGCCCTCCAGGGAAATTACAGAGTCAAAGGTACACAATGGACAAGGGAAAGAAGATTGCATTGGAGGAGAAGAAAAAACCAAGTGCTGATACAGGAATGGAACCCTGGGAAAGTCTGATGGGAAATAAGTGCAAGCAATGGTGAAGGCAGCAAGAGAGCGAGAGCTAGTGGCCCAACCCCAGCTGCGGCAAAGGACCGAGGAAGCAAGAAAGCTACAGGCACAACAACGATCAGCTACCCCAACCTCCTCAGTACATCCAGGGACGTCCTTCCAACCTCCCCACTCTCAGTAGGATGTTTGAGTTTTTGTCATAATTTTGTTGTTTTGATGTAAATGTCGTCTGGAAGACGACCAATTTTGAGGGGGGGATAGATGTAGACAGCAAATTAGTTAAGTGAATAAATAACGTAATAAGATGTAATTGGTTGTCAGTACCAACCGACAGGCCGGGTAGTTTGGAGTCGGTACCAACGGTTGGCGTCACAACCAACCTTGGCCATGAGTATTTAATTGTCAATGCATTGTAGTCAGAGATATCAGTGATTTGACAATAGTTGATATGCAAATATTATGAAATATGTATGTTGCTGTTATGAGCATTGTAATGTTTCCTGTGAATCAATGACGAATACAATGGTCCGTTCTGAGTAATTCTGTTATGTTGTATGATGCACTATACTACTACTTCTGTATTTCCGTTTACTTCATATTCTGTAAAACACACCATATTGCAGTAAACAATGCACACTCTTCTTTCACAAACTGATCACATATATGGCAAAACTTTCCTTCAAATCTGATCACAAATAATGTTAATATCTTCCTTCAAAATCTACTCATATCATCTACTTGCAATCACATACACTTCCTTTCAAAATAAATCTAATTTACACTTCATAATTCTGCCCCTTGTCTTCCTCTAGATCTGTTCAAAACTCAGAAATAAAACATTGATTACTTGCTTTCCAACCACACCTTCTTTCACATATTTGATCTTAAATTATGCAATACTTTCCTTTATATTTCTGCCTCAAAGTCTGCTTTAATTTCATTCATAGATTTGCCCCCCAATTATGCATCATCTATTTTTCTCCCTTAACAATATTAACACTCATATTTTAATATATATCTGATTTACTCTTCATGTTTTCTTTGCTGTAGATCTGCTTTTTATATCATTATTCTTATTACTTTCTTACTTTTAAACCACTCTCCACAAACTCCATTTATACCACTCAAAGTCCCCTTCAAAGAGAGGCGAACTACTCGAAAGGATGCATCTCTTCGTTACAAATGCAACACTTCATTTTTTCTTCCAAACCGCACATCATATTCATTATGAATAAGACAATTTTGTCTTATTATAGGGAGCGCTACTTCTCAAAGGTTGGCTACTTTTAAACCATATTCGCTGCCTTCTAATGCTTACTCTTTATAAACCGATTGCTGCCTTTAATATGTAATCGCTGGTTTATAAGATTCGCCTCACTTAAATCATTCGCTGCCTTATTAGATTCAGTAACTCATCATTTATATTCTAATAATTACTTCAGCCTTTTGTATGTGTTATTTCAAATTGAATTCCTCTACCCTTTGGCGCCAGCATAAACAAGTCTTTAATTGTATGTTATATTTCAAGAGTTGGCCAGCATATACAAGACTTTAATTTCCATCTCAATTATCTTCATTACTAACATTGTAATCCAGATTGGAGACGTATAACTTTTTCTTCTGCACAGTCTTCTATGATGATGATGATCTCTTGATCTTGACCTCTATCTTAGGAGATGATGTTGTTTTCTTTATAATGGGTTGACCATATACATTAGGGGCGATTCCATACAATAAGTCGGCCATATACATCTTGATAAACTTAACTTATTTTATTCCAAATGCGGCACTTCTTCATGGGGATTTGCAGACTATAGACTATAGCAAATGTACTTCATAAGACCAAGTGTTGTTATGCATATGAAGTCTGCCATATATGAAGTCTCCCATTCGCCTTTGACATCAATGACGATAATCTTGGACAACGAATTCCTTCTTGACATCAATGATAACAATGTGACATTCCTTCAACAATCTCCCATACGCCTTTGATATCAAACAATCTTTGACAATCAATGACACCATGCAACAATCTCTTCATTCTCCCTTTGACATCAATGACAATATTTCCAACACAAAAATCTTCACCTAACAATAGAAGTTGTAAACTTCAATTTTTCAATAACTAAGTCCAAACATTTGTAATTTAATATTTCAGTTTCCAGCTACTCACAACTACATTGTAGTAGGTTTCTTTTAGAAGCCATTACAGAGAAATTGGGGACTAGACACACACAGTAAAAGACTACACCTAGGAAAAACAATGAATGGAAAACATTATAATACCAAATTCATTGCACAGAAACCACTTTAGGGACAAAAATATACTCCAATGGTAAGTCATGCAGAAGTCACAACATTTTAGTGAAAAACATGCAAGATCAAAACCAGCAAGTGGGGATTAAAACACGTAATTGTACTTCAGAAATAAGTTTTTGAGTTGATATAGCTGGAAGAAAAGACCATAGTCGCTCCAGTAAATAATTCAAATTGAAATTTTATAATACTTGGCATTTCATTCTTGAATTGAGGATGACCAAGGTCCTTGGACAAGAAAAATGGGAATTGAAGCGATGAATTTAATTGGTTCAAATTAGTTATAGTTCAAAACATAACCACTTCATAAAATTAGCTTACACTGACAGAAGAAATTACCAAATATGTCTGGCAGTTTTGACAAAGGAGAATATACTGTAATATACACCCCTGTTTTTTTTGTTTTTTTGTTTGCTTGCTGCTATTTAGGGTTTTATGTATGATGTTTGCAGTGCATAAAATGAAATATAATAACATACGAACAACTTGAAATAACCTAGATGCTCAAACAACAAATAACTAATATTTAAAGCATGAAACAACAACACCCGAATGACAAAATCATTCAAATATCATTTTTCAAACATTACCCATTTCATTGTCATAAATTGTAGTTCTGAAAATGTTGTGTTCAACAATAATTTGGCCTTTGGAAGCCACAAAACCACATCAAAACTTCAATATTTTGCAAAATGCTTAAAACCGAATGGTCTCCAACCCTAGGCATCTCCTTTGGCACAGATATCTTCCACAGAAAGTGAGCGTCCAGCCCTAGAAAACCCTACGCCCTTGTGCAGCAGTGGAATGACCAAAATGGGGATTTTAAACCAGCAACTTGCAAGAAAGAACATAAAACTCTCCAAAATCTCACCCAAATTTACTACTCTCCTTCAAATATTTTATTCACAGAATCACCAAAATATTTGCCTTCAATTCTCGCCTGCAACCCTGTAAATCTTTCACAATGAAGCTCTAGCACAGATTATGTATGAATTATGTCAGCAATCGGCCTTGGAAGATCTCACTTCTACAACTGATGTCCCCTGTGAAGGTTTTCGTCCTCACAAAGCTTGGAATAACTCCCTTTCATTCCCTATAGAAAACTCTACTTCAAACAATATTTTTCCATCCTTCCAAATGAGCTTGAAAATGCTTTTATATGCCCTCCAAAGGGCCACGATTTGCCTTGGGGAGTAAAATTACTTTATTTATTTTATTTCCCTTATGACTCCCACTTGAGCGCCCAACTTTAAGTTATGTTTTAACTTTATATTTCATTTTGCCCCCTTATTTCTCCTAGGCGCCCACTTTACATAGTCATCACTTTTTAATATTAAATAAATGCTTAAATAGACTTATAATAAAACATTATAATATAAGTGTTTATTTAAAAATCAAATACTTAATTTGCGGAACACACTGACGGAGCATCATTTGATGAAACTAATTGAGCCAGGGGGTAACCAAAGCCGAATACCGAAGTCAGTGCCGAAACAGGTGACTAGCTAAATATAGCGGTGACTGCTAAAAATAGTAAAAATGGACCATGTGTCCAAAACATCCCCAAAAAGAGTCACCATAGAACATTTGAAGAACTACGTTCAAACAACACTTGGGAGCAACCAAAAGACGACAACCAAACCTCCACAAACCATGGAATTTCCTAACCATACCGTAATAGCCTACGAGAACCCCGAGGAATAGGCTAGCGGTTAACAAATTGACAAAGCTTAGGAAGGGGAGATTACAGTCCTCCCTCCCCAAAATTGCTTGTCCCCAAGCAATTGCAACTCTGGATGCTATAAAATCTGCTCGCTCTCCCAAGTAGCATCCTCAACCAACAAGTTCTTCCACTTAACCAGATACTCCCTGATAGTCCTCCGTAGAGTACGCTCCCTAGTGTCAATGATAGCCTTAGGAATCAAGATGAGTTTCCCTTCCTCGTCCAATGGTGGAAATTCGGAAGAGGGAACAACATTATGACCAAGCGCCATTTTAAGGCGAGAGACATGAAAAAAATTGTGTACTCTACTATCTACCAGAAACTCAAGCTCGTAAGCCACCTCTCCAACCCGCCTGGATATCCTAAAAGGACCATAGAACCGTGGCTTAAGCTTCTCCGACCCACTCTTCTTAAGAGTGGACTGTCTGTACGGCTGCAACCTTAGATAAACCATGTCACCCACCTCAAAAATCCGCTCAACACGGTGTTGATCAGCATATAGCTTTTGCTGATTTTGTACTTAAACAAGTTCTCCTTTAGGGATTTCATAATGTCCTGACTCTCCTTATCTTTTGAATTTAAATGCTGGCCTAAGTCTTCAGCTACTGATTCTTCAGCTGAAAAATACTCAATCTGTTTTGCCTTGGCTTGGGAAGCACACTTGTGCGTTGGATCCCAAGGCTCCCTACAATGAAAACACAATTTCTTTCTTCTGAGTTCATTGAGCTGCTCACTATCTAATCTCAAGGATGCCTTCTTGGGCTGATTGGAATCTTTTTTGAAAATATTTCTTGTCCTTGTCTTTCTTATGCAAGAAACCCTTGGACTAAAATTTGTTCTTTGTAGTGTAAGATTCCATGTCTCTTGCTTTCTTCAAAGCATCCTGCAAAGTAGGTGGATTAAGGGGCTTAATCCAACCTCTCAAAGGATCGGACAACCCATCGATAAATAGAACAATCAACCTCTCAAAAATATCAGTCACCATCACAGATAACCTCTGGAACTCAAAAATGTAAGTAGCCACTGAACCCCACTATTTCAACTGTCCCAATTCCTTAAACTACAATTCAAGATCTTTTTTGTCAAATCTACCAATCAACCTCTCAGTGAACTCTGCATAGGAATCAATTTGATCATGGCCTAAGGTAATCATACCATGGTGCCACCATTCATGGGCACTACCATCCAAATGTAGGGCTGCATATTTGATAGCCTCATCCTCAACCGTAGGATTGAGCTGGAAGTAAGTATCTAACCTTTGAACCCAAGCTCCAGCTGTAGTTTTTCCCGAGCCATCAAAATAAGGAATAGATAAATTACTAACCCTCTTCTGTAATTCCTGATTATCTAGTCTACCACCCCCACCTCTATGGGGTCTATGTCTCAATCTGATATCCATATAGTCGTGAAATGACATCTCAGCCTGAAATTCAGCACCTGAATCCCTCCAATCCCTCATTATTTGATCCTGAAACTCTTACTGTGTGGGTTCATTATCAACTGAAGGGTTATTCCGTGGAGGAAAGTTAGGCATAAGATGCCTAGTGCTTGTTGTTCTAGCCATAGTACGCTGATTTGCAGCTCTATTATTGACTGAACCATCCCCATTTTCACCAGTTCTTCCATTGCCATTATTACCACCATTTCTTCCCATTGCCATTATTACCACCATTTCTATTGTTGTTATTGTTATTATTATTACCCATTATTTGTTGAGTCAATAGGGCACATATTTGATTCCTATGCTATTCAAATCTCGCTGTCCCCTAGCAAGATCATTGAGGATATCCCTTGTGCTCGGTTCCCCTTGATCTCTGTCACCCCTATTTACCTCAACTCTATCAACACCTGCGAAATGATCAATATGTGCTGGTACCTCTAGGTTAGGGTTTGATCTGTTTCTTCTCAAATAATACTGATGAGTACTAGGATGCATTACTCAAAAAATCACTGCATGCTCACACTACTTCAATCGCATAGAATGGCAAGATACATCTGTGCTCTGATACCGCTATAATATACACCCCTGTTTTTCTTGTTTGTTTGTTTGCTTGCTGCTATTTAGGGTTTTATGTATGATGTTTGCAGTGCATAAAATGAAATATAATAACATACGAACAACTTGAAAGGAACCCAGAGGCTCAAACAACAAATAACTAATATTTGAAGCATGAAACAACAACATCCAAATGACAGAATCATTCAAATATCATTTTTCAAACATACCCATTTCGCTGTCATAAATTGTAGTTCTGAAAATGTTGTGTACAATAATTCGGCTTTTGGAAGCCACAAAACCACATCAAAACTTCAATATTTTGCAAAATGCTTAAAACCCAATGGTCTCCAACCCTAGGAGTCTCTTTTGGTGCAGATATCTTCCACAAAAAGTGAGCATCCAGCCCTAGAAAACCCTACGCCCTTGTGCAACAGTGGTACGACCAAAATGGGGGTTTTAAACCAGCAAGAAAGAACATAAAACTCTCCAAAATCTCACCCAAACTTACTGACTCTCCTTCAAATATTTTATTCACAGAATCACCAAAATATTTGCCCTCAATTCTCGACTGCAACCCTGTAAATCTTTCACAATGAAGCTCTAACACAGATTCTGTATGAATTTTGTCAGCAATCAGCCTTGGAAGATCTCACTTCTGCAGCTGATGTCCCTTGTGAAGGTTTTCGTCCTCACAAAGCTTGGAAGAACTCCCTTTCAATCCCTGTAGAAAACTCTGCTTCAAACAATATTTTTCCATCCTTCCAAATGAGCCTAAAAATTATATGCCCTCCAAACGGACACGATTTGCCTTGGGGAGTAAAATTACTTTATTAATTTTATTTCCCTTATGACTCCCACTTGAGCGCCCAACTTTAAGTTATGTTTTAACTTTATATTTCATTTTGCCCTCTTATTTCTCCTAGGCGCCCACTTTACATAGTCATCCATTTTTAATATTAAATAAATGCTTAAATAGACTTATAATAAAACATTATAATATAAGCATTTATTTAAAAATCAAATACGTAATTTGCAGAAGACATAGATGGAGCATCATATGATGAAACTAACTGAGCCAGGGGGTAATCGAAGTTGAATACCGAAGTCGGTGCTGAAACAAGTGGCTAGCTAAAAATAGCTGTGACTGCTAAAGATAGTAAAAATGGACCATGTGTCCGAAACATCCCCAGAAAGAGTCACCACAGAACATTTGAAGAACTGAGCTCAAACAATACCTGGGAGCAACCAAAAAACGACAACCAAACCTCCACAAACCATGGAATTCCCTAACTATACCGTAATAGCCTACGGGAACCCCAGGGAATAGGCTAGCAGTCAATAAATTGACCAAGCTTAGGAAGGCGACATTACATATACAGTGTACAGAATAATATGAAAATGAAAGAAAACTTTAAATGGTTTCAAGGAATTTGTGCAGCAGACCATCATAGATGCTAGCCTATATACTTTAAGCTATGTTGCAGGGTTCGCTTGCCTGGGCCTCGGGTGAGGGTTCGGTTCGTCCCGGGTGCGGGTGCGGCGGGGGTGTGCCTGTGGGTGCGGGCAGGGCACGTGAAGAGGGGGATGGGTGCGTCCCGAACGCACCCGGGATTTCTGGGTTCGCACCTAGACTAAAAACACAATACCCGCGATGCACCCGAAACGCACCCATGCCCAAACTGTGTTTTTTTTAATTTTTTTTAACTTAAAACTCATTTTTATAATTTTTTTAATCATTCTAAAAAGTAAATGAAACCCTAAAAAGACAGTATAAACACAATTTTGCCATTTCAACTCATTTCTTTCATTCCAAAACACAAAAGCTCTCCATTGAGGCTGGAATCAAAAAAAAAATTGTGGTTGAAAAAAGAAGCTTGAAGATTGAATCTTGGAGGTTGGAAATCCATTGCTCCACCATTCCTACTCATTTCCAACGGTTTAGAGGCTGCCAAGAAGATCTGAGGAGATTTTTGCAAAGAGGTAGGTTTTCTATTCATTTTTTTTTTGCATTTTTGAACAACAAACAAATTCTTTTCAACTCGTTTTTTTTTTTTAAACTATTTATATGAATCATGAATGTATCACCATGCTTTTGTTTTTGTTTTGATTCTTGAAAGTTTTCATTGTTTCCATTTTGTTAACAAAACTTATTGCCACACCCACAGGTGACAGGAATCACAATGGCAGCTAGTTCTAGCTCAATATCACAATCAAAATTCAAAATCGATCCACACTCACCTCTTTGGAGGCATGTTGAAATGATTCAACAACAACCAAGTGGTGGGGGTTACCTTTGGAAATGCAATGGCTGTGATGTGCAATATAATAGTTCATATAGTTGGGTGAAAGCCCATTTGTGTAACATCCCTGGGATGGGGATCAAAGCTTGCCCAGGAAAGAATAATAAACCTATACCACGAGAGCAAGTGCTGGCATATATCATGGAGCAAGAAGCAGCAGATGAAGCAGCAAGCTGTAAATCAGTAGCAAACATGTCAAGGAAAAGAGGCAGAAATCAAAGAATGGAGCCTCCATCTATTCCTAGTTCTAATGTTGTGATAGAGAGCCACCCATTTTTGGTCACTCCTCAAGAGCAACCCACAAGCACTACAAACAAAAGACCAAAGGGACCTTTGGAAACATCATTTCAAAATGAGGCTCGAGATATTGCTAACCAACATATAGCCAGATGCATTTATGCAAATGGTATGTCATTCAATGTTGTTCGCTCACCATATTGGCAAGAGATGGTGAGAAAAATTAATGAGGCTCCAAAAGGGTATAAGAGCCCAGGTTATGAGAAGGTACGTGGCACCTTATTGGAGAATGAGGTCAAGAGTATAGAAGATGCATTGAAGCCCTTAAGGGATTCATGGAGTGAGACAGGGGTGTCGATTGTCTTTGATGGATGGAAAGATGCAAAAAATTGGCCTTTGATCAATGTCATTGCAGTGTCTCCTAAAGGGGCAATGTTTTTGAGAGCTATGGATTGTGAGGGATAGGTGAAGGATGGTGAATTTATTGCTCGGATCCTCATTGCAGCCATTGAGGATGTGGGACCTCGTAATGTTGTTCAAGTGATAACAGACAACGCAAAAAATTGTAGAGCTGCTGGGTTGTTGGTTGAGGAACGATATTCACATATCTTTTGGACACCTTGTGCTGTCCACTCTCTCAATCTAATGCTACAAAAGATTGGGAAAAAAATTGATTGGATTAGAGAGTTGTGTGCAGAGGCCAAGGAGATATGAATGTTCGTCACCAACCACCACATGTTCCAAAGCATATTTAGATCATTTTCTACATTGGAGTTGTTGAAGGTAAGTGAAGCAATATATTTTTAAATTTAAATTTTTCATAGTGCTTTAAATTTTTAATTTCACATATTCTATTTCTTCTTAAAAGTTAAAGTTTGTTTTCAATTTTTTAAATGTTTAAATTAAATTTTATTTATTGTACTTTTTAGTTTTGATATTTCAATAGGTTGCCGAGACCTGTTTTGCCTCAAACACAATTGCCTTGAGACGACTTGTGAAGGTCAAACAGGCTCTTACCAACATGGTAACAAGCACTACTTGGTTCGTATGGAGGCAAAGCAACACTGAAAGGGCAGCAAATGTTTAAGGGGATGATCCTAAATGACTATTGGTGGGATCGTGTGGAGTATCTACTTAGTTTCACCAAGCCCATTTTGAGCATGATTCGTTATACGAACATGGACAAGCCTTGCATGGGGGATATATATGATGGCATTGATTCAATGATAGAGAAGATAAAGAACATCATAAATAAGAAGGAGAAAGATCCTCAAGAAATTCTCTTCAAGCAAGTGCATGAAATTATTGAGGCTAGATGGAACACAATGACAACCCCGCTGCATCTTCTTGCATTTGCATTGACTCCAAAATATTACAGTAGTGAGATTCTTTCGGTGACAAATAGGATTCCCCCATGGAGAGATTTAGAAGTGTCTGATGGGTACAAGGCAACATTTCATAGACTCTTCCCTGATCCAAATTTGCATGATATGGTCATTGATGAGTTCACTGATTTTGAACACTCCAATGGTCTAAGCATTGAGGCTCTTCGTGATAGATTCAAGAAAGATGCTTACAATGGTGGTACTTTCATGGCCAACAATTCCGGTGCCTACAGCCTCTTGCAGTCAAAGTTTTATCACAAGTTTACTAAATTTCTATGTTATTTATGATTTATAATTTTATCTTAAAAGACTTTTAAAAATTTAAAGTTTGAAGTTTCATAATTTTTAATTGTTATAAATTTTATAACTTGTAACTTTATAAATTTTAACTTTGTAAGTTTTTATTTTTAACTCTTTCTCTCTACTTTGTCCTCATAGGTTGCTAGTTCCTTTGCATCTGAGAGGAATTGGAGCACGTACTCTTTTATCCACTCGATAAAGCGCAACCAATTGCACTCCAAAAAGGCAGAGAATTTAGTGTATGTGCATTCCAACTTGCGCCTCCTTTCGCACAAAAAGCAAGACTATAAGGAGGGGGAATCAAAGTTGTGGGATGTGGAGCCAGAGCAAATTGACATGGATGCTTCTACTTCCCAATCCCAACATGTTGCACTTGAGGGATTAGAGAGTGAGCACACTTTTTCAGCCAGTGGCAGTGGTGTTGGTTGTGGTTCTTCAAATGATCCTGCTAATGTCCAAATCCAAGATGATGATGATGGTGTGGAGGATTTAGCAAATCCATATGATGATTGACACTTGTCATTTGACATTGAAACAATGAAAATTGATTGTTGAACATGATATTATTATTTTGAATCTTGTTATTGAACTTGAAGTTCGAGTTTTATGTTTTATGATATTCAAGTTGATGGCGGTTTTATTGATTATATGATACTATGTGGTGTTCTACACTTTATTCTTGCATTTCTACACTTAATTCTTGCTTCTATGCTTAATTTTTTTGCATATACATATATTTATATATATATATATATATATATATATATATATATATATATATATATATATATATAAAAAAACGAACCCAACCCCCAAAAGAAATTTTGGCCGAACATGCGAACCCGAACCAGCACCCGCACCCGCACCGGCAACTTAGACTTTAAGCCAGCACCAAGTATTATTCAGTGCAAATCAATTGGTAAATTATCAATGGAAGATTTCACAAACAACTTCGAAGTAAGTCACATGAAGAGCTACAATCATAAATATTCCAGTAAAATCACCAAGGGGAATACAATTCCTCGAGTCCACAACAAAATGAAGTATAAAAATATCAAATTGTTTAGCAATAAATAATTGAATTTATGACATGGACAGAAATTTCTCCATTTCAAATACATTAGCGTATTTTCCTTAACCTTGATGTTGAAAGTTGGACCCCTTTACAATTTTCCATAAACGATCCTGGTTTTGAACAAGAGAAACAGAGACGAAGTATTCCTGATCTTACTTGAAAGACATATTCCTCATATAAATTGCCAACATAGATGTTGACAAAAACTATTACTGCATTTGTCACTACTGTTGCTACACCAAGAAACTAATCTTAATGTGCAGAAGAACAAAACATATCTATGCTTTAATTAACCATAGCAAATACTAAAACAATGGTAATTGACCATGCATGAAAGCAAAATCCACTACACCATCACACACACATGATAGACATCAGATACATTTTAGAGAAACTTAAAGCGAGAAAGCTCCACCAAGGAAAAGATTGTGGCTTCTTATTTCTTTCAATATGTCACCATGTATGATTTAAATATAGTCGTATGCCTGCAAACAAGAGTTATAGACTACAGTGGACTGCTCTCTCCCTAATGGGAAAAGAGTGTGTTGTGACTAAATCACACATCACCCCATTAGAAATAGGGACCCCCCCTTTTTTTAGAGCTCTGTGCTTTCAATGAGATTTCAATGAGATTTTAATGATATCCTGGGTCATCTTCCTCTGCCGACCCGGTAGTGATTTCCTCTTCTATGATCGTTGGTTCATGATTAGGAGGTAGATGAACTTGCAGTGATGAAGAATTGTAATCAAATCCCATCTAGATAATGAATGTTGAGATCAATCCTGAAGTATGTTTGAGACCCTGAAAAGACTAAGTCTGGAGCCTGAAATCCTGAAAATCCTGAAAAAATGACTAAGTCTGAAATCTGGTGAATCCTCCAAATTCTAGATTTTGCATGTTAAATCCGGTGGATTCGAGACCTATCTCAAACATCCTGAAAGGTATATTGAAAAATATTTAAAGTATAAGATCTCTCAACTTAACTTGAATATATTTTTCAATATACCTTTACCCTCGCGACCCTGAAAAACGCCTGACTCTTCCAGAGGATTCAAAAAGCTCATCTAGTGCGACGGGGCATCTAAGTGGCGCAAAATCGCGATAAAAGGGCGCTTTTCAATTACAAGATAAGCATGAGGATTTCAGTTGATGAACCAATGCACCCATCTTAAAAAACATGAAGGGAGACGAAAATGTTAAAGGATTTCAAGCCTTGAAGTGATGCGATTTTAAAAGATTTTCATGCCTTTAAGTGATGCGAATTCCAGAGGACTCCAAAATACTTAACTAATGCGAAAATCAAAAGCCAAGTCTTGGAGCGAGTTAAAGATGATAAGTGTCCAGAGGATTTCCAAACCATCAACCAATGCGCTAGGACAAAAGGATTGATTCCGAAATCTGAATTTTGAAGAGAGTCTAAAAGATTCAAAAAGCTCATCTAGTGCGCCACTTGGAGAAAAGGAGAAGTCTTAAGGTTTTGGAATTATGGAGGCTCTAGTTTAGAGGATTTCAAAGTTTTATCCCAAGCGCCAAAAAACTAGAGGATCTTCTTTACCCCATCCAATGCGCCCATCTAGAAAACATCATGGTTAAGGAAAGAGACTCCCAAACATCCAACCCAAGCGCTTAAATCAAGCATCCAATGCCTCATCTAATGCGACTTCATGAAGGAAGATTCCAGGCGCTTCAAAGGAGATACATCACAAGGTTTAAGTCAATTCTCAAGAGATTCTAAGGTAATGATCTAGTGCGCCAAGAGGTTTCAATTTAAAATTCAGAGGATCCTTATCTAAGGCGAAATCTCAGAGGATTCTTCATACCTCATCCAATGCGCCATACAAGGAAGAAAGTGAAAGTGTCCAAAACGTCCAAGATCAAGTATTCAAGGCAAGTTTAGAAGATTTCAAAGTTTTATCCCAAGCGCCAACATCATGCATGATTCGCTAAAGGTAAAGTTCATCTAATGCACCTAAGTTTTGAAGCTTCCAACATAGTGAAGTGATGCGCCACTTCAAGGACCCTTTATCAATATGCTCAAAAGGGAGAAATCAAAGGTGGTATCCAATGCGCCATACATGAGGAAGAATGAGGTTTGTTTTTTGAGATCTCAAATTACCTATCTAAAGCGCTTAACCTAGGAGCTGATCCATTATGCAAAGGTAAGAAGAATTCAACATACCCATCCAATGCGCTAAAGGTGAAAGAAGGTAGAATATTTCAAAAAACACTAACTTGAGGAGGATCTTGTCACCTTGAAGTGATGCGCCACTCCCTTGCAAATGAAAACAAGTTCAAACCAAAGCAATTTGAAAAGAGGTTTTGAGAAGATTTCAACATACCCGTCCAATGCGCTCAAAAAAAGAGGATTTCGAATCCCTCATCCAACGTGCCTAAAGCCTAGAGGGTTATGAAGGGAGATCAAGGTATTTTCAATCACCTCAAGAAGACTTCAACATACTCATCCAATGCGAAATGCTAGAAGAAATCAAAAAACTTGATCCAAAGCGCCTAGAGGATGAGGATTTTGAAGGTGTGATCTAATGCGAAGAATCAAGAATCAAGTCTTAAAGTGAAATTCTAAAAGGCAAGAGGATCTTAATCCTTCATCCAATGCGACTTGTAGAGGAGAAAAATAGTGGAGTTTTAAAAGGAAAATTTTAGGAAGATTTGAAATCCTTCAACCAATGCGCCCTTCTAGAAGACCTTCAAGACCTTGACTAGTGTGCTAGATCTAGAAGAATTTGAATACTCCATCCAAGGGGAAGTTGAGAACATTTTAAGAGATTGAGTTTCGAAAGGAATTCATCACGCCTCATTGTTAGTCCAACAAGATCTTTCAAACACCTATCTAGAAGCACTCAACCTAGAAGATCGTGGAAACCCCATCCAATGCGCCAATCAAAGGAAAGTTTATAAACATTTAATTGTTTTTTGCCTTGAAAAATGTGGAAATTGCATTATTAAATGAAGATCAATCAAAATTAAATGTTTTTCACTATATTAAAAGGGGTCGGCCTAGGTTATGGGGTAAAATTTTAAGGCAAATTCTATATATATACCTCCTCTCCTTTTCATTTTTATCATTTTCAAGGAGCAGATTTGTCTTCAAGTAGCAGCAACAAGAAGGTTTTATAAAAGTACAAATTTGATTTTGTCAATCCAAGCAAGTGTTGGATCATATTTCAAGGTATCAATTTAAGGCAGCTTATCAAGTAAGTCTGATCTGAATATTTTCTGATCTGATTTTCTTCTTTTTTCTTCTTTAGATGCATTAAAATTGTTCAAGTATTGGTAAAACTTAAAGAAGATAAGTGGATTTTGATAGATTCCTTGAACCTAGATGATAGTATTTTTGCAAAACTTCATAATCCAATGCATTAATGTAGCTGAAGTAGACTCTAGATTATGTTTGAAATTACTTATTCGCGTCGAGTTTGCAGGATCATGGCAATGACTTCCAAGGAGAGACAAGCGAAGATCCGGATGGATGCTAAGGGGAAAATTCCCGAATCAAAGCTCGTTTCAAGGTGGACAAATGTAGGAGACACGAATATGGGCAACAGCAACTTAGAAGATATCAAGTCAGTCCTTGAGGAACCCAACGGAGGTAGTCTTGCTCGAGCCATCATGAGGAGTGGAGCCATTGAAGCTGCTTGTTTTCTGCCAGCTTTGCCATGTTCAGAGATGATCATTGAATGTGTCAAGAAGTATGATGTAGATACAAGACAAATTACAGCCAAAGATGGAACAATATTAGCCTATTTGCAAAAGGAAGCAGTTGGAGAGACTTTCAACATTCCAACTAGGGAGAGGATGATCAGTATTTCGATACAATAAGGTCAGCAGGAATACGATGTTGATTCAAAGACAAAGTTGCAGGAAATAAGGAGAGAATGGATGGCCAATCCAGCTATGAAGTTCAATATGAATAATCCTCCGAAGTTTCACAAGTCAGATTTTCATCCTGAAATTGGATACTTGATTATGTTTCTAAATAGAATGACAGGAATGCCGCAATCTGCTACCTTTCAGCCTTGGATGTACTCTTTCATCAAGTCAGTTCTCAAAGGGAAGATGATTGATTGGGCTGGACTTATCAGTCAGAGTATACATGAGCAGTTCATCAATTTTGCTAAGACCAAGACTTGTTATATGAGTTCCTATGTGGTATACCTTCTCGCAAGAAATGAAGTCTATTCAGGTTTGACCAAAAGAGGAGAAGTTGGCATTGGGCCTAATAAGTATTTATCGCATCAGTGTTATCCTCAGTTACACCTCAAGAGTATAAATCATTATACAAGGTTCAATGATGCGTTTGCTATGTTCATAATGAAGAAACTAAGAGGAGAATTTCATAAAAGGTTGTCAAATGCAGCGAGAGAGTTCATTTCAGCATATGGACACTAGTATACTCAATATGAAAGGTACACTTACCTAAGGATCCAAGGGTTTACATCATATCCATACAGATTACCAAGATATCCAACCAACAGGATGGTAATGTTAGAGGTTACAAGGCAGCTCCTGGAACTCATCAGGTTGCAAAAGTTGAAAAAGAAAGGAGGGATTCAGTTTCCACTTCTTGGACAAAATCTGGAGTGTCCATCATTGTCAGCAGCTGAATATTCTGAGATAGAGCTTCAAGCATATCATTTGCAAACTCATGGCACCAAGAGGCTTAACTTTGATCCTTTTCAAGCTTGCTGGAAATATAACAGAGAATTTAAGCATGTCAAGCAGTTGGAAGACCACTGGGCCAGTGCCCAAGATGAAGATGATCTTCGAACACTTCAAAGCTCGAGACTCACCTGGGATTTAGTTAGAGCTTCCAAAGTATTCAGGATTCCAGACCAGTTCACTGAAGATGATACTATGTTGATAGATGAATTTGATAAGATAAAGGATTTGCCTTATATAGTTGATTGGTCAAAAAGGGATGTGTCCGAAGAAGAATTGATAAAGCCAGTCTTGGCCATGACACAAGTATGTATAAATCAACTATTGCAAGAGATGAATGATGAAGGTCGAGTTCTTACTTACAATAAGATGGATGAAGGAGAACCAGGACAGCATAGTACACATAGCAAACCACAACACAGTGGAAATGATCAAAGTGATAATCCAGCTAGAAAAAGGAAAAGACCTAGTCAAGATCAAGGAGAATCAAGCCGGAGACCTCAAAAGAAGAATAATCTATCTACTTCATCTAATCCACAAGAAGGTGCTTCAGTTGTTCAGAATCCAATACAAGAGATGGAAGTTATAGAAGAAGTTGCCTTGATTCCATCCGAGGAGATTCATTCAAGTCCCACTGTCATAATTGAGGAAAATAATGATCTTGGTCAAGATGAAGTAGGTCAAGCAGAATCTGATGAGGAAGTAGCTCGTGTACAACACAGTCAAGTTCAAAGATAGCAAGATCTTTCTGCTTTCCCACCTTGGTTGAGGCAAAGGATTGAGGAAAGTACAATTGCAGAAACTTATCAGCCTGCACCAGTTGAGGAATTGCTTGTAAATGCACAGAAGAATAATCAGAAGAAGAAAGCAACAGTCTTTTCCAAAATCACTCAAGATTCTGCTGGAAATAGAGAGGTACATATAGTTGTTCCTAGAGTTGACAAGGATTTAGAAGATATGGCACCTGAGGATTACAGTATGACTACTATTGGCATGGGTCCAATCACAAGGGAACAGGTAGAGGAGGAGCTACAAGAGTCAGTGAATAGTGTAAGAAGCATGTTAAAGCAAGAAAGAGAAGCTAGGTTAAAGGTTGAACAAGATTTTAATACATTGAAGCACTACATTCAGCAAGTCATGCAGCCTATCCAACAGAAGGAAGCTACTCCAATTCCTCCGTCTATTCTTCCACAAGAAACAGTATCCCAAGTTGAAAACATGAGAACTTCATCTCAGATGATAAAAGGATGGATAGAAAAGACAAAAGATAAGACATATACTCACCTTGAAGAAATTGTGCAAGTTTATGATAGAGTCATTAATCTTAAGGATCGAGTTCAAGCTTTATTAAGAAATTGTGCTGAGTTCAAACCGATCAAGGAGCAATACATGCCACAGCTCAAGAGTTTAATGGAAGCTCCATTAGAGGATCTAATTCATGATAAGGTAATTGATCGAGATACTCCACATGACTTCATCACTTGGTATTTCTCCTTTCACAACAAGGGGCAACTGGTTGATAAAATTGAAGTAGATACGTCCAGAATAAGAAGTGTTCTTCTAAGAACAGAGAATCATATATACACTGCTTTGACCACAATATGTAATCCTTATGGAAATGTTACTATTGAAAACATGAAGCAACAAGTTAAGGCATTCTACTTTCAGTATGATGGACTTGATGAGGGTCAGCTGGATAGTATATTCACACTTGCATTTCGTCTTGGAGAAAATAAGTCTTGGATAAATGACTGGGAGAAGACACTTGGTGTCTATGAGTCAGATGTGGCACTGGCAGAAGGATCCATTAATGCGGCGACAAGTGTACCAATGGAGGATATTGTTCAAATTGTGTCTAGATTCATTGCATCTCATAGTACTACTACATAAAAGGCATATGATGTGGCTTCCTTATCTTCTTGGAAAGCGTGCCTTTGTTCCCTCCATAGCTTCTTTCATTTAATAAAGATAACCTCCTCCATTTAATAAAGTGAGCCTCTTTCATTTAATAAAGGAGAGTTTGTTACAACTACTTGTGATGTGGCTTGATCTGGTCCATTGGCTTGGCCGACCGATCTTGACCCTTCATTCCTTTGAGGTCTATAAAAGGGCTCCCATTGCTCTCATTTGTAACGGTTGAAATTCTGAAATTGTTGCAAGAGCTCTCTGAGATAATAAAAGATTCATTGCTTTGGTGATTCTATTTGTGTTTCTGAGTGTTGCATGGTTTCAATTTTCAAGCGACCATTAAGTTATAAGTTTTCTTTGAGTTTATGTTAGTTAATGAAAGGTTTCTTTATTGCTTTGTGGTGAAATCAGTAAGTTCATACTATTTGTAGTCTGCGGCTCGTAGATTGCAGTGCATGGTTAGTCTGAACAATTGAACATCAATTTGATCTTTATGCTTGTTGAATCTTTCATGAGCATAACTGATTTAAACATCTTGTACACCTTTGAAGATTGCACCTATCTTGTGTAGTTGTTTGTCTTGGCGAAACAGGATCTGGTTTGGTTTCACCTCAAGTGGTAATCATCCTTGCATTTAGGATTAGATTAGTGTTTCCAAACCTTATACCTTTTGTCCTTTTTTTTTACCATTCAGTTAGAATTAGGATCAAGAACATCCATTGCTAAATCATACACAATCAGTTGTAGTACTTAGACTTTCTAGTATCCGCTTCCATAATCATTGAAATAATCAGTTACTTGAACAATTGTGTAAGTCCCTTTGTGTTTAACAGCAAAATCATACTTAGTCGCTGAGCTGTCTCTAACCAAAATCTTCAGAAGGAACCTTGGAGTCATCTTGTTTGATCACCTAGTTCAGCATTCGAGAGGCTTTGCTCAAGAGGGAGTCAAATACTCTGTATTTCACTCTAATTGTTGACTTGTCGAAAAACAATCATCAACAGAGTGTTTCCCCAAAATAAGTGTCGTGAATGCACCCTAAAGGGGGGGAGTGTAAATAAGAATGGATAGGGGCTTGAATGTGTTCTTAAGAAGAGGAAGAGTGATCTCATTTTTCTTTCCCCATTCCCTTTGCTCCTCCTTAATTAATAAATTCAAAACATGTTTCAGAGGGAATTAATTAAATTAATTAGGATATCTGGAAAGAAGTCCCACTGGCCTACAGAAAGGAGTCCTACTGGCCAGATGTTTTGAAGGTTGTGATGACAGCACATCTGCAATGAAAAGGTCCAACTCAACCCTTCGGAGTCCCCTACTAAAGAAAGGAGAGGCCCGCCAGTTGTTTTGCAGTTTTCTTAGAAGCAACCTTGAGATATGCACTGATCTCTCCATTCCAATGAGGTATTCGAAGAAAATGTTGGTGCAAAACTCATCCACAGGTTTTTTGCATGCATCCATCTATGGCTATTTCTAGATAATATAGAAAATGTCAATGGTCCACACATAGTGAGTCACCACAGACCACTGAATTCCCAATGAATGAATCACTTGAGCCACAATAGAATACCATCTCTCTATCTTTAGCCTCTCTCATAAGTGGCTGATCAAACACATGAGGTTGCTCTATTGTTTGGAATATCTTTCTTGCTCCCAGAGAGAAGCTGCATGTTGGAATAATGCTCATAATCCACTGTTCAATAGCCTTTCCCCTCATGCTTGGATTGACTATACTCAACCATCCCCAGAGGGAATATCAATTGGTGGTTGGATGAATGTTATTCTTGACATATTGCTGTAGATGTAGGAGAGGGAGGGCACTCCCTCAATGAAGGTGTGCTAAACACCCCTCTCATGTTGGTTGAGGGTCCATAGATTGGTTAGTTACACGATCCATAGATTGAGATCCCCTGCCTTTAGGCACTCATACAATGTTAGGGTTCAAACAATGGAAAGAGAACTTGATCAATAGATAAAAGGTATTTAGGGCATTTTTTCTCTCTCCCAATTATGGAGGGAAAAATATTCCACTGACAAAGGCAAGGAGTGGGGGGGAGGATGAGGGCCTTAAAGTACTCAATTGATAGATTGAGGTTTGTCATGTCCCCATATTAAGGCATTGTTTAAATTAAAGATTTAAACATCATTTGCTTCAGTAAACGTAGTGTTTAGTCAATTTAAGTGATAAAAATAATTACGTCTGCATATATAATATTAAATAATTATTTTTAATATAAATAAAATATAATATATTTATATATTATTGTAATTATAAATAATGATGTAAATATTATCAATATTATTTAAGTATAATATTATAAATTATTATATTATATAAAAGAATATAAATATAAATATTATTATAAATAATACTATAAATATATATATATAAACTAAACTAATATAAAGTATATATAATTACCAATATAATAGTGGCTTCGATTATTATTAAAGAAAGGATCATCATTAGACAGAGATTATTATTAATAAATGGTGCGGTTAAAACAGATAGGTAGATGATATTAAAGAGCACTATGGTTAAAGGAACAACGATATGTGATTATAGTGATACGATGTGACCATTCAAACCCAACGATCCATGACTGCAGCATGGCAACGATTATAATATATATCAGACCATTATAAGGAATAGGGAAGGACGGCAATAATTGTTATAGATAATGGGCAGCGATTAAAAGCAAACAGCAACGATTATCATATATGCAGATCACTATATAACTTGCATAATCCGAGACAGCAAAGGAAGATTAGAACTCGCTATATCCCAAATATTGGCTCCCAAGCAAATAATGAGATGAAAGCTGAGGCTTTATTGTCGGGTCTTCAGATTTGTGTTATGAAGGGATTTCAAGATATACACATTGTTAATCCAGTGAAGAAGAGAATGTTGCAGAATTGAGGGTTGGCAATAGTCTGAAAAGGGCGCGGCCATTGCTTGATTCTCTTGACTCTTATTCCATTTTGCACTGCTATTATGAAGTGAACAGGGCAGACTTCTGGTAAACCAAGCTTTTATGCTCGAGTGAAGTATGCATTAGTAATTAGACCTCCATGCGGGTAGGTTGCACAATAAATTACAGAGGTCCGACGTGAGTAGGTATTTCAGACCAATTAGGCATTGCGTATGTTAACAAGGTGTTAGTTCGGGGTAGTTCAGCCTTCCTCGGAACTTGTGAATTGATTATTGCCTACAAGGCACTCTGGATTATCAGATTTCCTATCTGAAGTACCAACTACTAAGGGTGTAATTCAAGTGTCTCTGTGTGGACAATTCTCAGTTGCTTTAGTTTGGGCTAGAATCAGTGTCAATGCTCCACTGTTTAAGGATGTCAGCGGAGTGGCATAAGGGAGGTCGCAGTTAGTGCCGTCATCATCAGGATACATGGCGATAATCAGGAATTCCAAACAGATCAAAGATTTCTAACATCATAGGAGTCTGTCTCATCGCAGTTGGGTCTTGTGCATTGTATTTGACAGCCTAAGGGTATGTAAGATCATTGTTTAGATAGCAGCAGAATAAGCAATTCAATGAGCTGTCATAGAATCATGTTGGCTAATATATATTGAAGGAGTGAATAGACTAAATTGAAGATTGTCTGAGATCTACATATTGACATTGTGATTGCAATAAGAAAAGAAGATCATTCAAATCTTTAATATGAATATTCTATCACTAGACTTGTGTTGTGGTCATTACAAGATTGAAAATAAAGAACATATCAGAATAGTAAAAATAATCAGAGTTTAACCAATATCCAGTAAGGGACATTACAGTGGTATCAGAGCTATCGTCCTGCCATCTTGTGAGGCAATGGTATGCAAGCACATACAAGAGGAGAATGAAATAAGTGCAAGTAAAAGAAGGAAAGAAAATTGATTCAAGGACCAAGCACCCAAAAGAAAATATCAAGGGAAGCATAATAACAAATAAGAAAGAGGATACTCATATGGTAGTATAATATGTTACCTATATTTGTAAGTAAATAATGATGTGATTTTGATTACACTATTCTACATATACCTTCGCTATGATGGAGAAGAAGAAACAAAGGAAACAGGGCGAGGGCCCTCTTCTAGGCACGCCACCCTGGGGGGGACGTAATGAGCCCACATGAGCCAGAGGGGTTCTGCCTTCGGTATGAAGGGTACTGCCTCTGGGCTTAGGGAGTGGCTACTAGGACACCTTAGTAATCTCACTCTCCTAGCATGGCATATGTAGAGAGGGTAATCATGAGAATGATAGACTTCATATGAATGGCATGTGCCACATGAGTCCGAGGCGATCTATCATGAATGGCATGCGCCACATTAGATCGAAGGGACCTTATATGAATGGCATGCGCCACATAAGGTAAGAACAAATGGCGGACTTCATATGAATGGCATGTGCCACATGAGTCCGAGGTGATCTATCATGAATGGCATGCGCTATGTTAGATCGAAGGTACCTTATATGAATGGCATGCGCCACATAAGGTAAGAACAAATGGCGGACTTCATATGAATGGCATGTGCCACATGAGTCCGAGGCGATCTATCATGAATGGCATGCGCCACGTTAGATCGAAGGTACCTTATATGAATGGCATGCGCCACATAAGGTAAGAACAAATGGCGGACTTCATATGAATGGCATGTGCCACATGAGTCCGAGGTGATCTATCATGAATGGCATGCGCCACGTTAGATCGAAGGTACCTTATATGAATGGCATGCGCCACATAAGGTAAGAACAAATGGCGGACTTCATATGAATGGCATGTGCCACATGAGTCCGAGGTGATCTATCATGAATGGCATGCGCCACGTTAGATCGAAGGTACCGTATATGAATGGCATGCACCACATAAGGTAAGAACAAATGGCGGACTTCATATGAATGGCATGTGCCACATGAGTCCAAGGCGATCTATCATGAATGGCATGCACCACGTTAGATCGAAGGGACCTTATATGAATGGCATGCGCCACATAAGGTAAGAACAAATGGTGAGAACTTCATACGAATGGCATGCGCCACATAAGGACTATGACACTCCATATGAATGGCATGCGCCACATGGAGACTAGGGAGGGATGGTTTATCCACCCTAAGACCTAGGAAAAATCAATATATCCTTCAAAGAGACATTAGGGAAGTATAGAACATAAAAAGTTAATTTCATTAATCACAAAAACCCATGAATCAAATTTATTTCTATATTGGACCAATTCTTCCAAGAGTCTCCTTGAGTTCTTCTCTTGATTCAAATAACACAAAAAAAAAAACCAATACTAAGTCATCATTATGGGCCCATAACTCACAGATTCCCAAAATCATTCTTTAAAATCATCTATAATACTCTTATTTCATCAAGCACATCGCTATTCAAACAAAGGCTCACCAAATCTTCTGTGATCCTGACATCACATAATTAATTACTTTTCAACAAATATGACTCCTCAAATTCGAAAGATCAATAACATGTCAAAGATAAAACTACAAGAATGTCCTTATCATTTGAATCTTGGAATCTCAATACTCTCAAAACTTCTTAATCTATAATGCTTACATCACACCATTATTATCCAAACACATCAAACAAATGCTCTTGATCACGAATACTCTTCCATGGGATCACAGTCAATCAAGCATGTTCATTCTAAGTCAAACCCATCGGAAAATAGACGTTATAAGTGCAAAGAACTCCACGGTGATTGCTTCAGGACAAGCAATTTCGAGTGGGGAGGGTTTGTCATGTCCCCATATTAAGGCATTGTTTAAATTAAAGATTTAAACATCATTTGCTTCAGTAAACGTAGTGTTTAGTCAATTTAAGTGATAAAAATAATTACGTCTGCATATATAATATTAAATAATTATTTTTAATATAAATAAAATATAATATATTTATATATTATTGTAATTATAAATAATGATGTAAATATTATAAATATTATTTAAGTATAATATTATAAATTATAATATTATATAAAAGAATATAAATATAAATATTATTATAAATAATACTATAAATATATATATATATATATATATAAAATAAACTAATATAAAGTATATATAATTACCAATATAATAGTGGATTCGATTATTATTAAAGAAAGGATCATCATTAGACAGAGATTATTATTAATAAATGGTGCGGTTAAAACAGATAGGTAGATGATATTAAAGAGCCCGATGATATTAAAGAGCACTATGGTTAAAGGAACAACGGTATGTGATTATAGTGATACGATGTGACCATTCAAACCCAACGATCCATGGCTGCAGCATGGCAACGATTATAATATATATCAGACCATTATAAGGAATAGGGAAGGACGGCAATAATTGTTATAGATAATGGGCAGCAATTAAAAGCAAACAGCAACGATTATCATATATGCAGATCACTATATAACTTGCATAATCCGAGACAGCAAAGGAAGATTAGAACTCACTATATCCCAAATATTGGATCCCAAGACAAATAATGAGATGAAAGCTGAGGCTTTATTGCCGGGTCTTCAGATTTGTGTTATGAAGGGATTTCAAGATATACACATTGTTAATCCAGTGAAGAAGAGAATGTTGCAGAATTGAAGGTTGGCAATAGTCTGAAAAGGGTGCGGCCATTGCTTGATTCTCTTGACTCTTATTCCATTTTGCACTGCTATTATTAAGTGAACAAGGCAGACTTCTGGTAAACCAAGCTTTTATGCTCGAGTGAAGTATGCATTAGTAATTAGACCTCCATGCGGGTAGTTTGCACAATAAATTACAGAGGTCTGACGTGAGTAGGTATTTCAGACCAATTAGGCATTGCGTATGTTAACAAGAAGGTGTTAGTTCGGGGTAATTCAGCCTTCCTGGGAACTTGTGAATTGATTATTGCTTACAAGGCACTCTGGATTATCAGATTTCCTATCTGAAGTACCAACTACTAAAGGTGTAATTCAAGTGTCTCCGTGTGGACAATTCTCAGTTGCTTTAGTTTAGGCTAGAATCAGTGTCAATGCTCCACTCTTTAAGGATGTCAGCAGAGTGGCATAAGGGAGGTCGCAGTTAGTGCCGTCATCATCAGGATACTTGGCGATAATCAAGAGTTCCAAACAGATCAGAGATTTCTAACATCATAGGAGTCCGTCTCATCGCAGTTGGGTTTCCTGCATTGTATTTGACAGCCTAAGGGTATGTAAGATCATTGTTTAGATAGCAGCAGAATAAGCAATTCAATGAGCTGTCATAGAATCATGTTGGCTAATATATATTGAAGGAGTGAATAGACTAAATTGAAGATTGTCTGAGATCTACATATTGACATTGTGATTGCAATAAGAAAAGAAGATCATTCAAATCTTTAATTTGAATATTCTATCACTAGACTTGTGTTGTGGTCATTACAAGATTCAAAATAAAGAAGATATCAGAATAGTAAAAATAATCAGAGTTTAACCAATATCCACTAAGGGACATTAAAAGGTTCTCCCTCTCCAAATATAGGAGGTACACTGGTCGAGCTCAGCACAACCAAGGAGCTGCTACAACAATACCACACCCCTGTACTCTGCTTATCACTTGCAACACCTCCTCTGCTGCTAAATTTTGTGAAACTAGCAAAGAATCTCTAGCTGATGGAAACAATGGCTTTAGTCTTTCCCCCATAAATTCAATATCCTCCTTAGGATACTAAAGATTGATTACACCACTCGTGTCCTACTAGACTTGATATGGATGTTGTATGTAAATCTTTAATGGATTTTCCATGATCTGAATCCATCCATGCCAAATTTGCCACATTATCCAAGCCAGAAAATGACTCCACATTTTGTCATTTTTCTCAGCTAGAGATTCTTGGACCAACAAATCTATTCTGCTTCACTCTTATCAAATTTTGTTAGTTTCACCACCTTCCTGAGCTTTCCCTAGCCATTCTGATATACCTTTCCTATCTCCTTCACGGGTGCTGATGCAGATAAAGGGTTCTTTTGGTATGCTTTCCATGTCATGTAGTATATGTATGCATAGGCATTGGTGTTTCATATTTTTTATTTTTAGTGTATAAGGCCTAAAATATGATGTACAAAATATCTTCTAATCCTTCGACTCCTTTCAGATCATACCTTCCTATCATGGGAAACTTTTGGTCCCACAAAAACTCAATTATGAAGGAGGTGGGGAAACAAGTGATCCAAATCGGATCCTACAAATGTATCAGAATTCAATTGATTAAGAGAAACAACTATACTTTTAGTTTGTGTGACTAATAAGATTTTTTGAGACATTTTCTATTCACTCCAAGAAGTAGAGTTGGACAAACAAAGTGCAGAAGCAGAACGAAGGCAAGGGAAAGGTGATGAAGGCTAAGGAAGATTTGAACACCTTGGGGTCCACACAACATGAAGAACAGACAGAAGTAACTGGTTTGCTAGATACGAACTTGTTTGGCAGGTTAAATATAAGACAACTCATACAACATAAAACAAATTTACCAAGATAGGTTTGGTTGTAGCAAAACTCACTCCATATGTGACAAAATAGCAAAACCAAGCGACCGAGGGAAGCTGAATCAATTTCTCTTCCCTCTCTTAGTATTGAAGGCATTTACAATCCTCTATGTAAATTAGCTGCAAATAACAAGCATAAATATACCCGTTCGGATCATATATAAGTTCTTTTGATGAATGTTAGAGGTAGGGGATAACTGTATAGCTGAATGCAACTGTCAGAAAGTGCTGAATAAGCAGGTATTCCACAAGGCAACCTAGTACAGTATTGTAAAAGTGTCAATGGAAGCCTCCCACAAGCACTGCAGAAGTGCTAGATAAGACTCATAATGCATTTGAAGGCTTGAAATGAGTAACTGGCTTGAAAATCTTGCAAGATAGTGGAGTTCAGGAGGTACAACCCCACTTTTCTAGGGTTTTCTCATTAGGTTTCTTCAAGGTAAATTCTTGTGTTAATATCTCTTTGCATATGTGTTTGATTCATCCATTATTCACTTCCATTGTGACTATACTAAATCAAACACTTCAAAAAGCATATTATTGATATGGTCTGTCATGTCCCCATTTTAGCCCTAGCCTACTTTTAATTTTCCGCAGGTTAATGGGCTAGGATTAGGAAAATTATTTTAATAATATTTAAAGTTGGTCTTAATATCATTTTAATTATTGTAAAACGCCACTTTATTTATTATTTCTAGGCTGCCCAAATGGGGCACAATAAAGCCTTTGTAACTCTTAGTGTTATTTTAATTATTTTCAAGTAGAGTTACTAAGTCAATTTAAAATTAGATTTTTGAGAGTGAAAAGTAAATATTTTAATTTTAAATTCTCGGAAGTCTATAAAAAGGGTTAGAAGGCTCATTTGAAACTCTCTGTTAAATTTATCAAACCCTTGTATTCGATATTGAACTTTGAGTTCATTTCTTGCCTAAGGATGAAAACCCTAAAGGCATATGGGATTGAGGTTGAAAACCTTCAGTTCCAAATGAGAAGTTCCATGCAAGAATTTCCATTGAGCTACATCTACATTGTATTTCAGTTGGTGTTGTTGGTGTGAAGTTTTCATTCAGATGTGTGGTGTGATTTATATATTTTGAAAAATACAAATGTGATTTTCGTAGTTTGGTGAGGCTCCAAATTTATGGTGAATTTGTTATTAATTATTGTGAGATTCAAATTAGCAAATATTAACAATATCAATTTGCTTGCAAATCTTATCCTTTCCTTGTAAGAAGTTGCAGCTCCAAAAGGTAGGTCGTACAATCCTAATGCAATTCATACCTTGGTGAAGGATGAAAATTAAAATTGTCCATATCATTCCCAAATACCATCTGCGACATACTAGCTGGTCGTACTAATGATAAAGGAAGCATTTGAAGTTTTTGAAGGATACGTAGCATTTTAAAGAAAGTTTGGGGAGCCGTACATGTTTAAGAAGGGAACCGCACCTTTCAAAAAGGTATTTAGTGGTGATTCATTAATATTTCAGTCTACAACAGCTTTGGGTTTGATTTTAGAGGGCCAATAGAGGTTGTACATATTTTAAAAACTCACCCAAACTCGCGAGTAATCGCGAGTACTCTCCAGAAAATTTTCGGCTTGAGTATCGCCTCAAAAACTCGCGGTCGGGTAACTGGTAAATTTCGCCATGAGTTTTTGGGGAAAAAATCGCGGGTCACACGTAAAAAATCGCATGACTCGCCCAATCAAAAAAATCCGTTGAAATATTTATTATATAAAGCACTTCGTGATTTCATTTTCGTGTTTGTTTTTTCTGTTGTTTGGAACCTTTGATCTGAAAACGAAACCCTAGCGCGGCACCTGCTATTTGGAACCTTGACAGAAAGCGAAACCCTAGATTCTGTGGGTTCTTTGTGCCTGCGAGGGTTAAATTTCGAAGTATATTTCTATTTGTAATGTCCCCTTATAGGATATT
Source organism: Cunninghamia lanceolata (assembly GCA_027924645.1). Classification (NCBI taxonomy): domain Eukaryota; kingdom Viridiplantae; phylum Streptophyta; class Pinopsida; order Cupressales; family Cupressaceae; genus Cunninghamia; species Cunninghamia lanceolata. The sequence continues at coordinate 2,034,247 of BSBN01000567.1, forward strand.
CTTTATTTCTTTACTTACACACAATAATATCACTAGAAAGGGACATTAGAACTATTAAAGGTCACTCAATCAAGATAATATTGAACTTATCTATAATAATATAACATAAACAATAGCATAATCCACATTCAGTTCAATTCATAACTCCATTCAATATCAACTATGTTCAAGTCTTAATCCTTACTATCTTTCTATTCCTCAACCTTGGATGGGGATTTACTTGTCTAGGGCGCGATGACACCACCTCATGGATTGGATTTACTCCACCTCTCCTTAACAACTTTAATTGTCTAGGGCGTGATGACACCACCTCATGGATTGGATTTACTCCGTCTCTCCCTAACAACACCTCGCCTCTCCTGAGGTTGTAGGCAATAGAATAACTAAGTATTAACTTTCAACATACCAAATGATCACATTTATTCATAGCACATTATGTATTGGCTATGCTCAAGTCTCAATCCTCATTTCTCTTCTAATCCTCAACCATGGATGGGGATTTATTTGTCTAGGGCGAGATGACACCAACTCGATGGTTGGATTTACTCCGCCTCTCCCTAACAACACCACACCACTCACTCACAGGTTGAAGGCAATAGAAATAGATAGGCCTTGAGTTTGAACATGCCACAGTGTTGTAAATGCAATCTATATTTCATAGCAAATTTCATAATACTTACATATATGTGTAATGATACTCACAATAATCTTTTAATTATATATATATATATACTAAGATAATACTTACCTTGCTGCAACTTACTACTTGGATCTGGTTTTTCGCCAACAATCAGGAATATTTCTGATTATTATTAGAATTCCCTTACTCTTCACCGATGCTGCTGCCTTATTCTTATCTTTTTATATTTCCCCTCCTCACTACTGCCTTTTCTTCTAATATACCTCCATACCTTGTGAGAAGAGTCATCCCTTTTTAAAAGGGTGATGACTCTTCATGGAGTCATGTCTTTTAAATGGATCGCTAGCCTTCTTTTGCATTAATCGTTCCTTTTGTAATTTAATAGTGATCACTGCTGTTTCATATGAGAATATCACTGATTCCTTTTAAATAGGATTTGCTGCCATTAAACATTGCTTAATGATTGTAGAATATTCGACTTTATTTATTAAACCCTCAGCCATAAGCCTAAACAAAGATTGTTGCTGCATATATTGATAAGAATTGTTGTTTATGAATATTGGCCTTTTTCCTATGTGGGTCGATCTTTGTGATCATCCTTATCTTCATTATATATTTATATTATTATATTAATAGTTATAGTTATAACAATATTTATATTTATATTAATAATTATATTTGTTATTTATATATATTTAATAATATATTATATCATAATTAAAATTGATAATATTATAATTGTATTTATATTCATTATTTATAAATACCATAAATATAACATTATTTAATATTATTATACATTAACGACTTCTCTAACTTATCATGATGTTTTAAATCTTTAATTTAAACAATACCTTAATATCGGGACATGACAGCCCTCCCCACTCAAAATTGCTTGTCCTCAAGCAATTTCAACTTCTTTCGTATACTCGGGAATGATTTTGTTTCCCCATTTGTGGATTCCTAAAGAGTTGAGTTGTCTTTATTATGTCCTCTCAAAATTGTTTTTTCGCTTTTAAGAGATTGACCCTCCTAGGTCGATATGATACCTAAATTTCAATTGAATTCTTTAATGATGTTTTGGATATCTTTCTTAGATGAAATGCTCTTCCCTTTTTCACCTCAAGGTCGAATGGTGGTGAGTGATCTCCTATAGAAGTGATTACACAATTTGTAGGTTACATGCATTGCCATTTAGTTACATAATAAAATTGAAGTAGACAACCAAGTAGCTTAAGAACACAAGCAACCAGCTCAAGCAAGTAGGCAAGTAGCTCAAGTAGACAAGCAAGTAGACAAGTAGCTCAAGTAGACAAACAAGTAGCTCAAGCAAGTAGGCAAGTAGCTCAAGTAGACAAGTAAGTAGCTCAAGCAAGTAGGCAAGTAGCTCAAGCAAGAAGGCAAGTAGCTCAAATAGACAAGCAAGTAGCCAAGTAGCTCAAATACACAAGAAAGTAGCTCAAGCAAGTAGGCAAGTAGCTCAAGCAAGTAGGCAAGTAGCTTAAGTAGACAAGCAAGTAGGCAAGTAGCTCAAGTAGACAAGCAAGTAGCTCAAAGTCATAGAGTATACACTCGAATACAAATACAAGTCATAGAGTATACACTCAAATGCATATAAGTCAATTATCATTCACAAGATGGCAGGACGATAGCTCTGATACCACTTGTAATGTCCCCTTATAGAATATTCTTTATTTCTTTACTTACGCACAATAATATCACTAGAAAGGGACATTAGAACTATTAAAGGTCACTCAATCAAGATAATATTGAACTTATCTATAATAGTATAACATAAACAATAGCATAATCCACATTCAGTTCAATTCATAACTCAATTCAATATCAACTATGTTCAAGTCTTAATCTTTACTATCTCTCTATTCCTCAACCTTGGATGGGGATTTACTTGTCTAGGGCGCGATGACACCACCTCATGGATTGGATTTACTCCGCCTCTCCCTAACAACACCTCGCCTCTCCTGAGGTTGTAGGCAATAGAAATAACTAAGTATTAACTTTCAACATACCAAATGATCACATTTATTCATAGCACATTATGTATCGGCTATGCTCAAGTCTCAATCCTCATTTCTCTTCTAATCCTCAACCATGGATGGGGATTTATTTGTCTAGGGCGCGATGACACCAACTCAATGGCTGGATTTACTCCACCTCTCCCTAACACCACCACACCACTCACTCACAAGTCGAAGACAATAGAAATAGATAGGCCTTGAGTTTGAACATGCCACAATGTTGTAAATGCAATCTATATTTCATAGCAAATTTCATAATGCTTATATATGTGTAATGATACAATAATCTTTTAATTATATATATATATATATATATATATATATATATATATATATATATATATATATATATATATATATATATATATACTAAGATAATACTTACCTTGCTGCAACTTACTACTTGGATCTGGTTTTTTCTCAACAATCAGGAATATTTCTGATTATTATTGGAATTCCCTTACTCTTCACCGATGCTGCTGCCTTATTCTTATCTTTTTATATTTCCCCTCCTCACTACTACCTTTTCTTCTAATATACCTCCATACCTTGTGAGAAGAGTCATCCCTTTTTAAAAGGGTGATGACTCTTCATGGAGTCATGTCTTTTAAATGGATCGCTGCCCTTCTTTTGCATTGATCGTTCCTTTTGTAATTTAATAGTGATAGCTGCTGTTTCATATGAGAATATCACTGATTCCTTTTAAATAGGATTCACTGCCATTAAACATTGCTTAATGATTGTAGAATATTCAACTTTATTTATTAACCCCTTAGCCATAAGCCTAAACAAAGATCGCTGCTGCATATATTGATAAGAATCGTTGTTTATGAATATTTGCCTTTTTCCTATGTGGGTCGATCTTTGTGATCATCCTTATCTTCATTATATATTTATATTATTATATTAATAGTTATAGTTATAATAATATTTAATTTAATATTTATATTTATATTAATAATTATATTTGTTATTTATATATATTTAATAATATATTATATCATAATTAAAATTGATAATATTATAATTGTATTTATATTCATTATTTACAAATACCATAAATATAACATTATTTAATATTATTATACATTAACGACTTCTCTAACTTATCATGATGTTTTAAATCTTTAATTTAAACAATACCTTAATATCGAGACATGACACTATTATGATACACATCTGAGTATCATAAAAAAATCGGGTTTATATTTCTGTGTTTAATATTGCTGAATGCTGCCTTTGAACTTTGAAGTTTGTTCATACTTCATTGAATATTAACAGAGAATCGATTTGTGGGATATCAAGAGTCATAAGTATATTATTATAATAATATTAATACCTAATAATAATATTTGTGGGAATCGATTTGTAGTAATAGTATATTAATATATAATATATAATAATATTAATACAATAATATAATATAATGTTATATAATAAATAAATATATTAGTATTATTATATTAACAATAATATATTATAATATATTATTTATTTATTTATTTATTTTGCTCGGTTAACGCTTTTGACCGGAGCTATGAACCGATGAGGCCAAAACACAGGAGACCTCATCCCCAAGCATGAACACTTTGGGATTTAAACCTTGGTGGCCACCACTACAACCAAGCGACTTGACCACCCAACCATGCCCTTAACGGCAATATATTATATATTATTATTATTATAATATTAATACAATATCTATATACAATATTATAATTTATTGTTATACATTAATATATAATAATATTACTATATATATTGTACCCATACCTCAAGGTAAATTTTTTCCATACCTACATATCCAAATTCCGAACTGGAACCGGTTTGGGCAACTTAGGTGAAATGTATTGAAGGAAATCAATAATATGGTCCATAAATTCAATAATCTACATGTTTTAAAAGCATATTCTTAAAAATTAATGTATTTTTGATGTTCGATAACTTTGTCGAGTTATTGTTGAGTTTTTTCCCCAGTTTTTGCCAAGTCCCAAGTTTTTAAAATTTTTGGGTCTGCCGAGTAATTGCCGAGTCCAAGTTTTTAAACTATGGTTGTACAGCAGCAAAAGGGATTGCCATAACTTATATCAATATTTAGAGGTATTCTTTATCATTTCAACTAGTAATATTTTCTTTAATCTATGGTTTAGATTAATATTTCAAGGAAATTTCTGTAGTATCAATTCTGAAATCATTTAGTAAGAACTTCAGCTTGCTAAAATTGTAATATTTGTGCAATTTACCGCTAGATTGAAGTGGTCTATCATTTGTAACAATCCAGAAGGTCTTTCGCCAAATTTATTTTTAATTCTTGCTTTGCATTGTAATCAATGTTTGGATGGCATAGCCGCCAATGTTTGCATTTCATTATCTGTCATTTTTGGCGTTGAACTAGATCGGCTTGTAGTCTTCCACTTTGGCATTAACCGGATTTGTGGCTTGAGCATATTTATTCTATCCGCCTGTTTGGGCGTCGATTGTAAGCTGGTCATTACCACCAGTAAGCTGCATTGTTATTTTCTAGTCCACGTTTTTGTTTATGTCTACTCTCACCTTGCCCACATGAAGATCTTGGTGATCAAAAAGGACTCAGAATTGTGTTGATTGCAAAGATTTGAATATTTTGGCTAACAGTCCAGTTAGGGACATTACAGTGGTATCATAGCTGGTGATCTTACCAGCCTATGCAAAAGCTAACCATTTGATGTAGAACCTTATTTCATATGCATCCCAATGACAAAGCAAATAGATATTATCAAAGGAAAATCATAAAGTAGTTTTAGTTTCATGAGAATCCAGTAACAAAGTCTTCATCTTCAAAAACGGGGGTGAAAGAGACTCCTATGGCAGAAAGAGAGAAGAGGACTATGGGAGAAGAAGATGACAGTGCAGACCGGGTAGAAAAGAAGTTTGATCTGACGATTGAAATGATGACACAAGTGCTTCAAAAGATGAATAACAGTATGCCCACTCCCAATAATCAGAATGGTGAAGAGAGCACATTTAGAGTTAATAATCACAACAACATTCACAATCATACCTAGAGAACTATTATTGGTTTTATTGCTAGACCCTTCCAACCTACTTTCCTTCGTAGAGAGGAAGAAGTCCTTGAAGTTGAAGCTCAAATTCCAGTGGTGGATGACATCACAACTTGTTATGCTGAATATAGAACTCTTCCAGATGAGATCTGAAATGCCATGTCTCTCACAAATTTCATGAACATGAAGAAGACAAGAGAGGGTCCTAGACCTGAGCCTAGACCTTATGTGAATTAGAGAGATCTATAACATGCGTTGGGGAAGTTAACACTTTCCACTTTCGATGGATCTAGCAAGTGTACAGCTCGAGCATGGATTCAGAAGTTGGGCACATACTTGTCACTCAAGCCTATGTTGAAAGATGAGGCCACTCTCCACCTTGAGGGAATAGCACATGGTGGTATCATGGGTTGATTACTCAAAGGCACAACCTTATCAACTCCTATGATGAATTCAACAGGAGATTGATCAAAAGATTTGATAGGAAAGACCCCGAAGTTCATTTCTGGGATTTGGTGCAGCTGAAATAATATGGAACTGTGAAGAGTTATGTGGCTGATTTTCAGAAGTTGTCCATAATGCTTCTAGATATCACAGAAAAAAGGTTGGTTATGTTGTTCGTAGAAGGATTATCTAAGCCTCTCAAAGGCTTGGTCAAAGCTTCCAAATCTCCATCATTGCAAGAGGCCATCAAAAGATCTTTGGCACTTGAGACTTCCATTCCAAAAAGCAAATTTCAGCATAATTCTTTTCCTCCAAAGAAACCATTCCACAAGGGTTTCAACCAGCCAACAAATTTCAAGGATAAGGAAGCCGAGAATGAACTAAGGAGGAAAAAGCTTTGTTTCACCTGCAAAGAACCATGGGCACCTCGCCATAGATGCCTCGGAAAGGGGCAAGTTATTACATTGAAGTAATTCAGATGAAGAGTCTGGAGCTGAAGAACCTGAGCCTAAAAGTGAAGAAGAACCAGAGCATGAGGTTCTAGAAGAAGAAGATACTTTGGGAGGTATCCTTGCCAAACTTTCTAGCACTCCCAAGTACAATCCTTTTAGAGTTCATGGTATCTTGCGCGGACAAAAAGTCACTGTACTAATTGACATTGGCTACTCATAATATCATTGATGAGGGGCTCGTGGCTAGAAGAGGTCTCAAAAATGAAGACTTTGAAGGATTCAACGTGATGGTTTGCAACAGCTTCACCATCCAGTGCACAAAGAAGATTTCCCAAATGAGTCTCACTTTGGGAAACCATGAAATGAAAGATGACTTCTATGTTGTTAGCATGGGAGATACAGATGTGGTTTTGGGAGTGCAATGGCTATGGCTACATTCCTTGGGAGAGATCACGCAGAATTCTTAGAGCATGGAACTCAAGTTCCAATCTAATGGGAAAGAAGTGGTGCTTCAGGGAATGGCGAAAGGAGTACCAAGAGTTGTTTCAGCCAAGAGGATGGAGAGAACATTCCGTCATGGGCAAGTAGCATGGGCTGCCCAACGTTTGGTAATCACTACAGATTCTCCAAGTGATAAGAAGTTGTATCATGTGGATGTCCAACCTCTTTTGGACAAGCACAATAAGGTTTTCAGTGACATTCCTTCAGGGAGGCCGTCTAACAGAGGTTTTGAGCATGTTATTGAGCTGGAGGAGGGCGCCAAGCCCATCATTACAACCCCTTATCGCCATCCTAGGAGGCATAAGAATGAGATTGAAAAAGCAATCAAGGAACTTTTGGACATGCGACACATTAAGCTCAGCTCAAGTCCTTTTGCTTCTTCTGTAGTCCTTGTGAAGAAGAAAGATGGCACAATGGGGATCTGCATCAACCATAGAGCACTAAACAAGAAGACTATCAAAAATCAATGCCCAATTCCCAGGATTAATGAATTGATAGATGAGCTTCATGGAGCAGTTTATTTCTCCAAGATAGACCTTAGATTGGGGTATCAATAGATTCGAGTTCAAGAAGAGGATGTTCATAAGACAACCTTCAAGTGTCTTTATGGACACTATGAATTTCTAGTCATACCATTCAGTTTGAATAATGCTCTTACCTTTTAGTCATGTATGAATCAAGTGTTTAACAAGCAACTGAGGAAGCTTGTTTTGGTGTTTTTCAATGACATACTCATCTATAGCAAGACATGGGAAGAACACTTGAAGTATTTGGATGAAGTTTTGGGTATTTGGAAGCACAATCTCTACTTGCCAAATAGTCCAAATGTCAATTCAGTATGACTGAAATTTTATATTTGGGGCATGTGATCAGCACTCAAGGAGTGCAAGTTAATCAAGAGAAGATTTGGGCCATCTTGGATTGGCCTCCCCCAAAAACATTGACACAACTGAGAGGGTTCTTTGGCCTTTGCAGCTACTACCGAAGATTTGTGAAGGGGTTTTCTCAGTTGGCAGCTCCGTTGATTGATTTGACAAAGAAAGGGGCTTTCACATGGACCAATTCAATGTAACAAACTTTTGACAAACTCAAGGAGGTGATGAGTTCATGTCCAGTGTTGGCTATCCCTAACTTCTCTCTTCCTTTTGTGTTAAAGTGTGATGTATCTAGTGAAGGGATTGGAGTTGTTTTGATGCAAAACAAGTATCCCATTGCTTTCAAAAGCCGCAAACTTAGAGGTCCAGAAAGAGGATTCTCAATTCATGGTAAGGAAATGTTGGCCATCATGCATGCCTTGGCCAAGTTCAAACAATCTGTTACAATACCTTGTGGGTGAAAAGTTTGTGGTGAAAACTAATCACAATAGTTTGAAGTATTTGCTAAGCCAAAAAGATCTCAATGAAAGACAACAGAAATGGCTTAAGTAAACTTCAAGCTTATAACTTTGACATTGAATATGTCAAAGGGAAAAAGAATATAGTGGATGATGCTTTGTCTAGAAGACCCACTCTATATTCTATGATGGAAATTACAGCAGATTGGAAGGCTCAAATTTTAGTAGAATACTCTAAGAATGCCTTCGCCACTGATATTATGGAAGGAACATTGAAGGATGATAGATATGTAGTGGCTAATGAACTCATCCTGTAAAAGGATAGAGTCTTTTTGGTGCCTGAATCTAAGATGAAAGGTAAGATTTTAAGGGCTATCCATGATACTCTTTTGGCTGGCCATCCAGGGTATTTCAAGACATACAAGCAAATTCAGAAGAGATTCTGATGGAAAGGACTTAAGGATGAAGTCCTTAAGCACATCAGAGAGTGTCTTGTTTGTCAACAGAACAAGACCAAGCAAACATTTCCAGCTGGTTTGTTGCAGTGCCTACCCATTCCAAATCAGAAATGGGAAAGTATTTTAATGGATTGCATCACTAGATTGCCCAAAGTGCAAGGTAAGGACTGCACTTATGTTGTGGTGGAGAGGCTCACGAAGTATGCACATTTCTTTGTCGTTTCTTCAAATTTCAAAGCACCTCAAGTTGCTGATTTGTATTTCAAAGAAGTGCTTAGGTTCCATGGGCTGCCTAAGAATATCGTGACTGACAGAGATAGTCAGTTCCATGGGATGCATTTCTATAACACCACTTATCACATGTCTATTGGGATGACACCGTTTATGGCTTTGTATGGATATGAAGCTCAATCTTTTATTGGCCTTGTTATTTCAGATAGTAGGCTCCCAGGGGCAAGTGACTTGGTCAATCAAAGCCAAGATATCTTGAAGGCACTTGAGAATAATCTCCAGCAAGTGCAAAATTAGCAGTAAATGTACATAGATAGGCATTGTGTGGAGAGAACTTTTGAAGTTGGGGATATGTTGTTCTTGAGGTTGCAGTTGAACAATCCTCTCTCAAGGCAAGTGGATCTGAAAAGCTCAAGCCTCATTTTTACGGGCCTTACAAGATTTTGAAGAAGATTGGAGAGGTTGCCTACGAGTTGGAGTTGCTTGAAGGGAGCAGGATCCATAATATGTTCCATGTGTCTTGTCTCAAAAAGGCACTTGGGCAACATATTGTACCCTCAATTGAGTTGCCTCCAATTGATGAGGAGGGAAAATTGATATTCGTTCCTAAAGCAATTGTAGACATGAGGGAGAGGAAGCTGAGAAACAGAAGCATCACTGAATACCTGGTTCGGTAGAAGAATCTCCCTGTGGAAGACGCAACGTGGGAAGGATCACAAATTTTGGAGCATCCTAACTTGCAATTGCTTGAGGACGAGCAATTTCGGGCAGTGCGGACTGTCATGTCCCCTTTTTAGCCCTAGGTGTGTGACTTGGTCCCTTAGCCTATTTTTAATTTTTCGTAGGTTAATGGGTTGGGATAAGGAAAATTATTTTTATAATATCTAAAGTTGATCTTAATGTCATTTTAATTGTTGTAAAAGGCCACTTTATTCATTATTTCTAGGCTGCCCAAATGGGGCACAATAAGGCCTTTGTAACTCTTAGTGTTATTTTAATTATTTTTAGGCAGAGTTACTAGGTCAATTTAAAATTAGATTTTTGAGATGGAAAATTAAATATTTTAATTTTAAATTCCCAGGAGTCTATAAAAAGAGTTAGAAGGACCATTTGTAGCTCCCCATCAAATTTATCAAACCCTTGTATTCAAAATTGAGCTTTGAGCTCACTTTTTGCCAAAGGACGAAAACCCTAAAGGCATATAAGATTGAGGACGAAAACCCTCCGTTCCAAATGAGAAGTTCCATACAGGAATTTCCATTGAGCTACATCTGCATTCTATCTCAGTTGGTGTGAAGTTTCCATTCAGATGTGTAGTGTGATTTATATATTCTGAAAAATACAAAAAAATAATGTGTTGTTTCCGTTTTCCATGTGTGATTTTCGTAGTTTGGTGAAGCTCTAAATTTATGGTGAAGTTGTTATTGATTATTGTGAGATTCAAATTAGCAAATATTAACAATATCAATTTGCTTGCAAATCCTATCCTTTCCTCGTAACAAGTTGCAGCTCCAAAAGGCAAGTCGTACAAATCCTAATGCAAGTCATACCTTGATGAAGAATGAAACTTAATTAAAATTGGCCATATCATTCCCAAATACCAGCCGCCACATACTAGCTAGTCATACTAATGATAAAGGAAGCATTTGAAGTTATTAAAGGATATGTAGCTTTTTAAAGAAAGTTTGGGGAGTCGTACATGTTTGAGAAGGGGGTCGCACCATTCAAAAAGGTATTAAGTGGTGATTTAAAAAATCAAAAGAAACATTAAAGTTGAAAAAGATGCCTTTCTCAAACAGGGCACGCTCCATCAAGAAGAAAGCACCATTAATAGAGATCGAACGCGCTTCATATTCTATGGACGCACTTCAACATGAAGAAAGGAAGCGGCCAAGATAGAGAAAAGGGGCCTCACAAGGACAAATCAAGCTTGTGGAGGTTAAGGCGCCCAACAACAACATGACACGCCTCACAAAGTAGGCCTCAGTTCATTTTTCACGCAAGACTCAAGCGCCTCTTCAAAGCACAAAACGCCTTCTTCATAATAAATTAATATTTCAATTTGCAACAGCTTTGGGTTTGATTTTCGAGGGCCAATAGAGATCATACAACAGGAAAGGGGAATATGCCCTAAAATTCTGAAAATAATTTTCTGAGTTCTGCCCTAAATTTCTGCACTTTAGTTTTCTGCTCAAAAACCTAAATTCTGATTTTATTTTCTGCTCTTAAACAATTTATTACAGTGAACATATATATGCCCAAACATGACAAATAAGCATGGTAAATGATGCTATCAAATGATATCCACAACAAACATGAATTACACCATGAAATACACAATGTAGAGCATCCAAATGCAACAACCAAGTCTGATTTTCCGAATAAAACCCTGCTGCTACAAACTGAAAGTTCTAATCTGATTTTTACAATGGACTCTAGGGCGCAAACATGCCAAACAATGCCCAAAATTTCTGCACTACAAATCAGACTTATAATGTATGATTGTACATACCAAATACATGCAAAATAGAAGGCAAATGATCAACCCTAGCTAGGCGAATTCTCAAAGAGGTGTGCCTAGGGTTTGCTGCTCCAAATCGCCCTCCAAACAAGTGAAATCACCCTCAAGATTGGGCACTCCAAATCTGCTCCAAAAGGTGGCACTCAAGTATGGTAAAACCCTAGTGCAAGCTGCTCCAAAATGCCACCAAAATGCTGCTCCAAAAATGATCTCCAGATCTTATTATGCAATGAAGTTCTTCTCCTCCAAATGTCGCCAATGAAGCACAATTAGGACTCCCTGATGAATCCTCCACAAGGATGAGCTAGGGTTTCGTCCAACTCACCACATTCCTAAGGGTTTTCGTCCTTGGAATGAAGGCTAGCAATATTGCAGCCAAAGAGTATGAACTCGAGAAAATATGAATGTGAATCATGATAAAATGACTTGCAAATTACTTTCTTTTATAGCCATCTTTCCCCTCCCAAAGTTGGCCGACCTCCCTTGGGAATTTTATTTATTTTATTTCCTTTCTTCCTCCTATAGCTGGGTCGACCTCATGCTAGGTGCCCAATTTCACCTTTTTATTTTTTTATTTATTTTTCCCACATGGGCGAACCTCCTTGGGAACCAAGTAAATCAACCTTTGACCTCTCCCTAGGTCGTCCACCTCCAAAATAAATTTTTTGCATTATTTTATTTTTTCTATGGCATCACAAAAATATCCAAAGTCATTTCCCATCATCAATAAGCCTGACAAAATTAGTTAAATACATGATTTAACTAATCAAAATATTCCCTTGTTTATTCGACCTAGCCCACGGGAATAAAATAGGCTAGCCGACTCCGGTGGGTGATCACTCGAAAAAAGAGGACATTACAGTTCTCCCTTCCTGGAATTGCTTGCTATCAAGCAATTGCAAACCCAGATGCTGCAAAATCTGCTCTCCTTCCCAAGTAGGATCCTCAATGGGCAAGTCCTTCCATCTCACCAAGTATTCCTTGATCACCCTACTTTGCAATCTGTGCTCCCTGACATCTAGAATAGCATCAGGAACAAGAATCAGTTTCCCCTCCTCATCCAATGGTGGAAGTTCTGGAGAAGAAGTAAGATGCTGCCCAATTGCCCTTTTGAGGCAAGAGACATGAAACACATTGTGAATTCGGCTACCCTCGGGCAACTCTAACTCATATGCAACCTCTCCAACTCTCCTCACAATCTTGTAGGGACCATAGATCCGAGGTGTCAACTTTTCTGCACCACTCTTCTTCAGTGTAGATTGTCTATATGGTTGAAGGCGCAAGAAAACCAAGTCATCAACCTCAAAAGTTCTCTCCACCCCGTGCCTATCTGCATACATCTTCTGTTGATTCTGGGTATGGTGAAGATTATCCTTAAGTGTCTTAAGGATATCCTAACTATCCTGCATCATATCTCTAGCTCCGGGAGCTCTGCTATCATCAAATGCTAAGTCTGCAAAAGACAGTGTCATAGCCATACAAGGCTCTGAAAGGAGACATGTCTGTCGACATGTGATAGGTGGTGTTGTAGAAATGCTCTCCCAAATGCAACCACTTGACCCAAGCCTTCTGTTGTCCCACAACATAATTGCGTAGATATCCTTCCACCCATTTGTTCACAATCTCTGTCTACCCATCTGTCTGAGGGTGGTAACTAGTGCTCGGGGTCAACTCTGTACCAGCCAACCTAAATAGCTCCTACCAAAACACACAGAGAAACCTACTATCTCGATCGTTGACAATGGTCTTAGGAAGTCCATGGAGTTTAAACACCTCTCTGAAAAACAACTCTTCCACTCTTGAGGTGCCTTATACTCGGATGAAATAGCAAAGAAATGTGTAGACTTAGTCAATCTATCAACAACCACAAAGATGCAATCTCTGCCCTGGACCTTCGGAAGACCTGTAATGAAATCCATAGATATACTCTCCCACTTCTTCTCTAGAATAGGCAACAGCTGAAGTAAACCTACTGGGAAAGTATGCTCTAACTTGTTCTGCTGACAAGTCAAACACTCACGAACATGTCGCAAGACATCATCCTTGAGACCCTTCCATGAGAATTTCTCTCGCCTGCCTGTAGGTTTTGAAAAACCATGGATGTCCTGCTAATGGAGTATCATGAACAACCCTCAAAATCTTATCCTTCATCTTAGACTCAGGTACCAAATAGATCCTATCCTTATAATAGATCATATCATCAATCACCTTATACCTGTCATTCTGAATCTTGCCGTCCATGAGCTCACATGCAAAAGAATTCTTGGAATACTCAACCAAAAGGTGAGCCTTCCAATCTGGTGAAATCTCTGACATAGAGGGAAGAGTAGGTCTCATGGATAGAGCATCAGCGACAACATTCTTCCCCTTGACATATTCAATATCAAAATCATATGCCTAGATATTGCTCACCCATTTATGTTGCCTCTCATTCAGGTCCTCTAGAAAGTATCTCACACTATTGTGGTCAGTCCTTACCACAAACTTACCACCCCCCAAGTATCGTTTGAACTTCGCCAATGCATGCATGATGGTGAGCATCTCCTTATCATAGGCGGAATACAATCTCTCTACATCTCTCAACTTCCTACTCTCATAGGCTAAGATGTCTATTCTGCATGAGAACTGCTGCTATCCCCTCACCTGATGCATCACACTCCAAAACAAATGGCTGAGAGAAATAAGGAAGTGCCAAAACAGGACAAGTGCTCATTACCTCCTTGAGACTATCAAATGTCGCCTGAGCCTCATTTGACCATCTGAATGCGCCCTTCTTAGTGAGATCTGTAAGAGGTGCTGAGAGCTGTGAAAACCCCTTCACAAACCTCTTGTAGTAACTACAAAGCCCGAAGAAACCTCTCAAATCTGAAATACTCTTCGGTGGCAACCAATCTAGAATAGCCTGTATCTTCTCCTGGTGTACCTTCACTCCACCAGCGCCAATCACATGTCCCAAGTATAGAATCTCTGTCATTCCAAATTCACATTTGGAAGCCTTAGCAAATAGGGACTGTACCTCCATGACGCCCAATACCTCATCAATGTGTCTAAGGTGATCCTCCTATGTCCTACTGTATATCATAATATCATCAAAGAACACCAAACTTCTGCAACTATTTGTTGAAGATATGATTCATACAAGATCGGAAAGTCGCGGCAGCATTAGTAAGACCAAAGGGCATGACCAAAAACTCATAGTGCCCGTAATGACATCTGAATATTGTCTTGTGAATGTCCTCCTAATGGACTCTAATCTGATGGTATCCTAAGCGAAGATCAATCTTCGAAAAGTACACTGCTCCATGCAGCTCATCTAGAAGCTCATTGATCCTAGGTATAGGATACCAGTTCTTGATGGTCTTCTTATTCAGGGCACGGTAGTTAATGCACATCCTCATCATGTCTTCCTTCTTCTTCACCAAAACCACTGAAGAAGCCAAGGGACTGGAACTAGGCCTGATATGTCCCATATCCAACAACTCCTTGATCGTCTTCTCTATCTCCTCCTTGAATATCCTAGGATGACGATAGGGAGTAGTAATGATGGGCTTAGAGCCCTCCTCCATCTCTATCACATGCTCAAAGCCACAATCTAGAGGTTTGCCAGGAGGAATCTCTCCAAACACCACACTATGCTTATCTAGCACCGACTGAATGTCCACATGATACTGTTGGCTACTGCTAGAGGAAGACTCAAAAGACACAAAACACTGGGCAGCCCATGCAACATCGCCGTGTCTAACTAAAGTCTCCATCCTCTTCAAAATCACAACCCTTGGCGCACCATTCGCCATAGCTCCCAATACTACCTTCCTCCCATCTAACATGAACTCCAACTCCATCATCTGGAAATCCTAAATGTACCTGCCACGACAATGTAGCCATTGGATTCCCAAAACCACATCTATATCTCCAATGACAATTACGTAGAAATCATCAGTGAGTGTGTAGTCGCCCATTTGGATACTCAACTACAGAATCCTCTTCGTGCAAGTCAACTTGAAACCATCCGCAACCATCACACTAAAACCTGTCAACTACTCCACCGACAATCCTCTCTTCGCCACCAAAGCCTCATCAATGAAGTTATTAGTGGCCCCGCTATCAACCAAACATGCAACTCTCTGTCCTTTTAGGACTCCTCTCACTTTAAAAGGATTGTACTTGGGAACTCCTAATAGAGTAGCAATAGTACCTTGTACTGTGTCATTCGTCGTAGCACCAAGCACCAATGGTCGCTCCTCATCATCACTCTCCGAAGTAGCCGTGTCTTGGACATCATCATTATCTATATCAGATGTGACCTCAATGTAGTGTGCTTTGTCCTAAAACTTAGGCTTAGAAGGTGTTGAAAACTTCATCCTTCTAGCCCTCTTGATCACTTCTCTCAAAGAAGGTGGATCTAGGGCTTTCACCCATCCACGAAGTGGCTCCTCAAGTCCCTCAATGAAAAGATGTCAATCTAGTCTCCGATACATTTGGAATCAATACGGCAAGCTTCTGAAACTCTGAAATGTAGGTGTCCACTGAATCCTTCTGTTTGAGTTGTGCCAACTCCCTAAAGAATTGCTTTGGATTTGATTAATCAAATCTATCAATCAACCTCTGTGGGAAATCAACATAAGTAGTGACAAGGCTATGACCTTGAGTCACCATACCATTGTACTACCAATCTAGAGCATCTCCCTCCAAGTGTAGAGTTGCAAACTAAATGGCATCTTTTTCGAACATAAGGCTCAATGTGAAGTAGTTATCCAATTTCTAGATCCATGCACGTGTTGTGATGTTACTCAATCCATCAAAAGGAGTGATGTTCACCTAACCCATTTTCTTCTGCAAGTCATGATCATTGTTGTTGCCTCCTCTCAGTCTATCATTATTCCTGTATTTTATTTGGCAAAAATCATGCCATGGCAAGTCGGCTTGGCATTCTTCACTTAATGCTAACCACTCTCTCCTGTAGTCATCAAAGGTCTCACCTGCAACTTGTGGTTCATTCTTCAGAGCTCTTGGCTGATCCAAGAAGCTAGGCATAAGAGGTCTAACCATGGATGCATGAGAATCGCCAATGCTTCCCGAATTGCTAGCATCTCCATTACTTCTATGGCCTTCATAATCTTCATTATCGCCCATATTATGCCCCATAAATTGAGACATAAGTGGCAAGAGATTTCTTTGACTTCTTGCAATGTCATTGAGGATATCCCTTGTGCTAGGTTCCTCATTAATTCTATCTCCCATGATAGCTTTTAGACCCTCACTTTGGCAAGATCAAAGCTCTAATACCACTATAATATCCCCAATGAGATCTGCCCTAAAATTCTGAAAATAATTTTCTGAATTCTGCCCTAAATTTCTGCACTTTAGTTTTCTGCTCAAAAACCTAAATTCTGATTTTATTTTCTGCTCTTAAACAATTTATTACAGCAAACATATATATGCCCAAACATGACAAATAAGCATGCTAAATGATGCTATCAAATGATATCTATTGTGACCAAATCACAACATCTCCCCATCAAACTGGGGACCCCCTCTTTTGAGCTCGGATGTTCCGGGGCAGTGAAGACGATAGGAAGGGGATGATCGTTGGGATGGTTTTGAATGCTTTATCTCTCCTTGTTCAACTAGGCATCATGTCAATCAGTGTTGCTGAGGCCATTAAGCAGATGAACGCCTTTCAGAAGACTTTCCAGAGGGCACCTAGTGTAATCTGGTGCCTAGTGGTGCAGGTAAGTCCAATGGAGCGCCTTGGTGAGGTTACAGTGATTTGGCGCCTTGGACCTGTTTGAGTATCTAAGAGTCAGAATGCGCCCTGGAAGGAATATGCACCTTAAGGTGAAATTACTTGGATTCTGGCGCCTAGATATGTGATGAATCATTGGGTTTGGAAACTTTGGAGTATGTGTGCTTCAAGTGCGCCTTTGTTAGGAGTCGAAGTCATCTTGATGATCTAGCTCTCTTCTGGCGCCTAGGTCTTTAAGGTTTGGACTTCAGATGGGCGCCTTAGTCTAGATGAAGCGCCTTGATACCTTGTTGATCATCAAATGCGCCCTAAATAGGATGAAGAGTGCCTCCAATGAGTGAGTTTGGGCGCCTTGCTATAGGATAGCGCCTTCATCAAGTAATCTTTAGTTGTTGATCAAGAAGGTCTCCTGCATATTTAGCGCCCACATACAAGGATCAAATCAATCCTCTTTTGAGCGCCATTTTGAGGGGATTTGAGCGCCATTTTGAGGGGATTTGAGCGCCTAGAGTTATATTTGCGCCTTGGAATAAGATAACGTCCCAATTACATCATTTTGTACCTTAAAAGATTGAGTGAACCTTAAAGATTGAAGATAGGCGCCTAGGTCTTTGACCCTTGTTAACGCTTAGAAGGATGTTAAGGATATACTGGTTTAGACCATCAAATGCGCCTTGGTGAAGCTATGAGCGCTTGAAAGGGGGATTAGCGCCTTGGTCTGTGAGTAGATGATTTCAAGGTGTTGAAGACAATGCGCCTAGGAGTGTTTGAGCGCCTAGGAGTGTTTGAGCGCCTAGTAGAAAGGGTAGTGTTCTAGCGCCTTGAATGATGATTGGAGACCTTCTTTTGCTCCCTTCGTGATAGAGATCTCTTTAATGCGCCTTACAAGCCAGATCTGGGCGCCCTAGAGGGGAAGTGCGCCCAAAGAAGGGTATCTTCTAGATCTATTAGGCGTCCCCCAATATACAAAGGAATGAGTTTGAAACTGTCTGAGTTGGCATGATGAGCGCCTTGCATTGTAAGCGCCTTGGAGGTAGCAAGGAGTTTTAGCGCCTTCATGTACAGTTGGGACAATGCGCCATTGGGGAGTTGATCCTTGAAGTGTTGAATTAAGCGCCTTGGAGTAACATCTAGTCACTAATACATTCAGCGCCTAGATTGAGGTGAGTTTCTGGCGCCTAGGAGGTTGTTGAGGAGTCAAATTGCGCCTTGAAGGAGACTTGCTTTGAAGAGATGATTGCGCCTTGGAGAAGGGTGAGTTGAAAGAGTTTAAGTTAGCGCCCAAACCTGGAGTGTTGAATTGGCGCCTAGAACCATATGTGAGCGCCCTGATTGGAATAGCTGCCAGGAAGTTTGGAGCCTTGAAGTGAATGTTGGAGCCTAGGTGATTGGATGAAGAGATTCTAGCGCCTAGTTTAAATGAGCATCCAAGGAAGATCTGAGCACCATGAGTTGAAAAGTGAGCGCCTAGAAGAGTAATGCGCCTTGAGTTGAGTTGATGATCTGATCAGGAAGAAGATTATTCTGGGGTAAAACTCTTCAATGATTTCAAGAGATTATAGAGTAAACATAAGTGATTAAAGCAACCCAAATGAGCGCCCAGTGGAAATAAATGTGTTTTAGCACCTTGAGGTTAAGTCAGAGATCTTCATGAGGAGAAGTTTTGATGGAGTGAATAAATGCCTTGAGCGCCCAAGTTATTCTAGCGCCTAAGGGAGAACATTAGATGATAAGGCACCATTGAGTGATTTGGAATGTCTTCAAGAACTTGGGAAAACCACTTAGTGGATGAAGAGCGCCTAGGAGGCCCTGAAAGAAGACATATGCGCCCTGAGTAGGGAGAAATGAATGGTAACGTCTTGTTTTTGCGCCTTGGTTAATGAGGAGCGCCCTCAGAGTGTTTGGGATGTCTTTAAGGAGATCTTGAGGTTGTTTGAGCGCCTCAAAGTAAGTGATGCCTTGAGCAATGGAATGTTGGAGCGCCTAGGAGAAGTTAAGGTGGTCTAAAGAAGATGTTAATTGACTTGATAAAGGAGGTTTTGCGCCTTGGAAATAATGGAGATCATTATTACCATTCTCTGTGTCTACTCCAAATTGCGCCTTGCTTTTGGCGCCTTGGACACAACAGTGTGCCTTGATCATTGGAAGGAGGTAGGTTTGAAATGGTTAGCGCCCAAATGTAGAAGATTGTGAACTTTGATGTTTGTCCATGGCAAGTTCATTCTGGCGCCTTAGGAGTATTTGCGCCTAGAGGTAAGTGAGGAGAGTTTGAACGCTTAGTAGAATGGAATGTTGGAGCTTTTCAAGATAGGCGCATCATCATAAACTAGGCGCCCAAAGGTACTAAAACTTCCACTTGGAATGCCCTCCATGAACAAGCCTACTTGTTTTGACTTTTTTTTATTGTTTGCAAACATTAAATAAACATTAATATTGAAAAGGCCGACTTCAAGTTTTAGCCGACCTCATTTAATGGGGTAGGTGGACTATATATATGGGCGCTCTCCCCATTTTATTTCATTCACAAGTACAAGGGGCAGCGAAATCCAAAGGGGAGCAGCAATTTTGTCTAGGTGCAGCTTAGTGTGACAAAGGAATATTGAATTTGTGAAAAGAAAAGCAGATCTGAGTTGGAAAAAGCTGATTTTACTTCTAAATTCTGCCATTTTATACTGATTTTGTTGCATTAGATTCCGAAAATTTGTATTTGCTAAGGCAGAAAATTGAACACAAGGTATGTTTTTGTCACTTCTATTTTATCAAGTTTCCTTGTATTTGTTTAATTTTGCAAGTTTATATTCAGAAATCAGATAATGCTTCAATAAAAATGACTTAGGACACCTCTTTGTACTTAAAAAATTGAATTAGAACATGATAACATGATAATAGTGATGTAGAAGACTCATAAATCTACTATTTCAATCCACTTATTCGAGTCTATTCTTGCAGATAGATGGGAATGACGGCCAAGGAGAGACAAGTACTTATCAAGATGGATGCCAAGTCCAGTATACCAGAATCCAAGCTGGAAACACAGTGGAAAGATGTCGGCGACACTAACATGGGACACGTCAACTTGGAAGAAGTAAAAGACTTCTTGCTCGCGATCACCAGGAACGAAGATGTCAAAGCCATTGCGAAGAGTGGGATTGTACAAGCGGCTTGCTTTCCACCTGCCTTGCCAAGCGCTGAGCTCGTGTTAAAGTGTGTTCAGCACTACGACAAAGAGAAAAGACAAATCATAGCAAAGGATGGAACTGTTCTCGCTTACCTGCAGAAGGAAGCTATCCAAGAGATCTTCAACATCCCGAAGGCGAAAGGAGTCTTCATCTGCCCTACAACAGCTCAGATGACATTCGAAGGCCACTCAAAGGTCTACATGCAAGAAATCAGGAAGAAGTGGATGAATGATTCTTCGATGAAGATATACAACTCAGAAGACCCCAAGTACCACAAAGCTGACTTCAAGCAGGAGATAAGTTACTTGATCATGTTCCTGAATCGAGTAACAGGAAGGCCACAATCATCTACTTTCGAAGGATGGATGTACACTTATTTTGATCATATGTTTACAAAGAACAAGATGATTGACTGGGCTGGCCTTATAAGCCACTGTCTAGATGAACAGCTTGAAAATTTCGATGAAACAAAGTCTTTCTTCGTGACTTCATACCTTGTGTATATCTTGGCGAGAAATGTAGTCTATAAAGGACTAACAGCTAAAGGGCAAGTAGGTACAAAGCCGAGACAAATTCTCTCTCATCAGTGTTATCCTCAGCTCCACCTGAAAAACATCAATCACTATAAGAGGTTCAATGATGCCTTCGCTATGTTCATAGTGAGGAAGTTGAGAGGTGAACTACATTGGAGACTAACAGGTGCAGCCAAGAACTTCATCAAGCAGTATGGAAGGTACTACATTCAGTATGATAAGTTCACTTACATCCGGATTCAAGGATTTACATCATTCCCCTATAGACTGCCTAGATATCCTTCAAACAGGATGGTGTTGCTAGAGGTTTCCAGACAATTGTTAGAGTTTCATAAGATGCAGAAAGCAAGGAAGAAAGCAGGAGTTCAGTTCCCTCTGCAACTGGGTAGATACTATTCTTGTCCATCCTTACAGGCAGCCGAGCATTCAGAAGTCGAGCTTCAGGCTTATCATCTGCATCCACATGATTCGAGGAGGGAAAATTTTGACCCACATGGAGCCGTTAAACAGTCTTACTCTTCGTACAGGCATAAAGAACAATTAGAAGATCACTGGGCTGATGCTATAGATGATGATGATATCAGGATGCAGAAGTGTTCACGATTGAAATGGGATCTGATAAGAGCTACAAAGGTATTGAGAATTCCTGATCAGTTAGAAGGTGATCAAGCTCTTCTTGGAGATGAATATGATAAAATCCGCAATTTGCCTTATGAAGTCAATTGGGCAGATAGAGAAAAGGTTGATGATGAAGGTTTGATAAGGCCTGTTATTGCTATCACTGAAGAGCAAATAGACAAACAAGTACAAGCTTTGCTGGATGAAGGTAAGAAGCTCACCTATACTAAGATGGGAGAAGTGGATCCGCAAGAACAACATAAAGCACCTAGTAAGGATTCACGAAGTAGAGGAAGTGAGAAAGATTCGGGGCAAGGAAAGAAAAGGAAACAGCTTGAGATTGTTCAAGGAGAATCTAGTAGAAAGAAGAAAAGGATAAGCATTGAGACTGCTTCTTCTAGACAACCAGGTGATATTCCACCGAATCAAGACTTAGTGATTCCTGCTGAGAATGTAGTTCCAGAAGCTCCAATAGAAAAAGTACCTTCTAGCCCACATGATACTGAAATCATCGATGAAGCTAACACCGAGGATAAGGATGATGCTGAAGAGGAGTCATTACCTGCACAAGGAAGACAATTACAACAGCAACAGGATCTTTCATCACTGCCAGAATGGTTACAAGAAAGAATTAGAGAGAATTGTGAACTTGAAAGCTGTCCTCCCCTTCCAGTTGATGAGTTGCACTTAGATATGTCGAAGGAGAAACCAAAGAAGAAGGCAAATATCCTTTCCAAGATCACTAAAGATGAAACAAGAGTAAGGAAAGTACATGTAGCCGTTCCTAGGCTTGAAAAGAACATAGAGGATGTAACACCTAATGATTATGACATCAATACAATCAATCTAGGTCCTTTGACTGGAATGCAAGTTGAAGAAGAGCTTCAGGATTCGAATGATAATGCTCGAGCTATCATAAGGCAAGAAACAGAAGGCAGAATCAAGGCTGAGCAAAGATGTCGTGCCTTAGAGCAGTATATTCAGCATTTAGTGCAGCCTATTCATCAGCAGGAAAAGGTTGCTACACCTCCATCTCTCCTTCCTCCCGAAACAGTTGGACACCTAGAAGAATTGAAGTCTTCATCTCATAGAATGAAGGATTGGATGAGAAGATCAAAGGAGACTACATTTAGACATCTAAGAGACATTATGCAAGTAAATGATAAGATTATTAGCCTTAAGGACAGGGTACTTATATTAATGACAGCTTGTGTTGAATTCAAAGACTTCAAGGATCAACATCTACCACACCTAAAGAGCTTGATGGAAACATCAGTTGATGATTTGTTACATGCAGAAGTCATTGAAGAAGGTAGAATATACAACTTTTCCTCCTGGTATTTTAGTCTTCGCATCAAAGGACAGTTGATGGATAAAATAGAAATAGATATGTCTAGAATCAGAAGCGTGCTTCAAAGGATTCAAGATGGAATTCATGCTTCTTTGATGAGGATCTGCAATCCTTTTGGGGAGATGACCTTTGAGAATCTGAAGGAACAAATTCAAGTCTTCTATTTTCAGGAAAATAATGTTACAGATGAGAGACTTGATAGCATATTCTCACTCGCTGTCCACCTTGGCGACAACAAAGCGAGGATATCTGATTGGGAAAGGACACTTGGTCTTTATTCAGTTGATGTACTTGAAGCCGAAGGAACTATTCAGAATGCGCCACGTGTACCTGTGGAGGAAGTAAAGCAAATAGTGTCCAAATTCATTGAATGCCAAGCTTCTAGTGATGGATATTCACATGGGGATTCTTCATAGGATAATGATATATCATTCTTATCTTCTTGCGAGGCGTGCCTTTGTTTCTTTCTTCATGGCCTCCCTCATTTAATAAAGATAATTTCTTGTTAGTCTCCTTCATTTAATAAAGTTGTTCTCTTTCATTTAATAAAGAGAAGTTTGTTATAACTACTTGTGATGTGGCTTGATCTGGTCCGCTGACTCGGCCGATCGATCTTGACCCTTCTTTCCTTTGAGGTCTATAAAGGAGCTCTTGTTGCTCTCATTTGTACGGTTGAAATTTATGAAATTGTTGCAAGAGCTCTCTGAGATAATAAAAAGATTCATTGCCTTGGTGATTCTATTTGTGTTTCCGAGTGTTGCATGGTTTCAATTTTTCAAGCGAACATTAAGTTAGATTAAGTTTCTCTTTAAGTTCATGTTAGTTAATGAAAGGTTTCTTTATTGCTTTGTGGTGAAATCAGTAAGTTCATACCATTTGTAGTTTGCGGCTAGTGGATTGCAGTGCATGGTTAGTCTGAACAATTGAACATCAATTTGATCTTTATGCTTGCTGAATCTTTCATGAGCGTAACTGATTTAAACATCTTGTACCCCTAGAAGATTGCACCTATCTTGTGTAGTTGTCCATCTTGGCGAAGCAGGATCAGGTTTGATTTCACCTTGAGTGGTAATCATCCTTGCATTTAGGATTAGATTAGTGTTTCTAAACCTTATATCTTTTGTCCTTTTTACCATTGAGTTAAGATTAGGATCAAGAACATTCATTGCTAAATCATACGCCATCAGTCACAGTACTTAGATCCTCTAGTATCTACTTCCGTAGTCCTTGAAACAACAAGTTTACTTGAACAATTGCGTAAGTCCCTTTGTCTGTTAACAGCAAAATCATACTTAGTCGCTGAGTTGTCTCTAACCAAAATCTTCAGAAGGAACCTTGGAGTCATCTCGTTTGATCACCTAGTTCAGCATTCGAGAGGCTTTGCTCAAGAGAGAGTCAGATACTTTGTATTTCACTCTAATTGTTGACTTGTCGAAAAACAATCATCAACAATATCCACAACAAACATGAATTACACCATGAAATACACAATGTAGGGCATCCAAAAGCAACAACCAAGTCTGCTTTTCTGAATAAAACCCTGCTGCTACAAACTGAAAGCTCTGATCTGATTTTTACAATGGATTCTAAGGCGCAAACATGCCAAACAATGCCCAGACTTTCTGCACTACAAATCAGACTTATATTGTATGATTGTACATACCAAATACATGCAAAATAGAAGGCAAATGATCAACCCTAGCTGGGCGAATTCTCCAAGAGGTGCACCTAGGGTTTGTTAATTTTCAAGTCAGATATGTTGTTATGTAATTGTTTCTTACTTGATATGTATCTTTTTTTTTTTTTCTGTTTGGATGGTGGATTGACTACCATATATATACCCGATTGGATTTCAAGAGACGTGACTGTTCCAATCGGAGCCATTTTGTCTCATATGAAGATTGTTCTATTTCATAATGAATTGTGTTTCATTAAACTCTGCCCTTTATAACCTCGCGAAGCTACAAAACATCAACACTCCCTCTTAGCTAGGGAGGTATAGCAAAGTCTTCCTTGAGTCCTACTCAAGGGTATTATGTCTAGTCATGGACTCTCTCAACATGACATCCACAATGGCTACACCCATTTGTGAAATAGTTCATCACAGAGTTTCTTAACGTGATATCGTCATGGAGTCACTCAACATGACATCCACCATGGCTACTCCCATGTGTGGAAAGAAACATGTGCACAAGTGCCCATCACGGAGTCTCTCAACGTGATGTCATGGAGTCTCTCAACATGACGTCCACCATGGCTACTCCCAAGTGTGGAAAAAAACATGTGCACAAGTGCCCATCACCGAGTCTCTCAACGTGATGTCGTCATGGAGTCTCTCAACACGACGTCCACCATGGCTACTCCCATGTGTGGAAAAACATAAGTGCAAAGGATTCATCACGAAGTCTCTCAACATGATGTTGTCATGGAGTCTCTCAACATGATGTTGTCATGGAGTCTCTCAACATGACGTCCACCATGGCTACTCCCATGTGTGGAAAGAAACATGTGCACAAGTGCCCATCACGGAGTCTCTCAACGTGATGTCATCATGGAGTCTCTCAACATGACGTCCACCATGGCTACTCCCATGTGTGGAAAAACATAAGTGCAAAGGATTCATCATGGAGTCTTTCAACGTGATGTTGTCATGGACTCTCTCAACATGACGTCCACCATGGCTACTCCCATGTTGTTACAGGCTAGGAGAATGTAAGGTGCAGCATTTTGAGGATCTAGTTGAAAGACCAATTTTGTTGCATATTGTCCAAGCTCTACATTGTTATGCAACCTACAAGCACCGAGCAAGCATCCCCACATAGTGGAGTCAGGTTTTATTGGCATTTTATTGATAAAATCTTGGGCTTCCTCCAGATACCTAGCTCGACCAAGTAAGTCAACCATGCAGCTATAGTGTTCCATTGCAGGATTAATGCAGTAGTAATGATTCATACGATCGAAGTGATAACGTCGTTCATTCACTAGACCTGTTGCATTTGCTTAAAATACTCTAGGGCGTCCATACTATTCCCATTCTACACAAATCCTGCAATCATTGCTGTCCAGGAAACCACATTCCTTCGAGGCATTTTCTGAAACAAAATCAGGGCCTCCTCAGCATACCCATTCTGGGCATACCCTGCAATTAGTGTATTCCAAGAGACCACATTTTGCTCAGGCATTTTCTTAAAAAAAATAGAGCCTTGTCAAGAAACCCATTATGTGCATATCCAGAAATCATAGCTGTCTAGGAGACATCTCGCTGATCCATTTTGTCAAACAATTCCCGTGCCTTCTCTATGCTGCCACATTTTGAATACATATCCAAAAGGGCACTCGCCACAAATGTATCAGACTGAAATCCAAGTCTAACTATTTCATCATGAATCCTTATGCCCTGTTTCAAATCTTCCAAGTCTACACAAGCTGGCAGTACACTAGCAAATGTGTACTGATTAGGCTGTATTCCTATCCTTTGCATTTCTTCAAACAGTTTCACTGAAGCCTTGGTAGCTCCATACTTGCCATATGCTGAAATCATCACAGACCACGAGAACACATCTCATTCAGGCATTCGGTCAAACACTTGCGAGCATCTAACTGTCACAATCACATTTACAGTACATATTGACCAGTGCCCCTCCTACAACTGCTTCAAATTCATATCCTCTTTCTAATTGCCAGAACCTGCTCTGATACCATGTTAATTTTCAGGTCAGATATGCTGTTATGTAATTGTTTTACTTGATATGTATCTTTTTTTTTTTTTTTCTGTCTCTTTGGATGGTGGATTGACTACCATATATATACCCGATTGGATTTCAAGAAACGTGACTGTTCCAATCGGTGCCATTTTGTCTCATATGAAGATTGTTCTATTTCATAATGAATTGTGTTTCATTCAACTCTGCCCTTTATAACCTCCCGAAGCTACAAAACATCAACAGGGTTTGCTGCTCCAAATCGCCCTCCAAACAAGTGAAATCACCCTCAAGATTGGGTGCTCCAAATCTGCTCCAAAAGGTGGCACTCAAGTAGGGTAAAACCCTAGTGCAAGCTGCTCCAAAATGCCACCAAAATGCTGCTCCAAAAATGAATCCTCCACAAGGATGAGCTAGGGTTTCGTCCAACTCACCACATTCCTAAGGGTTTTCGTCCTTGGAATGAAGGCTAGCAATATTGCAGCCAAAGAGTATGAAACTCAAGAGAAAATATGAATGTGAATGATGATAAAATGACTTGCAAATTACTTTCTTTTATAGCCATCTTTTCCCTCCCAAAGCTCGCTGACCTCCCTTGGGAATTTTATTTACTTTATTTTCTTTTTTCCTCCTCTAGTTGGGCTGACCTCATGCTAGGCACCCAATTTCACCTTTTTATTTTTTTTATTTATTTTTCCCACATGGGCGAACCTCCTTGGGAACCAAGTAAATCAAGCTTTGACCTCTCCCTAGGTCGTCCACCTCCAAAATGAATTATTTTGCATTATTTTATTTTTTCTATGGCATCACAAAAATATCCAAAGTCATTTCCCATCATCAATAAGCCCAACAAATTCAGTTAAATACATGATTTAACTAATCAGAATATTCCCTTGCTTATTCGACCTAGCCCACGGGAATAAAATAGGCTAGCCGACTCCAATGGGTGATCACTCGAAAAAAGGGGACATTATATGCCATAAGTTATATCAGAATTTAGAGGCATTCTTTATCATTTCAGCTGATAATATCTTCTTTAATCTGTGTTTTAGATTAATATTTCCAGGAAATTTATGTAGTATCAATTCTGAAATCATTTAGTAAGAACTTCAGCTTGCTAAAATTGTAATATCTGTGCAGTTTACTGCCAGATTGAAGTGGTCTATCATTTGTAACAATTCGGAAGGTCTTCTGCCAGGTTTATTTTTAATTCTAGCTTTGCATTGTAATCAATGTTTGAATAGCATATCCGCCAACATTTGCATTTCATTATCCGTCACTTTTGGCATTGATCCTGATCATCTTGTAGTCTGCCATTTTGTCAGTGACCCAATCCATAGCTTGAGCATATTTATTCTATCTGTTTGTTTAGGCGTCGATTGTAAACTGGTCATTGCCACTAGTAAGCTGCATTGTAAAATGAGTTAGGTTTACGTCCAATCCACCAAATATTCCTAAGGGTTTTCGTCCTTGCAATATGCTGAACTAAAAGTGCAGCCAAGAGTAAAACTCCAATGAATAAATCAGATGTGAATGAATGATGAAACAACCTCAAGAGACCTTTCTTTTATAGCCAATTGTTGCCCAAACTAAACCTGGCCGACCTCCTCCTAGCTCACCTCTTTTTGGCTTTTAGTTTTATTTTTTACTTGTCTTTTTCTCCCTTCTCCTAGCCGACCTCCCTGGCAATTCTTTTCCTTTGTTTTTATTTTCTTTTTTTCTCTCTCCTAGGTCCCTCACCTTTTGGGCAATTTTTTTTTTTTTTTTTTCATCAATAGGCTCACAAAAATATAAGAAGTCATTTCACATCTCGATTTGGCCCAATAAAATTGATTAAATATAGTATTTAATCAATTAGATCATTCCCTATCCCTTCCAGCTTAGCCTACAGGAATAGGATAGGCTAACCGACTCCATTAGGTGATCACTCGGAAAAAGGGGGCATTACACTTCCCCTCTCATATTGGATACCAAATACAAATATGATATTCCTAGTTACAACATGGATACCATATCCAGACATATCCATAATACATATACAAGCCTATATTTGGGTTATATACAATATGACTAGATACAACACCACATAAATTGGTGCCATATCCAGTTTAGGGATTATGAAAAAGCATTCAAATTTTGAAAAAAAAAATTGTTCACACAAACACACATATAAATCACTACAAACACAAACATTATATAACAAAATAAATTATAAACATTATAAACTAAAATATAAAAACCAATATATATATACACCCTTAGATTTGTATCTAATATTGTATCTGTTTCCATGCAACTCTGCTTGTAACCAAAGAGCAAGCCATAACATTTCCATTGTAACTTGTGGAAGGAGTTCCTTTCGTGTTATTTAACTGTAACTGTGCATTTGAGAGCAGTCTAAGATTCTTGTAGAAGTGTTAGTGTAGTTGGAAGGTCTGAGAATAGTGGTGTTTTGCTGATATAGGTGTGTGGATGTCAATTCACATTCTAAGATATCCATGAAGGTCTCAAGGAAGGAGTAAGCCTTGTAATCAGCATTTGGAGATAGAGGCTTGAGGGACTAGATCCCACTCTTCTAGAGTTTTCACCACATTGGTTTCTCCAGTTAAACCTTTGTGTTACACTTCATTTTCATGTTGTGCTTACTCTCTTTAACTGTTTTGTTCTTTCTTAATACTGTTTTGTTCTCTTTCTTAATACTGTTTTGTTGAGACAACTTCATTTCTAGGACTTCTACAACTGTAATATGCAAGTTTTACTTCTAGAAAAAACATCACTCTTTTATTGATTGGAGCACTTTAGATTCATGTTGATAAAGCAAGGAATGGAAAATCCACCCTGATTACACATCAACTATGATACCACTAGTGATTTTAGAGCATTGGCATACATAAGATGAAATAGTTAATAGCAAAAGAGCACATCGTTATCACATAGGGCCAACTATTACATTCTGAAGTTGTATATATATAAGTAGCAGACATTTTAACTACCCAGAATTTAATACTAGACTACTAAGACTTAATGTACCACTAGCATTAACACTACATCATTACAATATTGGTATCATTATTCCTAAAACAAAGTAACCCAACACATCATCACAAGGCAATTAAAAGGTTTTCCAGTGATAAGAAGCAAATAAGGAATGCATTTCTGTTATAATATAACAATGTTATCAATAGTGTGTCTATATAAAGAACTTGAGCACCATCCATTCTAAAAATGCATATACTCAGATATGCCAACCCAAATGACAATATTTAGAGCACATTTACATATCAATAGATAAAAAGGCTAAACAAAAATCCATGAGATGGATGCGTTATAATACCATCTGGGCAGTAATCAGATGCACTGATAGCATTCTCTACTCTTGATAAAACTGAAATAATCTTCTGAGGGAAGGTCTGCTTAGCCTTGAATTGTGGCATACATGAAAATATTTGCATAATTATCAAATGCAAAAAAGTCAATTAATGATTCATCTGCAAAAATAATTAATAGAATATTACACTAAAATCATGTTCTATTAGATGAAATTACAATAAAACCATGCTCTAATAAATGTCCTTATGGTTAATAAATTTTCTTCCTTGTCATGCTATAATTACAAACAAAACTTACAACACAAGATATTTATCTGAGAAATGAATGCAAATCAACAAATAAACCTTTTCAAGAACCATCATTGATGTACTGTTAATACTTTTTTGCAGTTATATAGTTATCTGTTTGTGGGTCATCTATTAGCTTTTTAGTAGAAATATGAAGGTATCTTGCAAGCTTATCAAATAATTCTAGAATCAAACTCAAAAACTCAATGTTAAGGCTTAGATCAGGTCTTTAACTCATTAATAAGCAATCAATTTTATTTTCAAAATTAATGAACAGAAGTATCAACATGAATATTGGAAGAGGCATTCAATACAGACAAAGTCTTCTCTAGAACTACTTTATAGCATCATCAATCATCATTTTGACATTATAACAACCTCATGATAGACATTAGCCTAGAAACCGATTCAGCAATTTTGAATGCCAAAATTACAAAATTTGCCATTTTTTAAATAAGATAAAATTCAGCAAGTTTGGCAATTAAAATCATTTTTGTCAAATGGCATGTCAAATTTCAATTTGAATGCCTGATTTGTGGATAAAAATTGTTCATAATTGAAAACATATTTTATAGAGCCAAGTCTTTGAAAAACCTAGTTTTCCCATCTACATGAAAAAAATCAAATTAAAGGTTGTATCTAAGTTAATCTCCCTTCAATTTGAGGTGCCTTTTATTTACTGTAGCAAGCTTAAATTTACAGAAGTGGCTTCAATTTACAGTGTCTACTTTAATTGACAGTGGCAGTCTTTGTGTATTCTCCTGTCATGCCCTGTGTTGTCCATTTTACTTTGCCATGTGCAAATCTGTGAAATAGGTGTTTGTAATTTCTCCTATCTGGATACACAGTGGCAACTCCCATTATGTCTTTTGTTGTCATAATGGTTAGCATAGTCAAGGAATAGAATTCAGAGTGCTTTTCTGAACATGGATTAACAGCATTTTCCAGTCATGATAGACTGGAGTTTCTAGTGTATCTTGTAAATGCTTACACACAACAACAATCAGAGACCCACAAGTTATATCTTATAAGTTATGACGATCCAAGGCCTTCTCTAAATCACTTCCAGCACTAGTAATTTGTGGATGCACCTCTATAGAATCATGCGACCTGTAAAAAGATATTAATCAAACATCCATGTCATAATCATAATCGCATCAGTCAGCAAAGGAATGATCCAATCATGAACCAGCAATTTTTCTTGTGTTGTTTTGATGTGCCATAGAATACAGTGATCAAAACCACAGTTTTGGGGGAAAGAAAGCCATGTAATTTTTTTAAAAACACGTTTAAGTACATACAAACCAAAAATCACAATTAATTAGAAAGCTGTTGTTGTGGTTGTTTTTTGGCATTTGAAACTTCAATGGTATTGAAAATTGAAATGTTTTGAATCTTCTGAATTATTTAACCATTTTTTTTATCATAGATGTTAAAATATTCATATTTAATACATCTTATATGTTATTTTCTATGTGCACTATATTTGGCATAAAATGAGAACATGCATTGTTTTGAAACTTTTATAAATATATTATAGTTTTTTTAATTTGCCATGTTTTTTTTGTTGTAAAACCATGTAATTGAAGAACATTTACACTTTTTCATTGCCCTGTCATTGTTGAGTAAATAGGATGATACTGCAGTCTTAACAAATGGCAGGGCAAAGTGTAAAGGCATTGACTTTGTCATGTCCCCATTTTCGGAGTGATCACTTATTGGAGCAGCTAGCCTATTTCCATTCCCGTAGGCTAAGCCAAAAGGCTCAGGGAATGACCTAATTGGCGAGTTTTCTCACTTAGCCAATTTTGTAGGGCAAAATGAGCATGGAAGATGACTTGGCATAATTTTGTGGTATTTTTGGTGAAGTCAAAACTAATAAAATAATTCGCCCTAAGGTGGAGTGACACAATTGGAGAATGGAAAATAGAGAAAATATGGAAAAATGCCTTTTGGAAAAATAAGAATAATTTATAAGGTTTTTCCTTGAGGACGACTTCATTGGAGGTCAAAATATATTATACCATGTGCCTAAGTGGTTCGCCCTTGGAGGATGGAAGGAGGGAAAATCATAAAAAATAAAATAAACTATTTTCATTGTGGTTTTGGGAAATAAAAAGAAAATACCAAGGCTAGGCCAGCCTTGAGGAAGGAGAGATAAAGTCATGTATAAATATAAGGTGTTTTGAGCTCATTTCAACATCATTCATTCACATTCCTTTTACTTGGAGATTTATCTCTCTTGGCTGCAATCTTTGATTCAGCACCTTCCTAGGACAAAAACCCTAAGGAAGATAAGTGGATTGGACGAAAACCCAATCGCACTTTGGAGGTGGATTCATACGGAGTCCACAATTGCACTTCATTGGAGATTTGTAGAGGAGAAGAGCAGATTTGCATATTCAGATTTTAGATTAGCTTTGGATGCAAATCTTGTGGCATTTGTGCATCATTGAAGCTAGGGTTTTACACTAGACTTGTGCGCCACACTTTGAAGGATTTGAGCCTTCAAGCCATATCATTTTGGAGCAGATTTGAGTGCCACCTTTTCGAGAAGCCTGGACGAAGTTTGGCTAGGGTTCATGCCCTAGGTTGAGCGCCACTTCCCTAGGAGGGCGACTTCATTAATTTGATGTCATTTTTGCTATTCCATGGTATGTATAACCTAATTTAGGTTGAACATTATAGGGCAGAAATCTGGGCTATATTTGTCATGTTTGAGCCCATGCATTTGATGTAATTACAAATCAACATATTCAGATTTGGAGCAGCAGACTTATTTAATCAGAAATCAGATTTGTTTGGCACATGTTTGGACTTTGGATGGTTGATTTTCATGGTTGATATCTTTGGTGATGATTATACATGTTTGGCATACATTTTATGGATGTTTGGAGAATGCTTATTGGCTGCCTATGAAAGTTTATACTTATGAAAATAAAATTAGAAATTAGGGTTTTAAGCAGAAAACTAAAAAGCAGAAATTTAGGGCAGAATTCATAAATTAATATTCAGAATTTTAGGGTAGATCCCATTGGGGATATTACAGTATTATCAGAGCTTTGATCTTGCCAGCCTAAAGGGTTTTATCATTCCAAAGGAAGAAAATACTTTCAGCGCCATATCTTGTGGAGTTTGCCAAAGGTTTCACCCTAAGGTGAGCATCACTTCTTTGAGGAGGTGTATATTTGTCTATGAATCATGGAAGGTAGAGAAACAATGAAATCTTTGCTTGAATCTATTAGACAAAGTAAGGTTGAATTAAAAAGAAAGTTTGATCAATGGAGGTTTGGACAAGAGGCCACAAAAATCATTGATGAATACCAGGGCTTATCAGAGGATTTCAAGAATGCAAGTCCTTTTGATGTTCATTTGAGAATACATGAAGATGGGAATCCAGGAAATGAAGATCTATATGACTACATCAGAAAATTAAGAAGAAAAGAAGAAAAATCAGAAGTGATCATGAGAAAGGCAAAAATCAATCAACATGCCTAGAAGTTTGGACTCCTAGCCGTACATGTGGAAACCCTAAAGAGGGTGAAGACATGTTCACAAGTTCACTTCAGCGATATGAGGATATGGACAAAGAAGAATCGCCTATTGCATCTACAAGTGGAGAACACATTAGTCTTCATGGTGACCCCAAGGTTGAAGGGTATGTTGTTTCGGAGTTTGCCAAACAAGCAATGATTGATCAGCTATGTGGAGGTATGAATTCTACTAATGTTCCATTACTTGAGCATAGCATTGCTTCACCATCTCTACATCATAATGGCAAGGATTCAATTTGTACATTGGGTGACTTTGAAGATGTTGTTCATACATATGAAGGCAATTCGGAAATTTTGTTATGTAGTGAACAAGGAGACTTTGATAAGATTGATTTAGCATTGCAAGAGTTGAAGGACCACTTAATGGTTAAGGAAGTCATAGTTGTGCATACATTTTCTAGACCAGCCATTGAAGAAAAGCATGATGCAAATTATTCCACTTACTATTATGATGGTGATCCCTTGATTGAGCTTGATGGTGACCTAGCTTCAAAACTTGAGTTATGTGGAGAAGATGTCATGAAGGTAGTTGATTGTGGGAGGCATGATTGTGAAGACAAATCAGAAAATTTCTATGAAGATGCTAGGCCCCATGAGTCACATCATTTAGAAGGACAATTGAAGGTCAATGAGAATATGATTGTTGCAGCCCTAACTCATTTTGATAATACTCATAAGATGATACTAGATTATTGTTGGAAGGCTCAAGGGAGACACAAAAGCTTTGAAGGAGAACTGTCTCTTGCAGACTTACAGGTACTCAAAGAAGCTTTGGTTGCAATGAAATCAAATTACCTACACCTACTTCCAGATAGAGATCATCTCTTTAATCTTGATGAGATATATTTTGATGCATTGAGAGGAAAAGAAGATGAAGTTGATAAGCTTACCTTTGAGCTTAAGGTTACTATGGATTCCTTGAAAAGCACTCAAATGACCCTTTAAGAATCGAAGATCAAGTTGATGAGCTTTGTTTGGAGTTGAGCTTGGCACATTCTTCATCATTCAAATCAAAAATTCAGTCATCTATGGAAGCCACATCCAAAGAACAACAATTCAATACGAAGATTGTAAAGAATAGACAAAGGGATGAAGAATTTGATGGACCCCCTTGTGAAGTCTTGAGGATGGAAGAGAAATGTACACATTAAGATATAGCTTGCAGCCATGGGATAGAAGTTATGACAAGTGATACACTTGGTTTTCAGTTGGAGACATCTCTTGGACCAGCACTTGTTGAGGACCATCCAACCATGGAAGGAGAAGTGACTAAGACCTATGAAGACATCACACAAAGGCATGAGGTAAGGTTTGATTTTCTGATTTGCAACAGCAGTCCCTTATCTTCACATAATCATGAGATGGCAGCCATTACACGAGGATGATAGTGGTAAGAAGTCTTCCATTATTGACACTCCAGATTTGAGGGATGAACATGAGGTACTTGTTGTGGATCCAAGCCACAAGAAGTCTGATTTTGTATACCATGGCATAGAAGAGGTGAAGAGGACTCAAAGTATGTGTGATGAGTGGCTATGAAGAGCTAGAGGAGCTAAGTTGTTGGCTGCCCAAGCAAGACACCACCTAGAGGAGGTCAAGGAACATTGCAGTCACATAGATCATGCGAGGCAGCAGAGAGAGGCCTATCTTCGATCTCTATTTCTTCCAAGGGAAGAAACTATGAAGGTTGAGAATGTGAGGGATGAGCCTCTTATGATGGTCAAGCATGAGGAGCACTCAGGGTTGCATGGACTTGATGAGAGATATGATTCAGAAATTTCAGTTTGTGCAAATAGTTTTCATCATAAGGATCATGAGTCACACCTTTTGGAGAGCCAACTGAAGGCTCAAGTTATGACTATGAATGAGGTAGTTGTGCATACACTTTGTGGACCAGCCGATGGTGATATACAGGTATGTGTAGATGAAGACATTTGTGATTCAGATTTGGTTGGACATCTAGCTACCTTTGGAGATCTCGAGGAGTCTACTTGTGTTGGGACACAACACCGTCATGATGACGATTCCTTGGTGGAGCATGAGGCTGTCCTAATTATGGGACTTGAAACATGTGAAGGGAGTGTCATGCAGACATTTGATTTTTATTGGTATGAGCTTCGAAGTGTTGACTTTTAGCTAGACTAGAGTCCAAGGTATGGAGATGAGCATGAGGGTAGAAGTGTTCCGGCCCTAGTCCATTGGTTTCTAGCTCATACATTGTTGATAGATGGCTGTTCTACTTTGCTGGTCATGGAATTCCCAGGATGTACATTGAGGACAGCAGCTGTTTGGATGGATTGGAGAGGTTGGGATCACTACTTCAGTGTTGGAGGTTGGCTTGAGGATGAGATCATATCATCATATGACACTGGAGGTACTTTTGGCACCATCATAGGTATGACTTTCAGTTTGCTCGGTGCTGTTCTGATTTATATCAGCAGCCTAGTATGCGTTGGTATGTTTTTCTATGCACATGTGATGGACATCTTTCATGTCCATATGAGGTCATTCATACTTAGATGGACAATTGGGGATGATGGCACGATGAGAGGCATCTATATCTTCACTTTCAGTGGATGTGATAGTGTGATGATTTGGGATCCAGGTATTGGTGTGATTGGTACATTATTTCACCAGGATCATGATGAGTTGCTTCACAACTTTTGGCTTGGCGATGTTTGTTGTTTGTATCAGAGTGGAGCAGCGGAAGACTTGGCATAGGTGGTTGTGCTTCAGAGGTCATATCCTTTATCACTTATTGATAGACATGACTCTCTTCAATGGTTTTGTACGGTGTTTTGTCTTTAATAGACTTGTTGGCATTTCAATTTGCACCTCTGGAATGCGAGTTCGAAACGGATAGCTATGCACAGATAAACTGCTCTTCTATTATGAGGGGAAGTTCCCTTTTTGCTGATGTTTGCTTAAAAGATAAATAAATTAAATTTTGCCTATCTTTTTGCTTCTCAGCTGCAAGCACAAGGTTATAAAACTCTATCGCTACAGTAGAGGATTTTCTTTTTAACTTCTCACTACAGCTAGGCCTAGACTAAAAAACGCTTTTGATCACCTAAGTAAATTCAGAGCATAGGAATCAAAAGTTAACAAAGAATGATTTGTTTTAACATAAAAGCTCAAATAAACTTCTTCCAGATCACATCAGAAGACTCATCGTACTTTAAGATGAAAACTGAAAGTAAGATTACGCAAGCCACACATCTGACGACAAAACTAGATGATCGTGAGATAGAGAATCAAAGCAAATGGCAGAAATGAGATTTCTATTCTCAATATCATAAAGTTATTACAACTCCAGGACAGCGATATTGTAGCAAAAGGCAGGCATACAATATGCGATCAAACACTAGATAACAGATAACACAGAGTGAACAAGCACTTGAAATAACAATTTCTGCAGGTTAGAATAGGCACAACAAATTTTGCTATCACAATTACAGTTCCCCGAACAATGGGCAAGGCTGCCCTTATTTATACTAAATCAAAGGAGTAGGGAACCCTAAAATCTCCTTGATTTTATCTAACTTGCCAACTTGCAAACTTTATTTCTATTATAAGACAAAGATTACAACTAACAACTGCTTTAAAACAATTTGCTTTAAAACAAAGAAAGCTCCAACTATTACAAAGTGACTTTATTACTATTTTAAGGATGGATAAGCTTTGGATGAAAGTAAATGCTTTAAAACAAAAAGTGTTGAGTTAAAGTTGCTTTCTTTTGAGTCACATCCCCATCTTTATTGCTGCCTTATTGGTGACGTCATCCACTGGTATTTTGGGAAATAATATCTTCTAAAAATGATACTCTCTAAGATGATATTTTGATTTTCTAGCATTTCTTCACCATTTGCAACCATCTGGAGGAATTCACGAACTTCGCCCACAACTTTATCAAATTTTACTGTCATTGCAGCAAAACGATCCATCTTGCCGACAATGAGATCACCATTAAAATTGTTGCGGACGAGAGTTTGGAATTCTGTCTGTACTTCCCTGAGAACATACAGGGTACCATCTTCTCTCTCATACGAGCACGGGATCTAAGAAACAAAAGACCTCACGAATTTGAGAACACTTATCACCTTATCCTTCCATTCCGCTAACTCTGAGGTTATCTTCTCATGGGTTTTTTATTGTGAAAAAAATATTGTGCTTTCCAAGTAGAAACCTTCTTATTTTCTGTTGAATCAATGGAATCATATGCTACCTTCAAGTTGGAGATTATGATCTCAAATAACAGCTTGTTTTTAGCCATAGTCTGTTGAAACCCCTGAATGCCTTGACGCAAATCATGAGCGTTGTACTTTAATTAATAGATCTGTGAAAGTACAAATCTGCCACGACGTTTCTCAGGTAATTATGAAGTAACGTCGTTCTAGGCTTGATTTCTATTGGAGAGTACTGCATACTGAAAAACCTGAAGAATGACTATGAACACGCCTATGTTTGGAAATATTTTGGACAAAAGGCTGAAAATTGTTTGCTGATTTCTTCTAAAAAGCAGATTTTGAGAGAAAAAGCTGGCACATGGGTTTTGTAGACAATCCCGTTCTGAAGCAACTCAGATCATCGGATTTTGAAAAAGCAGAAGATTTCCTGAAAAAGCAGCAAAAAAATAGATTTCCGAATACATAAAAATTTCCAATCTTCAAGAGGATAAAATTCCAGATGGACCCCATTTTGATAAAAACTGAAAAAGCTTCGGCCCTATTTCTGAAAAATGATGCCCTAGAAAAATGGACCTAGAAAAAGTGTGCCTCTGTGCTTCCCAATCCCAAAACTACGAAGAACACTGAAAAAGCACTCTGTTTGGGTTCTCAAATCTTCATGAGAAGAAAAAGATGTTTTTCTTCCTCTGGATGCAACCTGCAAAAATAATGAATAAAGGAAGCCAAAAGCTTGTCTTTATAGAACTTTAGGGAGAAAAAGCAGCTTTCTTTGTGAAAACATAAAACTTGAAACTTATCCATAAACAAAGCACAAATCCAAGTAGATATACTCGAATAGGAAGAATCCCTATTTTATAGCTACCTATGGCTTCATGTGTGAGATGATTAAAAAAATCTTCTTTGATGATGTCATCAAACACGCGAGGTTGCAAAAGTGTCAGCGAATTTTCCTTCGTTTTGAAACTTTTTGCACTCATTCTGACTCCAGCATGGCCTGCCTCTGACTTCAACACGACGGTAAACTGTCACCGTTGACTGAAAAAGCTAACTGATCATGGCATTTTGAAACTTTATCAATCCTGATTTCATCCCCCTTGAACTAACAATCAGACGATGTTTGACTACAATTTTGACTTCTGGAAATCATCGCCAGAGGAAGATTGGGAAGGGGCTAATGGATGACATCAACGGAACATGAAAAAAACTCTCTGGAGATCCTAGGCGCCCCTAGCCTCGAGGGGCGCTTTTGGACTCATGCCTTAGTCATTTTTTTGAGATTTTTCAACTTTTCTTCGTTCTCGGAAAAACATGAAAAATAAAGTAAGTCTGGAGAGGATGGACGCTCCTAGCCTCCTGAGATTCCATGCCTTAAAAAAAATTTGGAATTTTTCAATTTTCATCCGCAAATCTTGAATTCCACCAAATTTTGAAGGTCCCTACTTGACGTATATTTCAAAATGTATTTAAGTATATGTTTAGATATTGAATTTCCTATACTTTAAATATTTTGAAATATGCTTTCAGGATGTTTGAGATAGGTCTCGAATTCATGGGATTTAACATGTCGATTCTAGATTTTTGAGGATCCACCAAATTTCAGAGTTAGTCAGTTTTCAGGGCTTCAAGACATCAGACTTAGTAAATTTCAGGATTTTAGGGACAGGCATCAGGATGAGGGTAGACTGGATAGCCTGAGCATATCTGAGATGACCGAGTTCAACTAATTTTGACTCCCTAAAAGTGGGCTGACGAGGCATTTTCAACATTTTCCAAAAAAACACAAAAAAAATCTAACACTGGGAAGGTTGGGCGCCCCTAGCCTCCAGGGGCGCTTGGATTTCCCAGACTTAGTCAATTTTTGATGATTTCCATCTTTTCCTCATTTTCCAGATTCATTCTACTCTGTTCTCCGTTCTTCGTCAGTTGACGGTTGCTCGATGGCTCCTCACGTTCTGAACAACACTGACATCTTGAAACTGACCCCTGACAGATGAATTTCCTTCATTAATGCCCTCGAAGTTCGTGCTTCGCCTTCTGAAAAAGCAGAATTGACCCAGTAGAGAAAAATCGACCTTTTGCAAATTCTGTTTAGACCACCTTGATCGTGAAGCAATATCAACCAATCAGAATCAGGCAGGACTCCTGATTCTGAGATTCTATTTTTAGAAAATTTTGCCAGCATCTGTATCTCAAGAAACCCAGAAAACCTAAATTGACGTCTATTTTTAGAAATTTTGACTTTTTGACTTTTTGACGACAAATTTTCTACACTTTCACAAAATGCCTTAATGAAGCAAAAATTTTGATTTGGGCACAACAAAACTTAGCACTCATGGACAATGGAGCCTTTGGAGGAAGGGACTTGTTGGCACTTGTGGTTGATGGTTTAGCATTCTTGTTCCTATAGCGACACAGGCAAAGCACATGGAGGAGCAGGATCTCTGAATTTGGGGAATGGAGTCGGGTTGAGTTTGAGTGTGTATGGCTAGTTGTGCTTCATTGTTGACCACCGGAGCTCACTTTGCATATCATTCTTCATATTCACTTTGGGAGATGCAGCCACAGGTTCAGGAGTAGAGTGATCACAGAACACTTGATT
The DNA here is from genome assembly GCA_027924645.1 of Cunninghamia lanceolata. NCBI lineage: Eukaryota > Viridiplantae > Streptophyta > Pinopsida > Cupressales > Cupressaceae > Cunninghamia > Cunninghamia lanceolata. Next base: position 2,074,992 of record BSBN01000567.1, read on the forward strand.
GGATGGAGATACTTGTCACTTGACAGTATTTTGCAGGATACAGGTTTGCAATTGCTTGTGGGCAAGCAATTCCGGGAAGGGAGGATTGTCATGTCCCCATTTTCGGAGTGATCACTTAGTGGAGTGGCTAGCCTATTTCTATTCCCGTAGGCTAAGCCAGAAGGCTCGGGGAATGACCTAATTGTCAAAACTAATAAAATAATTTGCCCTAAGGTGGAGTGACCCAATTGCAGAATGGAAAATAGAGAAAATATGGAAAAATGCCTTTGGGAAAAATAAGAATAATTTATAAGGTTTTTCCTTGAGGAGGACGACTTCATTTGAGGTCAAAATATATTATGCCATGTGCCTAAGTGGCTCGCCCTTGGAGGATGGAAGGAGGGAAAATTATAAAAAATAAAATAAAGTGTTTTCATTGTGGTTTTGGGCGCCCAAGAGGAGGTTGGCCCTAGGAGAAGGAAATAAAGTGAAATAAAAAGAAAATACCAAGGCTAGGTCGGCCTTGAGGAAGGAGAGATAAAGTCATGTATAAATATAAGGTGTTTGAGCTTATTTCAACATCATTCATTCACATTTCTTTTACTTGGAGATTTATTTCTCTTGGCTGCAATCTTTGATTCAGCACTTTCCTAAGACGAAAACCCTAAGGAAGATAAGTGGATTGGACGAAAACCCAATCACACTTTGGAGGTGGATTCATACGAAGTTCACAATTGCACTTCATTGGAGATTTAGAGGAGAAGAGTAGATTTGCATATTCAGATTTTAGATCAGCTTTGGAAGCAAAGTTCTTGTGGCATTTGTACATCATTGGAGCTAGGGTTTTACCCTAGACTTGTGCACCACACTTTGGAGGATTTGGGCATTCAAGCCATATCATTTTGGAGCAGCATTTGAAGATCATTTTGGAGCAGATTTGAGCACCACCTTTTGGAGGCATCTTGAATGAAGTTTGGCTAGGGTTCATGCCCTAGGTTGAGCGCCACTTCCCTAGGAGGGCGACTTCATTATTTTGATGTCATTTTTGCTATTCCATGGTATGTATAACCTAATTTAGGTTGAACATTATAAGAGCAGAAATCTGGGCTATATTTGTCATGTTTAAGCCCATGCATTTGATGTAATTACAAATCAGCATATTCAGATTTGGAGCAGCAGACTTATTTAATCCTGTGTTCCACGGGGACGCGTCCCCCCGCCAAAATTAGCCGTCTCCCTGGGGGGGACGTCCCCGGGACGAGGAGACGCTGCCGAAACCCCCCCCCCCCGCCGCCCCGTTGCCCCCCGCCGTCTCCTGAACGTCCCCCGAATTGACGTCCCCCCGAGACAATTTTAATCGCTTTTTTTTAAAAAAATTCATGGAAAACGAATCATAATGAAAACCTAAATTGAATTTAGCCCACAGGCTTTCATATGTGAGCATTATAGTGCTCGGTTTTGTCTCACGTGCTAGGTTTTGTGACTTTTGTCTCACGCGGCACTGTTCGAGCAATAATAAAATTTAAAAATTCACCAGTTCTAAATCCGTCGGTTGTTCCTATCAGGCTATCAGCGTATTCCTTGAACCTCCTGTGAAGGGCTTCGAAGTTCCAACATTCCTCATTTGGCATTCCTACTCTGCGCGATTTTTAAAAGGTGAGTGTTCAGTGAGTTCACTGTTTTTAAAGTTTTTCTGAGGCATAAAGGCTTAAAGCCCTAAACTTAAAGCCACAAAAGTCAAAACGGATTTGTTATATTTAAGTTTTTAACATGCATTTGCAGTGTGCACAAGCCACAAAACGGATTTGTGGCGACTGAATGCCTGAGGCATTCAGTGAGTCGCCACAAATCCGTTTTGTGGCTTGTGCTGCTGTGCATATCCTGCTCGATGAATCATGAGACTATATAACTATTGCTAGCTTTATTACAACAAACCTAAAAAAAACTGTGAGGAGTTTGCCAACAGAAGTCAGAACTTTCGGTTTGCTCATTGTTTGAAACTAAACTTGAATGTGATTAACTATGGTACAATTCGAATGCTTAATCTTTAAAGCTTACAAAGGTGTTTTAAAGTTTCACTAGACAATGTAGACATGTATCCAAATTCCAGTATCACAGTATCATGTATACAGTATGCAAAATGTCAAAATGCTACAAACTTACAACTTACAACCTGAACCCAGAACCATTAATATTTATTATTTATTATTTAATAATTTAAAATTTTAATATCACAATCTAAATCAAATGTATGCAAAATGCCAAAATGTGGAAGCATAGACATGTATGCAAAATGTGGAAGCATAGACAAGGCACGTTGTGAAGTGTTTGACAGAATGCAACTACATACCCTGCAATCATTGCAATCCATGAGACCACATTTCTTTGAGGCATTCTGTCAAACAGTTCATGTGCCTAAGTGCCTTGTAGTTGTTTATGCTTCCACATTTTGCATACATCAACATATCAGACCTGTTAGAAACTTAGACATGCTTGATGTTATCATGTTAGACATTTTCATTTTTTAAATTTTTAATTTACTAGCACTTGCCCCCATAGGAGGTTCAAGGAATACGCCGATAGGATTCATAGGAATAACGGCATGAGACAATTCCGAGCACTATGATGCTCACATATAATTTATAAAGCCTATTAGGCTATTAGCCATATTTTTAATTTTTCAGTTTCTTAACAGCTAAAAAGTTAACATTGTAACATTGTTTTAAGTTTTTAACAGTAGTTAAACTCAAGTTTTCTGTTTTTAACTCAAGTTTTCTGTTTTTATTTTTAACTTTTTTTATTTTCTTTTGCAGCATCATCATCATAATAAGTACACACAGCAGAAGTGACGATGATTCTCAATCTGATCATGATCCTGATTTTCAAATAGGAGAGGAGGGTGAAACTGAACATGCCTCAAATACTCAGTCTCAAACTGACACAAGTTCCATTGGGAGTAAAAATAATAGTTGCCCTTCACGACTCCTTGAACGTTGGGCCAAGGGCCCCTTTGATCCAAAATCACCATTAAAGCAATTTGCAACTAAGATGGCAGCAAACACTGGCGTAAAGGGGGGCACTAGAAAATGGAAGTGCAACATATGTGAGCTTACATGGTTTGGAAGCAGCACAAGAATTAATGCTCACTTTCTTCTTGTTCGAGGCAAAGGTGTAGAAGTATGTGGAGTTGTGGAAGGTAACTTGAAGATGAGGGCTGAAATGTTAAAATTATGGGGTTGTAATGAGAATGAAATACCTACTTCTGTTTTATTGCCAGAAAGAAGGGGTGATCAGATTTCTAGTACTACTTTGCAGAGTCTAAGGCCACCAAATCCATCTAGTTCAAGTGCAGCAGCGCCTAAGGGGAAACGTAAGATGACTTCTTCACAACCATTGGTAGATTTATTCAATGTGCAAGCAAAGGAAGAGGCAGATGATGCCATTGGCAAATTGTTCTTTGCCAATGGCATTCCATTCCATGTGGCTCGCTCTCGTTATTTTAAGGAAGCTGTGTCAAAGATAATAAAGGCAGGACAATCATATGTGCCACCAGGGGAGACTAAATTGAGGACAACAATCTTGGATCAAAACTATTCCAAGATTAATATTTTGATGGAGAAGATGAAGAGAACATGGATCACAAGTGGATGCAGCATAGTCATGGATGGGTGGACGGACATTAGGCACCGTCCACTCATCAATATCATCGTTACATCTACAGCGGGCCCTTATTTCCTCAGGGCTATTGATTGTACAGGGCATAGCAAGGATGCCCATTTTCAGTTCTAGATCCTCAAGGATGCTATAGACGAGGTTGGGCCAGAAAATGTGGTGCAGGTAGTGACAGATGCAGCCCATGTGTGCAGAGCTGCAGGGAAGTTGATTGAGGCAGCCTATAGACATATTTGGTGGACTCCTTGTTGTGTGCATGCTATGAATAATGCACTTAAGGACATTGGTAAAATCAATTGGATCAAATCAATTGTTAGTGATGCTAGAGATGTGCAGATGTTCATTTGCAACCACCATACTTCACATGCACTTTTCAGGTCCTTCTCCAAGAAGGAATTCCTGAAGCCTGTAGAGACTCGGTATGCATCATACTTTATTCTCTTGGAGAGGATGCTTGAGTTGCAAGAGCCATTGCAACTAATGGTAATGACAACAGAATGGAACCGATGGCCTGAGTCAAAGACACAGAAGGGATTGAGGGTTAAGGAGGTGGTGACGAATGATGTCTTTTGGGCTGATGCAAAATATATTGTCTCCATTATTCAACCAGTCTTCACAGTTATTAGATTTGGGGATTCTAATGCACCTTCCCTTGGAGAGGTATATGAGTGCATTGATTCCATGCTTGATCAAATGAAGTCTGTTGTGCGAGAGAAGGACCCCACAATGCAATTCTACACCGAGCATATTCATCCAATCATTCACCGTAGATGGGAGAAGCTCAACACTCCCTTACACATGGCTGCCTATGCATTGAACCCAAAGTGGTATATATATAGGCCTGGTAGAATCATGCCTATGCAGGATGTTGAGGTGAAGGAAGGGTTCGTGAAGGCCATTGACAAAATGTATGATTCTACAGAGGCCACCTTGCTTCATACTGAGTGGACAAAATTTGCCACTCTTTGGGGATATTCAGAGGCGGCCAAAACAGATTTGGAGACTATGTCACAGGTGGACCCCAAGTTGTGGTGGACTATGCATGGGCCTAGATCTTTGATTACTACTTTAGCCCTTCGTTTGTTGTCCCAGGTTTCTAGTTCTTCTGCTGCTGAGAGGAACTGGTCTACTTATAGCTTCATCCACTCTGTTAAGAGGAACAGACTTACTTCTAGGAGGGCAGAGAAGCTTGTGGCTGTACATAGTGCCTTGCGTCTCATTGACCGCACCACAACTACATACAAGGAGAGTCTAGCAGCCAGATGGAATGTAGAGCCAGAAGAGCCAGCACAGATAGATGAGGATGCTACACAGACAGGGCTAGTTGGTATTGGTTTAGATGAGCTTGAGCATTTGGGGTCTAGCAGTTCCAGTGATGACGACATCGACATGGAGTTTGGGGATGATTAGATCATTGGAGGCACCAGGCCATTAACCATTTTGGCATTTAGTATTACTATTTAGTATTTAGTATCTAGTATTTCAGTATTGTAACTTGTTGAAACTTGGTTGTAATTATGAACAATGATATTTTGATTATGAAATTCAAATTATGAAACTTCAAAGTTCAAACATCTAGTTCTCATTCCAATGTCTATTAAATTTAAGTACATTCACATTGTTTCAATGTTCACTAGTTCAATGAATTCATGGCAATGTGTTTAAACACTAAACATTACTTATTCCTTAGGCTTCTACAGTTATACATCTTTTTATAACTAATTTTTCAAGTATTATATGTATTTCAGCGCACCGCCAACCCGCCGCCGTCCCCCGCCGTCCCCAAATTTAGGCCCCCCGTCCCCGAAACGCGTCCCCCCCCCCCGCCCGTCCCCCCGTCCCCGTCCCCGAAACTCCGTGGAACTATGATTTAATCAGAAATCAGATTTGTTTGGCACATGTTTGGCCTTTGGATGGTTGATTTTCATGGTTGATATCTTTGTTGATGATTATACATGTTTGGCATGCATTTTATGGATGTTTGGAGCATGCTTATTGGCTGACTATGAATGTTTATACTTCTGAAAATAAAATCAGAAATTAGGGTTTTAAGCAGAAAATTAAAAAGCAGAAATTTAGGGCAGAATTCAGAAATTAATTTCAGAATTTTAGGGCAGATCCCATTGGGGATATTACAGACTCGACACACTCAACAAAACGAGAAGTGGTATCTTTTAGAACATTATTTCTAATGCTGAAGAGATTTCATATAGAAAGCCTTGAATCATAAAAATGAAATAGCAAACTATTTGGTAGAGTATGAGATGTCCAACTTATCTTCATTTGCATGTTTTTCACTTTAAAAACATCTAGAAATTAGGGACAAATGATCCACATTTTGTGCTCTCATACAACAAGGAAAATCCTTCAATATCTTGTAAATTCAGCTTAAGCTAAGAAACAAAAGTTTAAAAGAAAATCATATAAAAATAACAACAATAACAGAAAAATACATAAGAAATGCAAAACAAATGCAAAACAAAGACAACTTGTAGCAGAAGGAAAAGATAATTGAAGACAAGTACAAGACATTGCAAGAAATTCCTCCCCATTTGCCTGCAACTCCATAAAATCATTGTATACCACAAGGTTCTGCCCCTAAAGATAGAGTTTCATCACAATAATTAAATAGCAACCCTGCTGACCCTTCTTAGACATCCCCCAACCTAACACCCCAGTATAAAGGTGCTGCACTTGCCATTTTTAGAATTTTGGTACAATATTGATTGGTCCTAGTGAGTGTCGTAGTTAGTGCTTGGAGGCTTGAAAAACATTTTCCATACACCCATTGCTTCTGCCCTAGGGTCTGCTCTACCCAGAAAGAACTTGCCTCACTTGTGCTAAGGACCCAAGCAGTCTTTTTAAAACTTAATATAGCCTGTTAATACATTTTTTTCTTTGAGATAATAAACAATGTTCAATTTACAAAATTGCCCTAAACATTTCCCCAATGTCACATTCAAATCTGTAAATTATGCAAAAAAGAAAAAATATGGCACCCTCAAAATCAATACCTGGGGGATGGAAACATATTAAGCATTATCACTCCAATGAGCTTGGATAATTCATATGTGGACAGCCTTCTAGAAGGAATTTAACAAGGGCGATGAACCATTTATATGGTATATCACAAGCAGTGTCAAGACATGTAGCAATGTCACTCTAGAAATAATATCATTGTTTGATGTAGACAAACAATTCAATCTCAAAAAAAGCACAAAAAGCACAGAAATCACAAGGAGCTTGTTAAGTCCAAAACACCAATCACATCTCCCTCCTCAAATATGCCCACAACTCATCTATGTTTCTGAAACCTAGATGAACGAAAACATTGAAGAACATCAGGAAACCTCTAAAAAAATAACAGGTTTGAGCTGAAATCTTTTATGGATGTGCCATTGCATATAACATGACCATGAATTGTCAACTAAGAACATAAGTTAAAAAACTGCTGAATTTGGCAAAGGGGAGATAACTCCTAGCTCATAGACTTCTAAGGACAACTCTTTTAAAGAGATCAAAAGAAAGGTGACAGAAAATTGGAGAAAGGCCAAAGATTCCTGGACTGTAACAAAATACTACATGATGGTTGGTCATGTAGGAGTAATGAAATATTCCATAGATCCAAGAACCGTCAAACTAACAAACATTCCACAAGAAAATCTAAACAAATCTAATGAAAGAGGCATAGAGAAATAAGCCAACAGAATAGCATATAGGAATAATGAAATATTCCACAGATCCATGAACCATCAAAATAACAAACCTTTCACAAGAAAATCTAAACAAAGCTAATAAAAGAGGCACAAAGAAATAAGCCAATAAAATGATTATATTAAATAGTTGGTGTTACAAAATACAAAGAAGGCTATGCTTATATAAAGCAAGGCAATGCATGAAAGGTGGAAACTAACTAAAAGTAGACATCCATGATAGATGGGTCTAACTAAAGCTAGACATGCATAATAGGTGGAGATGACTAAATGAACTAGCATAATAGGAGCGTAACTCAACTAAGACTAGATAAATGTCAATCATGTGCATAAGACATGCACACATGACTAATTGTTACAACTACCTAAGTGAGCTTATCCTAACTAAGTTCATATAATGCAATATAGTTGTAATAAGTAAAATTTCGATGATTGGTTTTTTATAGTTTTATGTGTGTATCCTCCTTTAACCAATTACATTCAAGGACCTTGGGCGAGTGGCAAAGCACTATCAGACCCTTGATCACTGTGAGATGTAGGGAAGCTTAGATTTTTATGATTTGATTGCCAATTATCTTCTCTTATGCTCAATTATACATCAAAACCCTAATTATGCAAATACGACAGTAAATAGATACATTATTCAGAATCCCGCTACAGAGAGATGTAAAATGATAAATGAAAGTGCACATGTTTCTGAAGTTCGGGATGCGGAATAGTCGGGGACTAAAGAGCGGGCGCCCAAGTCCAAGGCCCTGGTTTCTATCGGGATCTGGAAACAAGATCTGCTACCTGTACCTGTTGTACCGGAGATTTTCCTATTGCGGAACTTTGAGGACTAATGAGCGGGCACCCTAGTCCAAGGTGCTCTTTTCTACTCTGATCTGCAATTCCGACACTCTGTTGTACCCTCCTGCAACTTCACTTTGTCTGTAGCTTCAACCTGTAACCTACAATCATGAAAACTTTGGGAGGGGGTTGTGGTGTTTAGAGGCTTGCCTCAGTCAAGCCCCAGAGAGACATTCAAGTCTTCCGAACACCGTTGTCAAATAGAGAGTGCGTGCCCTTGGGAGGCAGAGGCAAAAACCAAATGATAAATGCTCAAAAACACAATAGATGTCACATTGTAGTGAAGATCTCATGGGAGGAAGAAGCTCTTCATGCCATGAGGAGATGATTGCTCAAATCTGCAAATACAAACACATAAACAACACAAATCTACTCTTGCCACACAATGAATGTCTTGAATCACCTTTAGAACACCATAGCTTGCTAATAATCATCTAGTTTACAAATGAATGCCTAAACATGCTTTTATATGCAACTACAAACACTCCCGCCAAGAATTTTGAAATTCAAACTTACCGTGTCGGCATAGGACCTAAGTAACGGTCACAAGCCGACACTCAAAATTTGGGACTAACCCAAAATAGGGCAGGACTAGGGCGCGGGCGCCCAAGTCCTCCCCCCCTATTTTGGTCAGGGTTAGGTTCAAAGGATCCCCCTAGGTCCTATTTGCCATAAAATCCAGGGTTCATTTCATCGGGATGTCAAAATATGATGCAAGATGTCCTAAATGCAGATAAAAGACTCGGGAGCTAAACCTTATGAGGGAAAAGCCCCCAAGGGGACATTTTCCGACGTTACAATAGTAATAAGCTAAATGCGAATAGAATAAAATGCACCAGAACCCCCCCATAAGCGTAACTTAGGGAGAGATAGAGAAAAGAATGGGTCCCAGCAACTAGGCCTAATTTAGTACCCATTTACAAAAGATTCCTTCATAAACAAAGAAATGGAGAAAACCCATAGAAAAAAAAACTCCCCTCTAAAAGAGATAACATGAGAAGAACTGTGAAGCCTCCCCCAAAAGTTGAAATCGCTGTCCCTAAAAGATGAGGAACATGAACATGAAGAACTCCACTAAAAGAAGCATGAAAAAAGCTGCAAACAACTACCATACTACTAGAACCAAAGAAACTCCAATGAAATCAATATCAAAGATTAGGTGCAAAGAGCCACAAATCTGCATGAGTGATCAAAACACTACTCAAACATTGCACTTGTGCAATCGAAGATGTAGATGAAACTACATGAATGATAAAACAACACTACTCAAACATTGCACAAGTACAATCAAAGATATAGATGGCACATAAATCTGCACGAGTGAGAAAAAGCAACACTACTCGAACATAACATAGATGATGAATTCACACCACTATCTTGCAACAAACCAACAACCTCACAATCAAAAATGCAGGTGCCAATGGACTCATAAACATTGATCAACTAAAGAAAGTGGCTTCCATAAACAGGTATGTAGAAGGTCAATATGGTATATGTTCCATCTCATCGGAAGGCATGGGTAAAGCCACTACATCCACCTAGCATAGGTTCACCAAATACACAACTCAGTCCAGAACAAAACCAACAAAGCATTAACATAAGTACAAACAATAAAACATCACCCCTTAGTGCTGATCAAAAAGGAGAATAACAAGTCCACTAAAAACTGTGTCACAACATAGTAGTGTAAGAAGAGGAAGAAGCAACATCAAAAGGCCCAATATGAAGTATCTGCAACTAGAAAAGGGTGTGCAACAACACAGCACACACACACATGAAGGTAGACAAGATTGTAATGGCGAAAACAAGGCACCCACAACAAACCCCTCATGACACTTTATAAAATAGCTCAAGTACTATAATGGCATAAAAATGTGCAAAACCCCAAAAAAAAGACATAGTATGGCACTTTATTTTAATGTGTTCACAAATCTGAAAGTGCTGCAATGGATTCTTACAATGTCCAAAAAATGACTAAATGATAAAAATGCATTTCTACTACTAAATAAGAAGAAATAGAAGGAACCAATGCAAAGTACAAAAAAAAAATACACACTTTCAAAAAAAATTGGACCCAAGAAGGAGTTCGTATGTGCAAGTTATAGCCCTTCGAAGCTCCCAAAATGAAAACTATACAACAAAGTCATTGAGAACACTAATTTTTAGAAAAGACTAGAAGTCCAAATTGAAAATTGTTTACACCATCACAGAGTACATGAAATCCTACCCCATTTCAAAAAAAAACTACTCAAAAAAAGAGCCTTAGATGAGGAAGAAAAGTTTCATCAAAGGTGACTATCCAAGTCAAAACTGTAGATGAAGGGGGCTCTCTGCCCCTAGTGGCATCCCAATGGTTGACGGGTGACAAATTGGCGATGCTGCTAGTAGAGGTGGTGGTTGGCTGACTTTGCTGGTGATGGTCAGACAACTTCACTAGTTGCGTCGCTAAGGCTGAGCAGTGGAGTGGACCTAGTGGAGCTCGAGCGGCAGAGGGGCAACGTTGTGTAAAAAAGTTTTTTTTTTTGGTTTAAAATTGTAAGTAGCCAACAGAGAGGTTAGAACCCCCACATGGCTCCCAATGGCAGTCATGATGTAGTATGCCCCACCCCAACCACTTTAAAAGTTGTGGTGGGGATGTATGGGGCCCCGCCCCCTGGCACCTACTTGTTGAGGCAAGGGGTACAAGGGGCATGGGGTACCCCCCAAAAAAAAAAAATTAAAACAAATGTTTAAATAAGTGTTGTCTACGTTGCAAACAACCTTTTCAATATTTTTTTTTTTTTTAAATTACAAAAAATACAATGATTTTTTATCATATAAAAAAAAACATTACAAAATGCTCAGGTTGTATGGCCTTGACCTACATGCTTGGCCAAAAAAATAAATTGCCAAGTTTCGTGCAACTACAAATTCAACAAATTTTATGTCAAGTTATAGGTTATTGGCTACTCTAGACACAATGGTGCACTCCATTTTGCACCAAAATACTTCGAAAACTGAGTTGTTTGCAAGATTTATTAGAGATGTATGCAACAAAAAAAATTGACTTCAAAATGTCCAAAATGGAAAAGAAAAAGTCAATTCCTATTTTTTTCATTGCTCTGGAAACAATGGTGGTCTTTGATCTGACTTAGGAAGCTCTATTTGATTGTCGGCATCTAGCACTCCAACGGATGTAGCTTAAGATCTGCAACTGAACCTCATCCAAATAGAAAAGAACAAAACTAACAATGGGAAGGGGTTTGAATGGATTTGGCTCTGATACCATGTAGGAATAATGAAATATTCCACATATCTAGGAACTGTCAAATTAACAAACCTTCCACAAGCAAATCTACACAAATCTAATAAAAGAGGCACAGAGAAATAAGCCAGCAAAATGATTATATTAAATAGTTGGTGTTAAAAAGTACAAGGAAGTCTATGCTTATATAGAGAAAGGCAATGCATGAAAGATGGAAACTAACTAAAGGTAGGCATCCGTGATAGATGGATCTAACTCAAAATACACATGCATAAAAAGTGGAGATGACTAGATGAACTAGCATGATAGGATTGTAACTCAACTAAGACGAGATACGTGTCAACCAAGTGAATAAGATATGGGCACATGACTGACTAACGCAACTACCTAAGTGAGCTTATGCTAACTAAGTGCATATAATGCAATATGGTAATAAACTATATTATCAAGTTCTGTAGAATCCCCCCCCCCCTACCCGTCTGGTCCAATTCTAGTCTCGGTTTGGGGCCAGGACATCCAGGGGTTCGCCCAAGCTCAGGCCATACCTAGGAGGACGCACACATACCCACATGAAACAATTAAAAAACTCAAAAAATTTGTGTGGGCAAAACACCTCATGGGTTCGCGGACAGCTAAAAGCACTAGGTTAGAGGTTACAAGTCACACAAGAGTCCTTGCTGAGTCGCAATAGAAAGTCCAATTACAGGAGAAAATTATAAGGGCACATAGAGGACAAATCACGGGTTGCAAAACTTTCTTGAAGTTTTTACAGTCATAATTGAACATATTAAATTGATATTCATTCCATTGAATTACATGCTATATTTATACCAATATTTCTTTAAGTGTGATAAATGTGCTACATGGTGTATAAATATTTATATCTGCTACATTAAGATTTTAATATAATATTATATTATATATTTATATTTAATATTATATATAATATACTTAATATAAATACACAATTTTATAATATAATATTATCTTAAAAACTTAATGTAGCATGTATATATATATATATATGTTATTTTTATATATTATATTTATATATTTTTAATATTTTATACGTAAACCCAAGCCCAAGGAAAAAAATTGTCGTATCGATGTACCTGAACCCCATACCCATTCTCGTACCAAGACCGGCAACTTAAGTAATAAACTAATGCAAATAGAATAGAATGCACCAACAAGTCAGATATGTGCCAAAGGCTAATTACTCATAAGTTTGTTATTGCTCTCAAAGTAACTAACACTACGGGTCACTACAAAACTTCAAAATATATTTTCAAAACTCTAGAGTAAATTCTTGTATTTGATAAAGGAAATGTTGTATGCTTTGTTAGTGATAGTTCCATAAATTATTTGGGTGCTAGAAAGCTAGTAATGAAAAGACAAATGCAAATATATTAAATCTCTTGCAAAACTAGTTATCTTGATTAATTTAGCAAAATATACATGGGTGAATGAGGCATTCGATAGAAGAAAATTATTGCCTCACATTAAGTATATACAATAAGGATGTGTCATGTCCCCATTTCCGGCTTGATCATCAGTGAAGCATGGATTAGCCTATTTATCATTCCCGTGGGCTAATACCAATGATGAGGGAATGAATTTGGTTTTTGACTAACTCAGTGTGGTAGTTTTGTAGGTACACAGTCAAAAATTATTCCATCAATCTATGGCAAGTCTGGCCAAAATGGTTAAGTCTGGAGGTCAAAACTGTCTCTCAAGAGCCAAGGCACACTTTTCTATTTGTCCGGCACCTAATGAGCGCCTAAGGATTTGGGGTTTTCTATCAAGCTGTGGAAGTGCAATATGATAAGCATAACATCATTTAGAACCTATCAACACACTGAACCGGGGATTTGAAGACCAGAAGTTGCCAATAAGGGCTAGGCGCACTTTCTCTCTCCTCCAACCTGAAAATGGCGCCTAGCATAGAAACATCATGTTATGAGGCACATCAATCATATCAAATAGGGCGCCTTGGTAGGAAAGGTTCATTGGTTCCCAAGATGATTTTGATTAAGTGAATTGAGCAATTGTCTTAGCCGCACTTTGGTCTCTGTGCAACCTCAAAAGAGCGCCTAACTTGTGAAGGCAGAATTCAATGACATCAAGAGTATTGGACCTCCAATTGAGCATCCAGGAGTATCAAATTGAGTTAGGAGATCATAAATTTGCCTAAGTAAACCTAGGCGCTAGTTTGCACTCCTACCACATCAAATATGTGCCTAAGGAGCAAGGCGCCACTTCTCGATCAGACAATCCACAATGTGCGCCTAGGCGCTAGAACATTCCTCTGCAACATTGAGATTGCACCTTGGCAAGGAAATGATTTGGAAAGGTTGAATTGATCATTAAAGGATTCAAGATTGTTGAAAAGACCCTCCATTTAGTTGAAGTCATCATCCATAGCTAGAGAAGTGTTATGAGACTAAGGCGCACTTTTCATCTTGTTCCACCATGACTATGCGCCTACCTTAGAAACCCAATTTGGCGCTTGGAGGAGGATCTATCAACTTGCATCATGAAGAAGGGGACCATTCTCAGTTGTTGCTCAATGATCTAAGTCATTAAGTTGTCAAGAAATAAGCCAAGATGATGAAGGAGCACTTCTTGGTCTCCATCACCTCAAAAGTGCGCCTAAGCAAGTTAGGTGCAAATCTTCCTCTCTCCAACCTCCAGATGGTGCCTAGACTCCAGAGACCTCATTTGGGCGCTTAATCTTGTTAAGTCTTCAATCAAAGTCTAAGAGCCTTCACTGAATGTTGTTAAGTGTTTGAAAGCATATGGAGTCATCAAACTTCACTAGGCGCATATCCATGCTTCTGCAACCTCAGATTGGCGCCTAGGGTTCAGACACCTTCTTAAGGCGCAATTTCACTCCTCCATGATCCTATTTTGGCGCCTAACCTTGGAAGTGCTCAACAATGATGATTGGGCGCACTTCTGTGCCTGTAGAGCATCATTCTAGCACCCTGGGTGTTTGACCTCCTATTGGTTCAAGTGATGGCGTTGGGATCCGTTCCGGCGCATTGGACAAGGTTGCGAACTCAGAGTGAGTCATCATATGGAATATGCTCTTGGGAAGCGTACCTTGGTTCCTTTACATTGAAAAGCATGCCTTCATTGCCTTTGAAGAGGAGCACTATAAAAAGAGGAGAGTGACTTCATTTTGTATCTTTTTGCTATTGAAGTTCTCTCTGGTAAGCTTTATGCTCTTTCGTGAAATCTGCGTATTTCATGCTTGTTGAGGTGATGCTCCCTCAACTTTGATAAGGAGATGCTCCCTTATCTCTTGAGAGGTGTTAAGATTCAGTTATCCTCATTGTGCAGGATTGAAGTCGACACATACATCATCAAGCTACTTGCATCTTGAAGGCACTTGAGAGTTGAAGATAGGATTGTATCTTGTAGACACTTGAGAGTTGAAGTCTGGATACTTGTAGTTGATTGTACTCATTGTTCAATCTAGGGGCAAGGCCTTTCATATAAGATCATTGTAATTAGTGAACATTGATGATGCTATTAAGCATCTATTGCATGTAATAAGACATTGAATTGATATTTGGAATAAGATATCTTAGCTTCCTTGATGTTCATTCATGTTGCTATGTTTGATGTTGATGTTTAATTGAAGTAAGAAGTAAAAGTAAGCAAAAAAAAAATTGGTTAAGTATAGTTGGGATATTTCAGTGGTATCAAAGCTTGGATCCTGCTAGCTTATGGGTTATGAGCTACTACGTTGATCCGTTGCCACAACACTATCGAAGGAGAACAGGTACAATGGGAGATAGAAGGCAATATAATCCACAAGATGACATTGATAACATGTTAAGAGATATAGTCAATAATCAGCGTAAGATTGCAGCTCAACAACGTGAGGCAACTGAACAACGGCAAACAAATGTAAATATTGAAAGGATGTTTCAAGCCTTAATGGGTAACAGGAATAATAACAATCAAAATAATCCAGGTAATCAGGATGTTGGTAGTGTAGCTGGAAGATCACCACCTCAAGTTAGGAGAACAAGGACACCTACAGTTGAAAGGCCTATGCAACCTACTTTTCTTCCTAGAGAAGAAGTAGAAGAGGAGCAGCCATAGGAAGATGAAGAAGAGCTTCCTTTTGAGGAGAATATTATATCTTTGGTTGACGAGTATGATTCACTTCTTGAGCATGTAAGGAATACAATCAACTTCAACAATTACATGAGCCAAAAGAGGGATGATCAAAGAGGTAGAGTGAATCGACCAAGGCAAAGAAGAGCTCAACCTACACAGCCAAAGGAGTATAAGGATGCCTTAAACAAAATTCCTCTTCCCAGTTTTGATGGTAGTGGTAGGCTAAGTGCTAGAGCGTGGGTGAATAAGTTGGATACTTTTCTTACTCTCAAACCCATGAGTGAAGAAAAGGCTGTACATTTTGCTACTATGCATTTAGAAGGTTTGGCATATGAATGGTGGCATCATGGTCTTGTTTCACAACATCACAACAGGATCACCTCATATGATGAGTTTGTTCAAAAACTCATAACTAGGTTTGACTGCAAGGATGTTGAGGTCTACTACCGTGAGCTTGCACAGTTGAAGCAATTTGGTAAAGTAGATGCTTATGTCAATGAATTTCAAAAGATTGCGGTTATGGTTCCTAATATGACAGATAGGAGAATCACTATGTTGTTTGTTGACGGACTGAATGATAGGATCAAAGGGTTGGTTAAGGTACATTAGCCAACTACACTGGAGGAAGCAATTGAGTTAGCACTCAATTTGGATACTACTCCTACTTTCACTCCAAAGAAAAACTTCTTTAAGGGTTCTTATTCTAATCAGCAAAAGCCAATTCAACCTAAGACTAATCCTTCTGCAACAGAGAGAGATGAATTGAGAAGGAAGATGAATTGAGAAGGAAGAAGTTATGTTTTTCTTGCAAGCAGCCATTGGACCAAGGTCATAGATGCCTTGGAAAAGGTAAAGCACATCTTATAGAGGTAATTTCAGATGATGATAGTGATATACCTGAGGATACAGTTTCAAACGAGGATCATCAGGAGCCACTTTCATTAGAGCTTGATACAGGAGAAGGAAAAGTGACTATTGCTACTATGTTAGGAGTTCCTAGGAATCATGCCTTTCAAATAAAGGGGGTTATCAAGGGACAACGAGTCACTTGTTTGGTGGATAGTGGAGCCACACATAACTTTATTGATAAGGGTTTAGTTATGAAACGTGGTTTACAAGCTGAGGACTTTGAGAGATTCACAGTTGCTGTAGCAGATGGGTTCACTATGAGTTGTCAGAAGAGAGTGCCACAGCTCAGCGTTCAGATGGGGGATTATACATTAACAGATGATTTCTATATGGTTGGACTATCAGGTATTGATGTGGTTTTGGGAATGCAATGGCTGCATTCACTTCGCCGTTATATACAAGATCTGGAGAAGATGGAAATAGAGTTTATTCACGAAGGAAGAAAAGTGATCTTGAGAGCTATTTCAGATGGAGCACCTAGGGTTGTTTCAACTAGGCGTATGGAAGCATTGTTTCGCCATGATGATATTGCTTGGGCAACTCGAGTCAATGTTTCTTCTAAGTCTTCTTTGGAAGGTGAATATCATATAGACATTCAATCTGTGTTGGATAAACACAGTAAGGTGTTTGGGAACATTCCTCCAGGACAACCACCGGATTGTGGTTTTGAGCATGTGATTGAGTTAGAAGAGGGGACGAAACCTATCAACATTGCGCCATACAGACATCCTCGGCACTTCAAAATTGAAATTGAGAATACAATCAAGGAGTTGATTGATATGGGACACATTCGACCTTCATCTAGTCCATTTGCTTCTTCAGTAGTGTTGGTAAAGAAGAAAGATGGAACAATGCGGATGTGTATTGACTATCGCACATTGAATCAAAGGACCATTAAGAATAGGTATCCAATACCTAGGATTGATGAGTTACTAGATGAATTGCATGGGGCTGTATTTTTCTCGAAGATTGATCTTCGCTCTGAGTATCATCAAATCCGTGTTCGTGAGGAGGACATTCCAAAAACAGCATTCAGATGTCACTATGGGCATTATGAATTCTTGGTGATGCCTTTTGGTTTGACCAATGGACTAGCCACCTTCCAATCTTGCATGAATCATGTATTCAACAAGCAGTTAAGGAAGTACCTGTTGGTTTTCTTTGATGACATTCTAATCTATAGCAAGACATGGGAAGAACATCTCCGACACTTGGACGAAGTCCTAAGTGTAATGGACAAGCAGTCTCTGTATGCAAAAGTGTCTAAGTGTGAATTTGGTTTGAAGGAGATATTATACCTGGGCCACGTAATTGGTGCCAATGGCGTGAAAGTACAAGAAGAGAAGATTGAAGCCATTCGCAGTTGGCCAATGCCCAGGAATGTGTCAGAACTAAGAGGTTTCCTTGGCCTCTGTAGTTACTACAGACGATTTGTTAAGGGGTTCTCGCAGCTCTCCGTATAACTATTGCATTGGAAGATATAAATGACACTTGCATGGGAAGATTCTAAGATCTAAATGACTCTAAGCCTAACTTCTATGGATAAAAAAGAAGAGAAACAAAATATCCAAATAGATGGAATCATAATCCATCTATGTCGCAAGTATACTACCTGCGAAAGGTACTAGAAAAAATATGTATGGGAAACAAAATAAATCCACTTGGTTTTACTCAAAACCATTGCTCCCTTTGGTTTGAAGAAACGGATTATTCCAAAGATCTACGAGAAGATGAGAAAATATATAATTGCATTGAAAATTATGTACAACATATCAAAGGTTCCATAAATACTAGTTATGGAGGAATTACAAGTATAGAGATTATGAAACAGACCGAATTGATTTCGGTAAACATATATATTGCATTTGTCAACTTGTTTATTGAAAAACAGGGCCAAGAAAAAAAGAAAGAAAAAGGTGAAAAAAAAAAGAACGAAAAAGGTGAAAAAAAAAAGAAAGAAAAAGGTGAAAAAAAAAAAAGAAAAAGATGAAAAAAAACAAAATTAAGCAATTAAGAGAGGAAGTACAAAATATGCTTGATTCTGTAAACAGAAAACTTCTCATTTCTATAGAAAAAGTGGAGAAACCTTATAGAGAACCCAAAATTCTTGCGGAATATATTACTCTACAACTAAAGGAGAGAGTTGAAATAAGAAAAATAATGAAAAAAGCTATTGAACTGGCTGAAAAGGCGGATGTAGAAGGTATTAAAATAAAAATTAAAGGACGTTTTAATAGAATTGAGAGAGCCCGTAAAGAATCGGCTATGCAAGGTAGAGTGCCCCTATAGACCCTTCAAGCTAAAATTGATTATTGTTATTATGTGGTTCAAACCGTCTATGGAGTATTGGGGATCAAAATTTGGATCTTTGTTGAAGATGAGCAATCCCTTTCTATAATCTGACCAATTATAAATCTTAAATTCTATAAGATCAAATAAAAATAATTAACCATCTTGGAGCAGTGCTATGCTTAGTGTGCGACTCGTTGAGATCAAACTTTTGCTTCTTTTCTAAAATGATAGAGAACTCGGAATAAAAACAAATTGGTATCTGCTATAATTGTTTCATATTAATTACTAAGATCCAATAAGCTAGTTAGTAAATATAGATAGTTCTATCGAATGAACGAAAGACTTTCTTTCACGAAGAGACAAACCTATATCTCTCGTAAGGCAAAAAAGAGTCTTTGGTAATGCAAGAAAAGAAAAAGGGGAGAAAGGAGAAAAAAAAAATGAAATCTTCTTCCTTACAGTATTGTATGGGTCATAAATCACCCCCAAAG
Source organism: Cunninghamia lanceolata (assembly GCA_027924645.1). NCBI lineage: Eukaryota > Viridiplantae > Streptophyta > Pinopsida > Cupressales > Cupressaceae > Cunninghamia > Cunninghamia lanceolata. The sequence goes on from BSBN01000567.1 coordinate 2,094,275, forward strand.
AGTAGTGTGATAAAGCATAAGAATTATCCTGATGAAAATTAGATCAAACGAATAACAAGTGCGGAAGATCAAAAAGAAATAAAAGGAGATCAAAAGATGAAAATAGCAGTTTATGGAAAAGGTGGAATCGGTAAATCAACCACTAGTTGTAATATTTCAATTGCCCTAGCTAGACGTGGTGAAAAAGTGTTACAGATTGGATGTGATCCCAAACATGATAGTACTTTTACTCTGACCAGATTTTTGATACCTACAATTATAGATACTTTGCAGTCCAAAGATTATCATTATGAGGATATTTGGTCCGAAGATGTCATTCATAAAGGTTATGGAAGGGTAGATTGTGTGGAAGATGGGGGTCCACCCGCAGGAGCTGGATGCGGGGGCTATGTGGTAGGAGAGACTGTGAAATTGTTAAAAGGATTAAATACATTTTATGAATATGATATAATATTATTTGATGTATTAGGCGATGTGGTTTGCAGCCTTTGAGAAATTGAAAGAGGTAATGAGTACAACGCCAGTATTGACTTTGCCAGATTTCACTTAGTCTTTTGTCCTAGAATTTGTCCTGGAATGTGATGCTTCTGGAGAAGGCATTGGAGCAGTGCTGATGCAAGATCATCACCGAATTGCATTTGAAAGTAGGAAGTTAAAGGACACAGAAAAGTTGTACTCAACATATGACAAAGAGATGTTGGCTATCATGCATGCTTTGGCTAAGTTCTGCCAGTATCTAGTGGGAGCTAAGTTTGTGGTCAGGACAGATCACAACAGTTTAAGATACTTCTTAGGGCAGAAAGATTTGAATGAACGGCAGCAAAAGTGGGTTACTAAGATTCAGGCTTATGATTTTGAAATTGAATATATTAAAGGCAAGAAGAATGTAGTTGCAGATGCCTTGTCTAGAAAACCTACTATTTGTGCCCTAAGTGAGGTTTCTGTTGATTGGAAGTCTAAGCTTCTGGTTAAGTACTCCAAATCGAAGTTTGCTTGTGAAATCATGGATGGAATCATTCAAGATGATCGTTATAAGGTGATAGATGACATCATTACTACAAGGATAGGATATTCCTAACTCCTGAATCGGAGCTTAAACAACAAGTTATGAAAGCATACCATGATACTCCACTTGCAATACACCCTGGCTACTTCAAAACCTACCGACAAATCAGAGAAAGATTCACTTGGAAGGGTTTGAAAGAAGTTTTGCAATATGTCAGGGAGTGTTTGATTTGTCAGCAGAACAAGTCCGAAACTACTTTTCCAACAGGATTACTCCAACCATTGCCAATTCCAGAACATAAGTGGGAAAGTATTTCGATGGATTTCATTACTGGTCTTCTGAAGGTCCAAGGAAAAGATTGCATTTATATAGTTGTGGATAGGTTGACTAAGTATGCTCACTTCTTTGCAGTTCCAGTTGAGTTCTCGGCATTGCAGGTTGCTGAGTTATTCTTCTGAGAAGTGTTCCGACTACATGGCCTTCCCAAGACCATAGTCAGTGATCGAGATAGCCGATTTATCAATGTGTTCTGGAAAGAGCTATTTAGATTAGCAGGAACTAACTTAACACCAAGCACAAGTTATCACCCTCAAACAGATGGGCAAACAGAGATAGTCAATAAGTGGCTTGAGGGCTATCTGCGAAACTATGTGTCTGATCATCGGCGTGCTTGGATAAAGTGGTTACACTTAGGAGAATAATGCTATAATACCACTTTCCACATGTCAATTGGCATGTCTCCTTTTCGTGCGTTGTATGGATATGATGCAGTTTATTTTGTTGATCTGGCCTTGGATGACAACCAAGCTCCTAGAGCAAAGGAGTTGATGCAAGACACCCAAGATATCTTGCGAGTTCTTAAAGAGAATTTGCAGAGGGCTCAAAACCAACAAAAGTTGTATGCCGACCGACACCGGGTTGAACGGAGTTTTGAAGTAGGTGATATGGTGTTTCTGCGCCTTTCGCCGTATAGGCAAAGCTCTTTAAAGAAGTCAGGTGCAGAGAAGTTGAAACCCAGGTTCTATGGACCCCACAAGGTGTTGAGAAGAGTAGGGGAAGTAGCATATGAACTTGATTTGCCAGCTTGAAGCCGCATACATAATGTGTTTCATGTATCATGTCTCAAAAAGGCACTAGGACAGAATGTGGTTTCATCTGACGAACTTCCACCACTAGATGAAGGAATGCTTGTTCTTGAACCTGAAAGTGTGGTGAATATGAGGGAGAAGAAACTACGCAATTGAAGCATAAGGGAATACTTCGTGAAGTGGAAAGGGTTGCCAATGGAGGATGCTACTTGGGAAGGAGAAAAGATTCTAGAGCATCCTAACCTTCAATTGCTTGAGGACAAGCAATCCCGGGAAGGGGAGATTGTCATGTCCCCATTTCCGGCTTGATCATCAGTGAAGCATGGATTAGCCTATCTATCATTCCCGTAGGCTAATACCAATGATGAGGGAATGAATTTGGTTTTTGACTAACTCAGTGTGGTAGTTTTGCAAGGACACAGTCAAAAACTATTCCAGCAATTTGTGGCAAGTCTAGCCAAAATGGTTAAGTCTGGAGGTCAAAATTGTCTCTCAAGAGCCAAGGCGCACTTTTCTATCTGTCTGGCACCTAATGAGTGCCTAAGGATTTGGGGTTTTCTATCAAGCTGTGGAAGTGCAATATGATAAGCATAACATCATTTAGAACCTGTCAACACACTGAACCGGGGATTTGAAGACCAGAAGTTGCCAATAAGGGCTAGGCGCACTTTCTCTCTCCTCCAACCTCAAAATGGCACCTAGCATAGAAACATCATGTTATGAGGCACATCAATCATATCAAACAGGGCACCTTGGTAGGAAAGGTTCATTGGTTCCCAAGATGATTTTGATTAAGTGAATTGAGCAATTGTCTTAGCCGCACTTTGGTCTCTGTGCAACCTCAAAAAAGCGCCTAACTTGTGAAGGCAGAATTCAATGACATCAAGAGTATTGGACCTCCAATTGAGCATCCGAGAGTATCAAATTGAGTTTGGAGATGATAAATTTGCCTAAGTAAACCTAGGCGCTAGTTTGCACTCCTACCACATCAAATCTGCGCTTAAGGAGCAAGGCACCACTTCTTGATCAGACAATCCACAATGTGCGCCTAGGCGCTAGAACATTCCTCTGCAACATTGAGATGGCGCCTTGGCAAGGAAATGATTTGGAAAGGTTGAATTGATCATAAAGGATTCAAGATTGTTGAAAAGACCCTCCATTCAGTTGAAGTCATCATCCATAGCTAGAGAAGTGTTATGAGAGTAAGGCGCACTTTTCATCTTGTTCCACCATGACTATGCACCTACCTTAGAAACCCAATTTGGCGCTTTGAGGAGGATCTATCAACTTGCATCATGAAGAAGGGGACCATTCTCAGTTGTTTCTCAATGATCTAAGTCATTAAGTTGTCAAGAAATAAGCCAAGATGATGAAGGAGCACTTCTTGGTCTCCATCACCTCAAAAGTGTGCCTAAGCAAGTTAGGCGCAAATCTTCCTCTCTCCAACCTCTAGATGGCGCCTAGACTCCAGAGACCTCATTTGGGCGCTTAATCTTGTTAAGTCTTCAATCAAAGTCTAAGAACCTTCACTAAATGTTAAGTGTTTGAAAGCATATGGAGTCATCAAACTTCACTAGGCGCATATCCATGCTTCTGCAACCTCAGATTGGCGCCTAGGGTTCAGACACCTTCCTAAGGCGTAGTTTCACTCCTCCATGATCCTGTTTTGGCGCCTAACCTTGGAAGTGCTCAACAATGATGATTGGGCGCACTTATGTGCCTGTGGAGCATCATTATAGCGCCCTAGGTGTTTGACCTCCTATTGGTTCAAGTCATGGCGTTGGGATCCGTTCCGGCTCATTGGACAAGGTTGCCAACTCAGAGTGAGTCATCAAATGGAATATGCCCATTGGAATATGCTCTTGGGAAGTGTGCCTTGGTTCCTTCTTTACATTGAAAAGTGTGCCTTCATTGCCTTTGAAGAGGAGCACTATAAAAGGAGGAGAGCGACTTCATTTTGTATCTTTTTGCTATTGAATTTCTCTCTGGTAAGCTTTATGCTCTTTCGTGAAATCTGCGTATTTCATGCTTGTTGAGGTGATGCTCCCTCAACTTTGATAAGGAGATGCTCCCTTATCTCTTGAGAGGTGTTAAGATTCAGTTATCATCATTGTGCAGGATTGAAGTTGACACATACATCATCAAGCTACTTGCATCTTGAAGGCACTTGAGAGTTGAAGATAGGATTGTATCTTGTAGACACTGGAGAGTTGAAGTCTGGATACTTGTAATTGATTGTATTCATTGTTCAATCTAGGCGCAAGGCCTCTCATATAAGATCATTGTAATTAGTGAACATTGATGATGCTATTAAGCATCTATTGCATGTAATAAGACATTGAATTGATATTTGGAATAAGATATCTTAGCTTCCTTGCTGTTCATTCATGTTGTTATGTTTGATGTTGATATTTGATTGAAGTAAGAAGTAAAAGTAAGCAAAAAAAAAAATTGGTTAAGTATAGTTGGGATATTTCAGAATGCATCCAAGGAGTAGCTGTGGCCTTTTCAAAGAGGATTTGCTATGTTCTCTGTCATTTAGTAAAAAATAGTTGAGGAAAAAGGAGCTCTAAACTTTATTATTTATAGAACTTGTAGATAGTTGTAAAACTAAAACAATATGAAATGCATTGACATAAAACACAATAGTATATACACAAGAACAAAGTATTATTCATAGTCTAACATCAGCATTGCAACTTGCTAGCACAACTCCACGTCAGCCCATTCTCATGCAAATTAATAAAAGCCCAACCTATCCCCATGTTAATACAAATTCACGGCCATCCAAAATAGCTTCATCCACACTGACACTGGGTCAAGTGCCATGACATTGACCACTACTTAAATTCTTGCACTAATGTGTCTTCGTCAACTCGTCAAAATCACATTCCCCTTCCATTCCCTCGAAATTTCTTTAAGTATAACATGTTTCTAAGTCTACTCCAGTCTAGCTAGCTTCTAATGTCTTCACCCATTTATGCCCTACATTTATTTCTTCCCCCCATATGCTACTCTAGGTCATTTTACAACCCCATGACACTTAGCTACGCAGAGACCGTTTTGTTTTTGTGGGTTGGTCCGGTCTATTGCTTTTTCCTTGTGCTTATTTTGCACTAGGTGGATGGTTCATGGGTACAACCTTTGTGACTTCGTGGTATACTCACGGATTGGCCAGTTCCTATTTGGAAGGTTGTAATTTTTTAACTGCCGCAGTTTCTACACCTGCTAATAGTTTAGCACATTCTTTGCTGCTATTATGGGGTCCTGAAGCACAAGGAGATTTTACTCGTTGGTGTCAATTAGGTGGTCTATGGACTTTCGTTACTCTTCATGGTGCTTTTGGTCTAATAGGCTTCATGTTACGCCAATTTGAACTTGCTCGATCTGTACAATTGCGACCTTATAATGCAATTGCATTCTCTGCTCCGATTGCTGTTTTTGTTTCCGTATTCTTGATCTATCCATTAGGCCAGTCTGGTTGGTTTTTTGCCCCTAGTTTTGGTGTAGCAGCTATTTTCCGATTTATCCTCTTTTTCCAAGGTTTTCATAATTGGACCTTGAATCCATTTCATATGATGGGAGTTGCCGGAGTATTGGGTGCTGCTCTTCTATGTGCTATTCATGGTGCTACCGTGGAAAATACTTTATTTGAAGACGGTGATGGTGCAAATACATTCCATGCTTTTAACCCAACTCAAGCCGAAGAGACTTATTCTATGGTCACTACGAACCGTTTCTAGTCCCAAATTTTTGGGGTTGCTTTTTCCAATAAACGTTGGTTACATTTCTTCATGTTATTTAGCTGGTCCCAAAATACAATTAATCCAGCATGAGCCACATGAGCCCCAAGTAATTTGCCTGACAAATTAATAAGTCGGGCATTACCAGCCCACCAAGCGAAACCAGTGGTTACTTGGTCACGACCAGCTAAAGTTAGAGTTCCATTAAAGAGCGTTTCCACGGGGTAGAACCTCCTCAGGGAATATAAGGTTTTCATGAGGCTGATCCTGAGCCGCCATCCAAGCACGAATACCTTCGTTCAAGAGAATATTTTTTGTATAAAAAGTCTCAAATTCAGGATCTTCTGCTGCACGAATCTCCTGGGAAACAAAATCATAAGCACGTAAGTTTAGAGCTAGGCCAACTACTCCAATGGCACTCATCCATAAACCGGTCACCGGCACAAATAACACCCTAATGATAAGCATAGGGATTCTCTCAAGTTTCATTATTTTGTGCACACCAATTCCTCTAATTTTCTACACCTTTGGTTTCTATACTTGGCCAATTGCATCCACTTGTCATTCCCACCCATACAATTCTTACATGAAGTAATTGCACTAGCTAAGGTAATCCTCCCTAATGTATTTTCCAAGGCAAAATCAAATTTCTAAAATTGTGAATATCTTCCTCAAGTCTATCGGTGTTTTAATTTATCTCTTTCGAGAAAACACAAAACAGAATAGTATACAAGGAAAATCCTCTCTTCAAATTAGTAGGGAAAGGTCCATGAGATCTAAAACTACTCTTAAAACCTAAAGCTATAAAAAAGTTTACAATTATGCACACTATACAAGATTATCATCTAGGGTTTGCATTAAAGAAAATGACATGAAAGTAAACCTAACCTATCTTTTTGATCTTCGAGGTTGAGCACAAGACCTAAAGGTACTTATCTCACAAACGAGATTTTAATAAAAGATTTGCAACAAAACATTATAATTAAAAGGTGAACAACTGCTACTAACTAAGGCAAAGACTAACAGATCTGCATCAACCAAAAATGATTGAAAAAACTAATCTGCTAAATGAAATCACAGTGCAAGTAAATACGTCAAAAAGGTACAAAGCTACCTCCAAGGAGAAAGATGAGTACTACTACAAAGCTCAATAGCAACCTTTACTATAATTCACTAATCAAAATCTTACATAAGAACACAATGACTCAACTTGAATGTTTGAATGACAATCTCTATAGCATAAGCCTAACTTCAACTATCATTTTTTTACAACTTGTGCCCAAAGCACTTATTTATAAGCTTTCAAACGGTAGTTTTTTTTAAATTATTGGGGATCTATTTAACGGAGCCCCAACCCAACTACATTATGAACTTACAAACAGCATGAAAAAACCTTGCCATTACAAAATCAAAACAACAATAAGCTATAACCACCACCAGCAAAACCAACCACACAACCATACATAAAATCTGCCACCTCAAAATAGAACAAACCAATTGACTGCATCCAGACACAAACCAACATATAGAAAAGGCACAAAGCCCAAAATACACATAGCAAGATAAAGTAACATAAAAAATGAGAAAGGAGAAAGGGAACTAAGCATGACCACTACCTGAAGGAGTCGTCTACCATCTTTCTGCAACACGTCCATACACCCATTCCCTAAAACTGGGACCACCTCTAGTAATGGCGCAAAAGCCCCTAAAGCATGCATCGCTCCATGCACTTTAATACCTTTAATAATCTCTATTCTTCACACAACCCACCTCAACAGGCCACTCCCCAGAAGGAGCATTGTAAATCAACTAGACAATTCCAGGGTTCCATTATGAAACATTATCACCATGTGTCTCATTGCCATCTTTAGGTCCTAACAGAATTCCTCCAAGATTTTATTATCTACCTAGAGCTCATGCACTTCTTCCTACAACTGCATTATCAACACTTCCAACATTGCACTTGAGGGTTGCCGCTATTTTTTACCTGCCATATACCTAGGTTCATCAACAAAGAGATCATCACCTTAAACATCATCTTCCTCCTTAACCCTAACCAAAGCTCCATTATACTAGCCCTAACACCATAATTCACAACAACTTTGGAGAGCTGCTCCTTAATATTCGCAAGAATTATAGCATGCAACCTGAACACCCTGTATCAACCAAACCCTCCTCTCTTGGAATAACCTTCACCAGTTGCAAGTTGGCCATCTCCACACTGAAAAATCCTCTTCCAGCGATGATCAGAAATAGGGCCCTACCTAAGTGGATCTCTAGAAGACTCTCCCTATGCTATATGTAATGTCCCCTTTTTCTGAGTGACCACCCAATGGAGTCGGCTAGCCTATTTTATTCTCGTAGGCTAAGTCGAAGTGGCAAGGGAATAATCTAATTAATTAAATACTAAGTAATCCTAAGTCACTTTGGATTATTTATATTTAATTAATTAAGCTGGACCTATTTGTAATGTGAAATGACTTTATTATTTAAGTTAGCCACTTGATAAATAAAATAGAATAAAACAAAGAGAATTGCCAAAAGGGAGGTCAGCCCAAAAAGGAGGATAAAAAATAAAGTAAATTGCCAAAGGGAGGTCGGCCAAGGTCGAGGTTAATTGGTGGCTATAAAACAAGGCAAAAAGCAAGCCATTTTCATTATTCATTCATATCATTTTTCATTGCAGATTTTCTCTTGTGGCTGCAACTTAGGTTCAGCATATTCCAAGGACGAAAACCCTTAGGAATATTGGTGGATTGGACGAAAACCTGATTCCATCTTGAGGTGAATTCATACAGAATTCACATTTGCACTTCATTGGCGATTTGGAGAAGAAGATTGAGCTTCAAAGACATTTATTTCTGCAGATTTGGAGAAGAAACCCTAGGGCCAAAATTGTGAGATTTGTGGCCAAATACAATTTTGGAATTTGAAGATATATTCAGATTTTCAGATCAGCTTGGGAGCGCCACATTTTGGAGGGTTTTGAGTAAAGTTCTTGCTAGGGTTTTACCCTAGAAGTGAGTGCCAACCTCAAGGAGGGCGATTTCATGTTGGAGGAGATTTGAGGAGGTGATTGAGCTACATAGACACATCTATTTGCAGATTTATATCAGATTGGAGAAGATATTTTCAGCACCATATTTTGGGAGATTGCTCCAAGGGTTTGCCCTAAGGTGAGCACCACCTCCTAGGGAGGGTGATTTGTTGTTTGTGGGCCTTGAAGGCCACAACCTAGCAGCCGCCAAGCGAGATCCATAAGCAGATTTGATTGCAGATTTTCAGCTTCATTTGGAGGTTTATTTTGAAGAATATTACTAGGGTTTGTACCCTAGGAGAGCGCCATCCATGAGGATCAGAAAATTCAGACCTTGAGGAACATTGCAAGGACAAAACCCAGTCGCCACCCTCAATTAGCATGCCATTTCCAGTTACAAGGAGCGCCGCCTAGTTTGGAGGAAGATTCGTGAGTCTTTTTGAGTCTCAAGGTGTATTAATAAGGGCCAGAGCTGATCGCCCATCTAGGGTCTGAAACCAAGACATCATTCTTCATCATTTTAGTATGTAGACACCTTTATTTATCAGTGTGAAGGTCTGATTTGTAACAGCAGAGATCTGAGTTATGTTTGAGCACGTTTGAGCCTTGAGATTTGATGTAATTTCATTTTTGAGAAGTCTGATTTGTAGCAGCAGTTACCATGTTCAGAAATCAGAACTTATTGTCATGTATTTTGTGTTGGAATGGTCATAATATGTGGTAGAATTTATGGTTGATGTTATCTTCACAATGGTTCATGAATGACATGTTTATTTGAGAAATTTGCATACATATATTCGCTGTCCATAACCATTTACTGTTCAGCAACAGAAAATCAGATTTCAGACCTAGGGTTTGAAAATGATAAAAATCAGAAATTTAGGGCAGATCTGATTAGGGATCTTACACTATATACCTTTAATAGACAAAGAAAGCCTTCAACAAAATGCCTACACCTAGCACCCAAACCAAACCAAAGGCACCAACTATTGATACCAAGAAACTACAACACAAACCAATAAACACTAGAATAACACCACCAAAAATTATGAACAATCACTTCCTAAACCTCTAGCCACACACCACCTCATATGAGAAGCCTTCAACCACTTGAAACAATTAGAATACCATCCCCACCTTAACTAGTCATAATGAACAACACACTTTCTTAAATCCTTATGGCGACCTGTCCTCCTCTACAAGATGTTTAATTACCCCAAGCATTAATATTCTTACTTTCTATCATAGTAAAGTTTTGAAGAAAACTACCTTGATTAGCTCTGAAATCCACTATTTTATTTTATATAGGATAACAATGAGTGATTTGGAAGGAGCTAAACTTTAAGCGCCAACATCTAACTTCTTCTAAAATTGCATTCAATTTGCGATTTGGCCAATGCCCTTTTATCAACCCATTGACAACAATCTAAGAGTCCCTTTCAACTTCCACATCACAATAACCTACCTCATAGGTAGCTTTGAGACCTACAAGCAATGCTATCCATTCTACATAATTATTTGTTTGCTCACACGAAGATAATGCTACCTAACACAAAGCTACCACTACAATCATGTAACACATACCATGCCCTCACCTTACCAGGGCTCCCCTTAGAAGCCCCATTAAAATTCAATTTCACCAAATCAGTCAAGCCTTGCCATCTCAAAACATTTCTTCACTCAATTGTATCTATATGCCCTTAAACAGAAAAAGGGTAGCTTTTGGGGATTTATAAAATAACAATAAAACATCCTAAAAAGTACTGCTTTAAAGCGATTCTATCCCCACTGCAAGAAAAGCGGAAAGAAAACAAATTTAAAGCAAACTAAACTAAAACAATTAATAGAAAATAAAAGCCTAAAATAGGTTCATATCTATTGCCTAGATATAGCCACTGCTGGAGCTGACAACTGCTGTAACATACACTGTCTCTGCTAGGGTTTTCTGTATCAATTTTTATTTGTTTTCTGATTGTTTTGGGCTTAGGGTTTCATTGCATGTTTTGCATGTTTTGATTTTGCATTGATAACATGGAATGTAAAGCTTATATTGAAAACCAAGAAAAACTAAGATAGTTAACAACAAAAAATATCGAACACCCAAATAGTATTATAGCAAAATACGAGTTATGAGTACATACCCATATCGAGTTTTACGACTTCGTAGCAGTGCTGACGGAGTGCCAACAATACAAGCTCATAGAAAGCTACTACAAAACTCCCAGCAATGGTAAGGACTCAGCAAGCAAGAATATGCAATCAGACTTATGCTCCTAGGCGTCCAGGATACAAGAATATTGATCCCAAAATGTAGACTCTTGGCACCCTTGAATGCTCACGCCATCATATTGCTGTGGTACGGCCAGTGAGGTGATTGCAGCAACAAAAACAAGTAGAAACCTCCTGAAATCAGTCACAAACGATCTGCAGCTCTGTCACAATCCTCCACACCCAAGGAATGGTACCAAACAGCCCCCAAAACACTTGAAAATGCTTCCAAAATGGGTACGGCCTGCTGCTGTACAGTACGGCCAGCAATAGAAGATGTACGGCCTGCTCTGTAGTGTCTAAAACAGCAATAAACTCTGCTAATATCACTTAAATCTGCCCTTCAAAACCTTAATATCAGCTGCAACAATAAACTCTTTCGAATATTTTCATATCATGGTCAAATCTTCATCAAAATGTCTCCAATGAATGCACAACTGAAGCCTCTGAATGAAGCCTCCAAGAATCTCTTCCTGATGTGGTCTCTTGCACACGAAGAAGAGGACTATGCAGAGGTTTTCATCTCAACACAGCCAATATCCAAACCCTCAAGCTTCCAAGCTCAAGAATGCACGACAAAGCAATTTCTCATAAAGTGAATAATAAAACCAAGCATATGCAAATGAGCTTTACTTTTGCCTTTTATTTCTCCTCTCCTCCAACACCCAAGAAGATAGTATTTTATTATTTTATTTTATCACCTTATGTCCCCTCTTCACCATGGGCGCCCAACTCCTAGAGATAGAACTTTAAGTTACAACTTAACTTAATAAAGTGACATACTTTATAACTTAAAGTTATTTTACCTTTTCGAATAGTATAAATTAAATATTTAATTTAACTTATATATCGATTTATACTGTCTTGGGCCTCTCGAACCATCAACCTCATGCTAGGGCCTTGAAACTGCCTTGCTATAAATAGCAAGTCGCTCTGAACTGACTTACTATAAATAGTAAGTCCCTATGAATGATCCAGTTAGACCCCCTAACCACTGCCATTAGCCTACGGGAGTCCTGTGATAGGCTAGTCTCCATCAACCGTCCAACTGGGCTAAATGGGGGACATTACAACTGCTAAAAATTGCTGGTAGCACATGAATGACTTTGAAGAAATCTGAAGCAATTTTCACATTGAAACTGGTGAGCCGTCTAAACGAATATTGTAAACCTGATAATTCAACTTTGATGCCTTGAATGAAAATGCCTGCTAAAGAAAGTGATTCGATCAGTGAACCAAGTTACCAAGGTCAAAAACCCTAGATAAGAGTTTGCAAAACCACTGTCACAAACAATTGAAAACATTTTTTACAGCATTTTCAAGGGTTTGAAACCTTACAATATCGGTAAATTCCAACTTCTGATACAAACTTTCATCAATGGCCAACACACATAAAACAAAAGGTAGTCATGAAGTGTTGAAATCTACTACCACCTGCTCCAAACTCTAGTATCAAGAACATGCTGATATCCTTCTTCAAAACAGTCAATATCTGCACTAAATACCGCTGTTTTAAATGACCAGACCGCTGATGCACCCTTGGAGACAAGGACAAGATGAAGTGCATCAGACAGTTATCACTCATTCATTTAGTGCTGCTATTTTAGGTGGCTGTAGTCACTGTTTTGGTAATTTCAAGAGGTTAGAGACTCTTCTAATCATCTCGTATACCTGCAAAAACATGAAAGGACGAGTCTTGTTTCTGCAATGAATGATTGAGATGAACTGCCTTGAGCTGGAATAAAAAACAACCCTCTTATAAAGTCATCACACCTCCCTTGCATGCTCTAAAACTCTGGTTTTTCGCTTTCACCCAACTAAATAAAGAGAGGCAAAGTTATGTTTGGTTTCTGCACTGTATTTAGGCATTTGGAGGAACTTTTGTTGGTCTAAACCCTTGCTGGCACATACCCAGTAACTTATAGCCATTTTTTGTGTGTCATTGGCAAAACATTGGGTTGGTTTTGCCATCAAAGAAGAGCACTGGGAGGAAAAACTAAATGGCAAAGCCATTATGAATGTGCAATCCTTTTGTCTTTCCATATCCCTTTAAAGCTGGGCGGAATTTCTGTTGGTCTTAGCCATGAATAAGTGTCTTTATCTTGAAAAGTTGATCTTTACTTGCCGGTACACTTCACTTACTGTTTTGCCACTTAAATAGATTGCTAGGAAGAGATTTAGATGGTTCTAACCACAAAACGATGTGCCTATTCACATGGCATCTTTCTTTATTGACCTAGTCACACTTTCATAACATCTTTGCCATCTTTTTGGGCCACTAAAAAGCGCCCCAAACTTAACATTTTACCTTTGGCAGAAATGACTTAACATATAGCCCTGTTTTCATGTGCTTGGGCAGAGAATTTCTGGGTTGCAACCATCAAAGAGTGCACTTCCTTCACTTGGGTGGGCACTCATCACACACTTGTCATGTTTCTAAGCTGTGGCTGAAGTTCAGGTTGGTTTTGCCACTCTAAATGAGCTCTCAGACCTGATTTTTTCTAACTTCCTTTACTTGGGCACACTTCACTAAACATACTGTCATCATTCACTGACCTTGGCAGACAGTTCAGTTGGTTTTGGCCATACAAAAGTGTGCCCAGATCCGATTGCTTTCAAGGGCAGAATTTGCATGACTTATTGCCAGTGTTCTAATGTCCTTCGCAGAATTTTTCTTGGTCCGAACCACTAAAAAGTGTGCCTAGGAGAAGATTTTCATGACTCGAGACAAAGTGGAGAATATCAATGGTTTTGCCATCTCTAATGTGCACCAGCAGAGAAAACATTTGGCAAAGCCACCTTAATCACGCACCTGGGCCTTTTTTTGCCCATTTTCATTATACTTGGCAGAAAAATCTAATGATTTGACCATCCAGAATGTTCACCTCGACATGTTTGCCAAAATCCATTTAAACCTTTGCCATTTTGAACTTTGCTACAGGGGAAATAGCTGGAACTCACCATTGCTATCATCATTCTGCCTTCAGAGCCTTTCCATAGTCCTCATCAATCAGGAACCTCATCAAATTTTGCTTTGGAACAATGTAACCTTGAGCATCCTGCATGAGCCATTAGTTTAAAAACAAAACCTCGACACAACTTTGCAACTTGATGGGAGAATACTATCATTGAATTTGATTAACACACTACTAATAATAAATTGATGACAAAAACAGACACCAAATAGCATGAACATCATTTTTCATATGGGTACCAACAACCAGCTCTTTTGAGGAACCACTGGGCAGACTTGTACCATAGGAGAACTTTCAAAATCTTTAGCAAAAAAAAAAGTGGCTAGTGTCTTATCTGCAGGCAATAGAGTCAAGCCTAACATATAACACCTAACATAAACACAAACCTAAATCAAAACAATAAGCAAACACATTACACGAAAGAGAAATATATTACAACATCACAAATACATCGAAAAGACAACACTTACCTACTTAGGGAACAAAAGAGAACACATTGGCTAGACGAAACTGTTAACGGGTTAGGAAAAATAACCCGTCTGTCAAAGTTGGGATTCCATTGGCAACTCACACCCTAAAAACCTTTGTAAAATTTCACAAAGAGCCATGGTTCAGCTTGATAGGAATGATCATGCAATGAAAACTCAAGAATGAACTAATTAATATCATGTGCCTTCGGATAGTCTTTTTCTTCATCGAGAAATCCCTCCAATAGGCATAAATACTTTGATTCCTTCTAAAAATACCTCACAAGATCTTGTGTTTGCAACACATCTATAGGAATGGTGATCTCTTCATATCTGATTTGGTCCTCTTCACCCATCACTTTGGCATACTCAATCATGAATTTAGACAGAACATCATGGTCCAAAAAAGGCTAAAGCTATTGGAGAAATATCTGTCACTTGCCCTTGACTCTCCAACTATGCAATGGATAATGGATGTGAATCTTGTGCTTGTCATATTTCTTCATTATCTAAAAGGCTAAAGCTATTGGATAAATATCTGTCACTTGCCCTTGACTCTCCAAGTAAGCAATGGATAATGGTTGTGAATCTTGTGCTTGTGAATCTTGTGAAGGTCCTGTGGCCATAGTACATTTGTGCGAATGGTAACCACCACATATCGAACTTGATTTCTTCAACATATGCAACCTTGAACTCGGTCCATGTGTCGTCCTCTAAAAAAGGTTGAAGTTGCTCAAAGAGAATTTCCATCACTGGTTCTTGACTTTCCGGATCTCCAACTGTCAAGAGAAATGCATCTAGTGATTGGTTAACCTTATCATCATTCTCATTGGTTGTGTAATCGTCCATCCAATCCTCAGAATCAGAATTTGAATTTGATAGAACATCAAGGCCAAAGTTTTTGAGCACCAGATCATTATCAAAATATACCTATTGACAGATGTCCTCTTCTGGTAGCTCACCTTGCCATCCATCATTTTGAGTCTCATCAGTTTTCAGAGAGCAATCACCTTCAATGAAAGTGTCCTTAAGAACATGAATGCAAATATCTGGCAGTATCTCATTTTCGGCAACCGTCCACCTCTCTTCTTCTGACATGCAGGCAGGATTAAGCACATATTCTTCTAAGCTTTGTGTTTCTTCTTCATGTGCTTGATTGATTTCACATATGGCATATCTCACCACACACTTGTCGAGAATTTCTGATTTCTCCATGTGATTGTCTTCAGTGACCAAGACTGAATATTCCATGAGCTTTTCTTCTCCAAGAGCTTCTTCATATGTTGCATCTTGTGTTGATTTTATCATCATTGAAACATCTGTAATGTCTTTTTCTTGCACAGGTTCATGGATAACCTCAGAAGGTCTAACAATATCCTCTTCACTAGTGTGTATGAAATATGTTAGAGACAAGGATGAAGATGGGCTAAACTGCAAAAGAAAATTTACAGTATCTTCTATTGAAGACTCACTCTCTAAGTGATGCAAAAACTATCAAGATCTGGTAAAGATCCTTCCATATGGTCTTTTGTTTTGACAAGTGCCTCCAATGTTGAATTATCTTCAATAAGAAGAGAATTTTGTCCTTGATCCAATTGTGATGTCTCTTTGATACCTTGAAGAAGATACCAACACTTGGTGACCAAGTTTTTGTCTCTTCAACAAATTTCAACTGAGATTGTTGATCATTTGTACTTGTGGAAACTTCTATCTTCAAAGCTGAAAAGTTTACAGAAAGAAAAATATCCATGTCATCTTTCTCATCTTTGCTTTACATGATTTGATCATTAGTTGAACTAGTGATCGCATGTTTTGAATTAGAATTATTGGAGCAGATTATTTGTAATAAAGTTTACATGTCATGCAAACAGTGGTTGACTAGGAGTCAAGTTCAGTTATTTGTTTTCATGCATTTGCTTTGTAATAGTATAAATAAGTGATTTTTGCACATTGTAGAGGATCTAGATTTTTAGAATTAGAAATTCATTATTAGTTAGCTTTTTTCAGAGCTTTTAGGAGTTAGCTTTTTCAGCCTTTAGTGTTCAAGTGCTCAGAATTCAGTGTTATATTTTGATCAATCAATGAAAATGGAAATTCTCATGTCATCATTATGTTGGAGTTGTTAGTTACCTAGTGTTCAAATTGTGATTTTGTTGTTCGTTCGATAACATCTATTATACCTGCTTTCATTGATAAATGCTTATTGAAATGTATCATCATCTGTGCCCAAGGATAAGTCACTTAATGAATTTGCAAATTTTGTATTGTAAATGAAGTTAAATATGAGTCATGGCTTTGTCCCTTCTATATTCGATTTAATCTTGGCATTCGTGTTTAAGTGTTAGTCAATCCAAGCTGTGTGTACTTGCCCTGCTCAACCTCTGAATTTAGCTGAATAGTGCAAGCGTGTAGCCTTGGTTTTGATTTCAGTCAAAAAGTATAAAATCCTTGCTTCATTGTCGAAAGTGCATTTCTGCCTTTTGCACGTTGCAAACCCAAAAAAATTGCAAATTTCTCTTTCATTCAACATAAGTGTGAAAAACCTCTTAAAACAATGTACATTCTATGTAGTTTTAAGTTAGTGTTATTTTACAAGGAGCTTCCCCTTCAAATTGGAAGAGCGGTTCTACCACACATCTATCCGTTTTACGTTCACATTGAAAGGTGCAAAATAAAACGCTAAAAATCTCCCATTCTACATTAACTCTTCCCAAAGTGCTAGGGAGAAATTCTCATAAATCTTCTTTTACAGCACCTTACACACAAGCAGATAGTACATGTCCTTCCTGTGCATCCATCATGCTACAAACCTATATAGAGGACCTCACAAAAATCAATTATCCCTCTTTTCCTCTCATTCAATTCAATCTCTTTCTCTTTTTAATGAAACACTAACCATTCCTTTGATCAATTTTATGAGATGAAACCCTCCCACAAGCCCTAATCATGCCCCTCTCCTCCTTGCCCCACACCCCCCACTCCACTACCCTTATCTCAACCCAGAGCCCTATCCTCAATAAAAAATGACTCTTCCCTTCACATAGTGCTGGAAAATATCACCGACTCCCTCCCTTCAACAACTAGTCTCCCTTCTTTTAGCATACATCTAAAAGCAATCATAGACTGATGAAAGATTGTCTAGGCAAGTGAATTGAATAACTAGAACTCATTTATCAACATGTCATAGGCCTTCAAAGCCAGGCTGAAGCAATAGAAGAAATTCTCACAAATGATATCAAAAGACTCAACTTGCAGAAGTCATGCAGCAAAACCATCAACAAATCATTGCCCAGTTTACTATAAATGCGATGGGGATTCATAGAGTTCATGACCTTACAAGGCATCCCGTATACCAACATCACCTCTCATACAAAGGCTCAAACAAAGAGCTTGGTTGCAGCAAGACTGTGATCACCGTGCTATGGGAGACCAATGCAACAAGAGGAAAAATTTCAACGTTCATGGACCTGCCTAAGATATGTAGTCCCTTCACTTCATTTTGACAATGGGAAATCTAGCGTTTCTTTACTACACAAGCTCTCTTAGTTTCTATAAGTATATATATTTAGCCTTCTCAAATTATCTTTATAGCTTTCGTAATCTTTTTTTTTGAACTTGATGTAAAATATAAGTCATAACAATTTGTCATGTCATTTTTTCATTCGAGCATGTTTGGGCATTCCAAGATTCTTGGAGTCCACAAACCTTGGAGAGCTTCATTTTTGAAGGTTTCGTATTTCTTGCTTTAATTTAGCTAGTAGTATCTGTTGAAATAATTTGATTAGCTTATTTTCATATTTTCTGTAGTTTAGTGTGGGTAGCAGGAAATAAATTTAGAATAATAATTAAAGTCAGTCTTTATTTTAATTGTCATAACTTTGTAAAAAGGCCACTTTATTACTATTATTCAGGCTGCCTAAATGGGGCAAATAAAGCCTTTTGTAATATTAAGTTATTTCCTTTTTGATGGGCGGGAAATTACAAAAGGTAATTTAAAATTAGGTTTTCAGACAAAAAGTAAAAAGCGATATTTTATTTCCCTCCTAGGCCTATAAAAGGAGGATGAGGGTTCATTTGAAGGGATTCCATCTCTTCTACAATTTTATTATCTGAGTTTGAGCTTTGTGCCCAACTTCTTGCCTGAAGGACGAAAACCCCTAAGGCTGCCCGAAGGATGAAAACCCTAAAGGCATATGGGATTGAGGAAAAAAATCCTCCATTCCTATTGGTCAAATTTCATATAGAGATTTCCTTTAACCTGAATCTATTTGTATTTCCAGTATTTTGTTCGTGTGTTGTATATTCCAAAAAATACAAAAAAAATGTGTGGTTGAGAGTTTCCATATTTCTGTGTGTGTGTGTGAGTTACAGACTTGTGTTAGTGAAATCTTGTGTGTTAGTTTTAGCTGTTAGTATTTTAAATATTATTAATGTTAATAAGTTTGAAGTGAGTTTGTGTGAAGGAGGAAAGATACCCTCCCCAAGCTGGCCGTACATCTTCAAGACCAACCATACCACATATTGGAGGTGAATATTGTTAATTGCTTGGTTTGTTATTCCCCAAAGGGCTGGCTGCCACCTTTGCTGACTATATTATTAAGTCTAAGCTGTGTTTGAAGTTTGTGAAGCTTTTCACACCTAGGATATTTGTTAGTAGCAGTCGTACATCAGCCTAAAGAGAGCTGTCCAAAGAGGGAAAAGCAATTAATTTCTGAAGTACTTTCAGATCTGCAGCAAGGTAATTAATATTAATTAAGGAGCCATGCACTTTGAAGTTGGTCTTTATTGAGTGTAAGCTGTTGTTACAGCTTGTTTCTGATTTCTGGAAAACTACTTTTGATTTCTACAGCAGTAAAGTTGGATCTGAAATTATCATTTAGGTTGCAGGTTTTAGCTATGAACTGTAGCTGATAATACTTGTTAAATCTGCTTATTGGGTATTTTTATTGTAAGTGGGTATTTAGTATCAAACCTGGAAATTACTCAGAAAGGTTCCAACTGATACAGAATTGTAAGTTTTTGTGCAGTTTACCACCAGAAACACTCTAAAACTTTAAGTGGATTATATTTGTAATATTCCGGAAGACCATCCGCCGGAATAACTTAATTTCTCTATATTGCATTGTAATAACGTTTGGATGGCATAGCCGCCAATCGATTACATTTCATTATCCGCCATTGTTGGCGTTGATCCAAATCAACTTGTTGTCGGCCAGTTTAGCTTGACCCAATTTGTAGTTGTGCAATTTATTATATCCGCTTGATGGGCGTTCATTTGTAAACTGGTCTTTGCTCCAATTAAACATCCATATCCACCAGTTTGGTGTTGAACTGTATACTAGTCACTGCAACCAGTCTATTAATTTTTATTCTCTGTCCACAACCTAGTTGTATGCTCTCACCTTGCCCACATCGGGAACTGGGAGATCAGAAAACTTAGATTTGTGTTGATTGCAAAAGTTTAAAAAAAAACCAGGTGATTTTAGCTAACGATTCCACAAAGGACATTACACAATCCTCATTGAAGTCTTTGCCTCTCATCTTGTTCAGGGTTTTTAAACTATTTTCAATATACATAAATTTAATTTTTCTTTTAACAAAAAAAAGGTCTAACATCAATATCATCATGTAAAGAACATAATAACTATTGAAATGAAATAGCTTTATTAAAAACCATTTGATGTACACTTGTTACATGGCTTTTAAGATTCTAGGGTGAATCACTTCGCTTTCTATTTTTAGACTTTTCATTTCTTGCTATAAAGAGCTATAAAGGAACTGTCATTCGAATATCAAAACAATCTTTGTTGAAGCATACCAAAGAGAGCAAAGAGCAGAGTGTGCTAGATCCACATCTCTTTTCAAAGATTGCTACCTCTTTCATAATAATTGGAGTGGGGTAGCTTCACATCTCTTAGAGATTGTTGCCTTTGTTGTATGAATCAGAGATTGATTACTTATATTTTTTCCCGAAGATAATCAAGTATACCTCTCAAATTTGATGTAATTAGTTCCTTTATTACATATATTGTTCTCATTTTGTATATTTTTATCTCTATTTGTTCCTGGTTCCTTTAGTTACATTTCTGCAATTATCTTTCTGCTCCAATTGCTTTAATTGATTGCTTCCACTAATAAAACAAATGAGTTCCAACAAGTTGGTATGGCATCCAAGACATTTGCCAATCAACTCTGGATCACATATTTATACAAGTTTCACATCTTGTCATTATCATCTAGTGGTGTCTTACTTTGTTGTAATTGGGGCGTTACCCACTCTAAATGGCATAAATACTTCCACTTATTATTCCCTATTTTGCATCATCTATCTCAGTTACTAGCTATTGTTTTGTAAATATTTTTTGTCACAGTGTTATCCATCAGCATTCAACATGTCTTCCCAATCAGAAACACTTCACAGACTTTAAGTAGTCTCTCATTCCAGTCATAACAAGCACTTCAGCTTGATGCCAGATAAAACCAACAACAAAGCATCTACAAATCAAAATTAAACATGAATCCAAGACCTAAAGGTAATGACCAAAACACCAAGCAATGTCGTACAAACCATAGTTACCAAATCCGCTCAGATTTAGTTCAAAGTCATTTTGCTCTAGATTTTTTGGACTGGATGGATTTGACTGGTTCAGTCCAGATTTTTTGATCGTTGTGGAATCTTTTCTGAATCTTTTTGAAACTTCAGGATTTTCCAAATTTTTTTGACCTCCCGAGCAGGGATACACGAGGATGCATCCCCAGCCCTCACAGGCACATCCCCATCCCCAGTAGCGTTTCCGAGACGGGGACGCGGCAAGGGACGTCCCCTTGGCACCCCCCCCCCCCCCAAAAAAAGGTATCCAATCACGTCCCCAACTTAGGGGACAACAAAAAATGTTTAGGGGACACCTGGTCATCCTCGAGATGGTCCGGGACATCTCAGATGTCCCTCAACCGTCCCGAGGACAGCCAAGCGTCCCCAACGGCAACCAAAGCTAAATATTGCAGAAATCTTTATGAACCGTGACTTTATGAATTTCGGAAGTCTTTCTAAAAAAGAGATAATCCTATAGTAAATTCTACAGTTCACCTCATAAACCCGTCGAAATGACAGTGTAAAACTGCTCAACAACTGCAAAAAACTTAAAACGCCATTTAGAAAAAAAAATCAACACTTTTAATATTATTTGGGACTGGACCACCATTCACTGTCCTCCTTAAGATCTCTGCAATTTATCTGGCCAAGCTCAACCCTAGTCCCCAACAAACAGATGCATCATATAAATATTCTGACCTATATTTTCATTTTGCATACTTTATAATACAATAAAAATTAATACTATATAATAATTATAAATATAGAATGGCTTATAAGTTATATTAATATAAAATAGAAAGGCTTATAAGTTATATTATATAATTCATTAATATAAGTCATTTTATATTATAATTTATTATATAGTATATTTTTTTAAAATAATAAATATTAAATTTATAATTACAATTATATATAATATATTTGTATATAAAGATGATTATATATATATATATATATATATAAAGATACTCAAATCATAATACAAAATAATACTATTTGTTATATATTATAATAGCTATAAAGATATTAAAATTATATAAATTTCTATTATATATATATATATCACAGGGGTGGGTGGGGGGCTAAAGTTCCTCCCACAATTTCTAAAGGGAGGGGGGCTAGGGGGCCCCCTTCAAATAGAAGTTGGCGGAGCCTTTCTCTCCGAGAATAAGGGATGGGTGGGTGGGTGAAAGGTGGGAATTTTGGTCGGGGTTGGGTGGGCGGGCCCCTTTTATATTATTACTCCCACCTAACCCCAACAACATCTACCTCCCTATAATTCCCCCTGACCCGCCTCCTAGTCCAACAAATATATATTGCCTCCCACCCACCCCTCCCCCCTATAGTTCCCCCGTGGGGGCCCCTACCCAACCCCACACACACTGTTTAGGAAGGTAGATTACATAGGGTGACGTGTGTGGGGTTGGGTGGGGTTCCACCCCTTCGAGCGGGGTTTCTAAAGTTGCCTTGGTTTGAGAAGAGAAGATGGATGTGCCAAATGCCCTACTATTCTATCCCTTTCAAGGGTTGAACCCGAAGGATCGTATTGAGAAGGCCGAGGTCATCCCAGGGTTATGCCTTGTCTTGTTCAACTACGTAACACTCCCCTACCCCTCCTTCCCCCACCTACCCTTCCACCTACCGTTCCCCCACCTGCACCTAACATTTTCTATTCATCAATCGGGAGTAGATGGATTATGGAATTGATCCAACCCTTAAAACTCACAACTATAGTTGTCTCGGCAATTGCCAACTATGGTTCAATATTTGCAGAAAAACACTAACAACTTGTAGGAAGATCCAGTAGTTTTAGGTCGGGAGGTAGATTAGTTGTTGGGAAAGACTGTCCTAAGGTAGCGAAAGCCGTTGGTTGCACAAGATTTCCTTGTTGCATCGGTAGCAATGGAATGAAACTCAAGACCTCCCCCACAGTCTATAGGGCCCATTATATCGATGAGGCAAGTGTCGAAACCAGTTTGCCGTCCACCAAAGCTATAAAACACGTGCCACCTACCCCGCTCGGGGGCACACTATGGGATTGTTTCCCATTACCGTATCCCCGCATCCATCCCATCCCCTATAGCCCCCAGAGACCAGGAGGTAGGGTTGGGGAGTTAAGACTTCCTTCTATGCCTATTGCCTCTCTCCAAATTCCGATCGGGCCCGATTGGGTTGCTTCCAGAAAGGGCCATCTCTATATCTATATTGCCCGTAGGCTATCTCAAAGACGGGCAGGCTAAAATTCGTTGGCTGAGGAATCCATTCATGGCTTGGGTGGACGTGCAACACAAGGAGAATTCACGATCTCCAAGTGGATCCCGTGAGCCAAATCAATTAAGGAGAAGTGGTTAGTAGGCCAGTTCGCCCATCCCAAACCAAGAATAGGCGGGAGTGGGAGCGACGCGGAAGAGCCTATAGATATATATATTAGTAGGCCAATTCGGTCATCCCAATCCAAGAATAGGCAGGAGTGGGAGCGATGCGGAAGAGCCTATATATATATTGCCGTCCCCCCACCATCCCCAAAAAATGGCCCTCGAACTACTATCCCCGAAACACGTCCCCTGCCATCCCCCATCCCTGTCCCCGAAACGCCATGGAACACAACTCCCGAGTGAAACATTTTTTTGTAACTAGTAACTATGGTAAGAACAGTTCCAGTTTGGATTTGCCAAATATTTGAAAGTTTTCTAGTGAATTCATGTGATTTGGTAGAATTCTGCATTAACGAGGATGGTAACAAATTGATCGAGCCATCATGGTTCTAGATCTGCTGGAGGCAGCAAGCAAGAAGGCAGAGTATTCTTGATAAATGATAAGCATGTATCCAGCTAATTTCCCTAGTTAACAAGCAAGCACTGTGGCTGATAACCTTGGTGTCTCAGGGGATGGTATAATGCAAATATGAAGTCTTCGTATTATAAGCATATCACTTTGTTATCAACAATTTTATAAACCTATTCTTTCATTGTTGAAATGTCTGAATACTTTTGCTTTAGGGGGGCAATAGACTATTGGAATTTCCATAAATTCACTAGTGAAAGTGACATGCAATAAATGTCACATTAATAAGGATGTAGTTCATAAATGTAAACATGTGACTATGTCAAGGCTAGGAGTTATAACCGTCACAACTTGCTAATATGTGAATATGAAAGATGAGATCACTGTTGCAGACAACTATTATTGACAAATTGTTTTCTTTTATTCTTCTATCTCACAGATCTGTATATATATGCTTTGAAATCCAAGAGCAAGAAGGCCATGCTCGTCCCTCCTCTGTCTTCTGATAACTTCCCTACTACTGCATACTGTCAAACAACCAGATTGAGTTTATCAATGTATGTATTTAAATTTTCAATGAGCCAAAGCTCATACAGATAGGACTGTAATTTAGTTACATGCAAAGGTGAACCAATGGGACTTTTCTGTTCACTTCTCAGGGAGCTACCAGTGTTCAGCAGTAATAACTACACCATGGCCGATGTATACCACAGAAACCCTGTGTTGATCATGGATGCCTAGTCAACACAGAATTACATTTGAAGCTTGACTCTCACAAGTTCAAAGTAAATAAATATAAGAATTAAACTATTAATAGATATAGGGTAGATATATCCAAGTATTGTGGTAGACTCATTCATATATGCCAGAGGCAAATAGTAGATATGCATACGACACATAATTCAAACCAGATATGGATTCATAGTTGAACTAGAATGCATCAATAATAAAACTGAAGAAGCATAGCATTTAGTAAACTTAAGATGAATTCAAAGAGATTTACAAAAATCTGCTAAAGACATAAACTAAAGAATAGAAAGATAATCAAGGTGCAGACCATGAACATGCTTTTCTAAAAACAATAAGTTTATGGCTTGAAGAAGAATCCAATACCTCCCATGGATCCACCATCACAACACAAGAATCAGTTGCTGCGAGTTGACACATTTTAATGCGGTGCTCAGAAGGAGTAGCCTTAAACAACATTATGATAAAAATCAGAATAGAGGATCAATATAGAAATGAAATTAATATAATTCATAAATGTAACAAGTTCTGTGAAAACAAATTTTGATAGGAAAATAGGTTAGTAAAATCCCATTAGCCAAAAGGAAATAATTTACCATATTTATGCCTGATTTTATACAAAGAAAGTTTTTTCCAATTAAAACCTACAGTTTCATAGAAATATGTGCACCAGACCTCTATCTTTTTTTTTTCCTCATAACCTCAACAGTTGCCAGTATGAATTGAAGTGGTTATCTTTAAACATCTCTGAAATCACCACTCTATATTGTCTTCTAATCGATGCTCATAAAATATGGCATACAGACTGAAACAATATTAGGTGATCTTTGAAACAAAGTTGGAAAACTCGGACTCGGCACGGACTTGGCAGCCCAAAATAGGACCCGGACTCTGGACTCAGCACGGAATCGGGAAAAAACTCGGCTAGGACTCGGCAAAAAAAAAAGCATAGTTTTTAAAAAAAAAATTAATGCATTTAGAGAACATAAGAGCCTAATTTGACTATCAATTTCACATAATTCAAAGATTACACATCATATGATCATCAAACACTCAATAATTGAAATTTCATCATTCATACTCATAGTTTCAAACTTTCAAAACGTATAACAGCATCATAAGTTTATATATGTTTACATATAATCATATGTCAAAATGAGGAAAACATTAACAACTAAATATAATCTATATCTTCCTCTTTCCCCTCCTAATGGAAGTCAATTTTGCAGGCCTAGAACTAATAGGTTTTAAAAAAAAAAAAAAAAAGAGGTTTTAAACTGTTTTTTGGCGTCCCAGCCATCCAGGCGAGTCTTGCACGGGACTCGCCAGGACTCGACTTGCAAGTCCGCGCCGAGTCGACTCGGCCAGCTTGTAGACTCACGAGTCCGGAAAGTCCGCGGCGAGTCCCAGCGAGTTTTCCATCTTTGCTTTGAAATATTTTACCATTAAGCTCAGATTTATTAAATAAAACCAGACTTATCTTTACATGGATTTGCTATGTTGTTTACTACAGGTCCGTAAATCTGGAGCATTAGCATGACAAAAATCATAATTTGAAGCATACCTTTCACTTGTCCAGTTCATGCATTTAATAACAAATGAATCTCAAGAGCAAAATTATTAGTCAATGAATTTCAGTACGATTAATTCAAGATTTATTTAGTCAGCTGACCGAGTTCCTGAAGGCTCAAAGGTTTGATTTTTAACAAAAAAAAAATGAAATTATAATTTGAAATTTCATGTAAATCTATCAAATAGAGAATTTGTGTATAGCCTTACCGTTTTACCTTGAAGATCACTGATAGGCGACATATAGCCACCAAGAACATGGTGCCCTTCTCCATTTAAAGTGTCTCTTGCAAGCTCTATCAAATGCATAGTGCCATGTAAGTATGAAAACCATATGGATTTAATAACTGTAAAGCTCATTAAATCTATTTATATAGACACAACGAACTAAGAAACAGTGAGTATGACATGACATACACGTAAGGATAGCTCAACTGCCTAAAACCAACATGTGAGTTGTTAGAATTTTTAATTGTCTCTTGCAAAACAACACAAAATGGAACAGTATGTATGGTAGAACCATTCTTCAATTTGTAAGATGAAGCTCCCTGAGACCTAACTAAACATAAAACTAACCCTAGACTAAAACTATAGACAGAATTTACAAGGATGTACGCTATATAAGATTTCATTAAGAGGGGTTTGCATAAAAGGAAATAACTGAGTGCCTATGTTTTTTCCCCAGATGCATGCATCGGACTGTCAATAGACAGGCCCTACAAATGAGATTTTTAGATATTAAGGAAAACAAATTATCGAAGAATGAACAAACACAACTTCCTACTTACTAAAGTAGAGACCAGTATTCTGCTGTTAACAAGGATTTGAAGGAATAACACCACATGATTTCGAAAAGTAAACAGCTAAACTATATTCAAAGCTACAATTCAGATAGATAAATGTCATCAATACAAATTTTGACTCAATATAATCTCCTTTCAATTTACTAAATGAAATTACAACATAAGTTCCCGAGTAACTTTAGCTAAATAACAGTTTTTGCAGGATAAGCATAACATCAACTACCATTAAGGGTTTATGTGCTCAAAGCACCTATTTATAGGTTACAATAGAAAGCTTTTAGGGATTTATGAAATAATTATAAAATATCCCAGAAAGAACCGCTTTAAAGCGAACCTATCCATAAGTTGCAGGAAAAGTAGAAAGAGAACAACTTTAAAGCAAACTATCATAAAACAATTAATAAAATACAAATGACCTAAAATAGGCTCTCATCCACCACCCAAAAATAGCCACTATCAAATGTGGCTGCTGCTAAGAATAGCAATTTACACATGAATGACCTTCAGAATTTTGAAGCAACTAAAACATCTTCTAAAATATTGTGAGTCTTCCGAAACTTCTGAAGCCCTAACCATGATGAATCCATTGATACCCTAGCATGATGACATTCTAGACACTTGAATTTGTAACCCTATTTTGAAAGCACTTTGATGCCTTGAATCTGAAAGGTCTCTGTTCTTCTGACAATTCGATCAATCTGATCTCATCAAACAACTGGATTCTTAAGTATGAATGTCATTAGAGAAATCACTTTGCAATGAGAACAAATGAGGATCTTTGCAAGATGGGACCTCAAAACACTTTGATTGAATTTTCCACAGTGGTAACTAAATGAAAGATGACCTCTTTTATGCTATATGAACTTGTCCCAAGGTCTTAGGATGTCGATTTTGATCAATCAGCATGCTGGAAAAGAAAGACAGCCACTTAGAAGAGAGAATAACTCAGTTCAGTACCGTGTAACAACAAGAAGAATGGAGGATGCCACTGATATTTCTGCAATACTACTGCTGTTCTGAGAAACCTTCACAAATGGAACTGAAAACCACTTTCAGACCTGCAAAAATAAGAAGAAAACACCTTGTTTCTGCTGGAGACATCACACATGAATTATCTGGCGTTGTAACTTGTGTTAAATCTCTCCTTTTTTTTTTTTGCTTTAAGGCAGACTAAAATAGCATGATGGAGAGTCATCATGGCTTAACTGAGCCTAATGTGCACCCAGGTTAAGTCTGCTGACAGGTGGCAGAAAATTTAAGTGGCAAAGCCACTACTAGCGCGTGCCCAGCCAACTTAAACCCTGTTTTTGAATGTGTGGAGGAACTTTTAATAACTTAAACCAACTTTGCAGATCTGATATGAAAGTCTGATGGCTAAAACATGGGAAAAATGTACTGAAGTATTATTATATTGTAACGGTCAACTTAGCTTTATTTAGGTTAGTCTTTAATTAGACGTTATGCTTTAATTAGTTTTCACTATTTTTAGCTCAGTCTGTTTTTAGTTTACTATTTTTAGTTCTGTCTATTTTTAGTTCCTTGTAACCTATATAAGAAAGAGTTTGCTTCTTATTTTATTAATCGAATATCTTGGTAATCATTCTGTGTTTGATTTTTGTTATATGATATCTGAGCCCAAGTCGAACCCTAGGATTGGTGAACACATGAAGACCTAGGGACTGCTGCCGGCAGTGACAATTCGAGGAACATTCAGTTTGAAGCACAGAAAAAGCCAAAAGGTACCGTACAGTTTGTACGGATTCAAGAGCAGAAAAATCACAAAATTATTCTCAATAAAATTCGCAGATTTTTTTCATTGAAAAATTGTGCTAAGGTTTCTAGATTGAGAAATTGTGGAATTTGAACCTAAAAATTTGGTGTTTTTGCACAAATCGCGTTTATTCTGCCTCAAATCGTGTTTTTTTTTGTATCTAGAAAATTGAGGGTGGGGAAAATAAGTCACGCCAAGGTTTGCACCGTCGCATCCATTTTTGGGCAATTTTTTTCATTCTATTGCAGGTCTGCAAGTTGTGAGTGGGAAAGAAGGTGTTTACAGCAGATTTTTTTGCAAACTCACGTCCCACTTACTCTTTTTTTCTGCATCATTTTTTGGTGCACGGGCAAGAACAATTTTTGGACGGACTTCTTGACGAAATCACGCCTCTCTTTGGTGGACTTCTGGAGGATTCCGCGCCTCTCCCTGGATTCCACGCCTCACAATTTTATTGAGAAAAGTCGCGGTCTGTTTGGTGACCCGCACCCAACACATTATTGCTCACACCTGTTTTGTGGGATTTTCTGCACGCCGCAACTGGGAGGACACTTATTCCAAGTTTTTTTTTGGACAATTTTTTAAAAAATCGTGGGCTTTGTCATCAATTTTTGACAATTATTTTACCAAATCGTGAGTATTTTTTCCAGCGCCTAGGGTTTTTGGAAATTTCAGACCAATTTTTTTGACAAATTTTAGACAAAATCGTGGGCTTCCAATTCAAAATTGTGGGAGATTTTTCATGTTTTTAACGAATTTTTTTTACAAAATCGTGAATGTTTTGTTGCTGGCTAGGGTTTGAATCCGGCAAAATCAGGGATTTTTTCCAATTTTATTAGTAGAAAAATTTCAATATTTGCAAGCTAGGGTTTTCCAGCATTTTTCACGATTACTACAACAGTGTGCATAGAGGATTTTTTGCCTATGATTACAAGTTGCAGGAGGGAAGATGGCTTCTTTACCCAACATAATGTTGCAAGGCAGCCAGCGTTTCATAGGCAAAAACTACAATACGTGGAAGCAGTGAATGCTCACGATCTTAGAGTACAGATGCCTCGGAAAGATCGTCCTTGACACCGACACCCAACCGGCTAGCGACTGCGGGTAAAAACCAGAACAAGTTTGATAAACGTGATCGTGAAGTAGTCATGTTGATCAAATTATCAGTTACAGATGCTATGCTTCCTGAACTTTAGACAAGGTCGACTTCAGCTGAAATTTGGAAGCATCTAAGAGAACTCCATGAGACTTTAGATAAAGACAAGGCCTTCTTTCTAAAGAATATGCTTTTTTCAATCACTATGGCTGAGCAAACGTCGTTGTAGGAGCATTTACTCAAGATCAAAAACATCAAAGATCAATTGTCAGCCATTGGTCGAAACATGGAAGAGGACATGGTGGTAATCACGCTGAAAAAAGCTTACCACATGCTTATGAGCATTTCATTGAGACACTCAATATCACCGCTACAGATGTTGACCTGAAGTTTAAGGACCTATGCAATAAGCTCTTGCAGCATGACAGATTGAAGAAACGGTTTGGTAGCACTAGTGAGACAGCGAGTGTGGAATAGGCATTTGCAGCCAAAGACGAAGGCAAAGGCAAATGGTCCCAGAAAAAAGGACAAGGCAACAATGCGGATGCAAGAAAGAATCTAAAAAATATCAGATCATTATTGTGGTAAGTTGGGTCACATGAAGAAGCGCTACAAAAAAAGGTTGGCTGAACAGAAATCCAACCAGGGAGGGCCTTAGCAGAAGGCTCATGTCGCAGAGCATTCAAAGGAGAAGGTGTCAGCTTTCTATGCATTCATGGCCAGAAGACCAGTAGATTAGTTAGAATCATCTACATGGTACATTGATTCAGGAGCATCACGTCACTTCACCAACAAGCGAGTCTGGTTCACAGAGTACACTTCTTGGTCTGACTCAGTTATATTTGGTGGTGGTGAGAAGTGTACGGTTGTAAGCAGAGGGATTGTGCAAATATCCTCTGGAGGGAAAAAGTTACTTTTTCTCAATGTGTGTTATGTACTGGAAATGGAGCTTAATCTTCTTTCGGTAAGTCAGCTTATGCACCATAGTCCTAATCTCGATGTTATTTTCAGCAAACACAAATGCAGTATCAATGACAAGAAGACCAAGAAAACTATTGCTTTTGGTATAGAAGATAATAGA
This sequence comes from Cunninghamia lanceolata, assembly GCA_027924645.1. Lineage (NCBI taxonomy): Eukaryota > Viridiplantae > Streptophyta > Pinopsida > Cupressales > Cupressaceae > Cunninghamia > Cunninghamia lanceolata. The sequence continues at coordinate 2,125,305 of BSBN01000567.1, forward strand.
CTATATAGACTAGTTGACACTGAACAAGTCAGGGAACATGCATTGGTAGCCAAGAGTGCATCAGACATTACTACAATTTGGCATCAGTGGTATGGGCACCTCAATTTATCCTATCTCTCTCAGTTGGCTCGCAAGAACTTGGTAGATGGTATTCCTGACATTCAGCAATAGATACAAGGCGTGTGTGTAATGTCCTACCCTGTTTGTTTTCTGTGGTTTAGTTGATACCTGGTGCGTTTTGGGTTTTTTACATTTTTGACATAGAAACAAGCATATACATATATTCGAAAATAACAACAAATAGAGATACCCAGATGCATATTCTTGATGGAAATGTATTACAAAGCATAAAGGACAATACCCATATGAAGAAATGTCAAAAACATGGAATATCTCACATACCCATTTCACTGTCCAAATATTACAAGGCTGTAGAAGACTGTAACAGCAGTTTTTGGAGTCTTCAAATACATACAAATAACATCTAAACTCAGTTTACTCCTCCAAATGCAATGTACAGCAGATATTAGGCTTGGACGCCTCAATGGAAGCTCTGAAATCACACTAAACAAGTCTTTTGAAGGTCAAATCATAGTAGAAAAACTCGCCAATAAACCGCCTAACCCGCGATTACTCGCGAGGCAAATCCTAGGGCGAGCTTTTCTCTGCAAAACTCGACCTGGGTTTTTCAAAAAACTCGGGGCGAGGTTTTTAGCAAAAAATCCCCAGAAAACGCGAGTTAATCCTCCAAAAATCGGCACATAAAAACATGTTAAATTTTAAACACTTAAAACACATAAAAACGAAAACCCTAAAGCGTAACTTTGCATTTTATGAACTCGGCGAAACCCTCCCGGCGGCGCGAAAACTTTTCTCCCTCCCGGCGGCACGATTCAGAGCCGAAATCTTCTCATTTAGAGGCGAATTCTTCTCATTCAGAGGTGAAATCGAAGGGCAAAGGTACGATCTTGGACGAACTGTTAAAAAAAATTTAAAACGAAATTTTAAAAAGATTGTGTCATATGAAAGGAGAGATTTTGGATGAATTGTCCAAATTTTGGAGTGATTTTCGACGAACTGTGACATTTTAAAATTTTGGATCGATTATAAATTTTAAAATTTTAAAATGACTATCATATGAAAAGAGAGATTTTGGACGAACTGTCCAAAATCTCTCCTTTCATATGATACAATCTTTTTAAAATTTCGATTTTTTATTAGTCATGGACTATAAATTTTGACAGTTCATCCAAAATCTCTCCTTTCATATGATAGTCTTTTTAAAATTTCGATTTTTTTATTAGTCATTGACTAAAAAAATCGAAAATTAAAATCATCATAATCCTATATAAATTTTAACAATTCGTGGCTCGTACATATAAATTTTGACAGTTTGTCCAAAATCTCTCCTTTCATATGATACAAGTCTTTTTAAAATTTCGGTTTTTTTATTAGTCACTGAGTAAAAAAATCGAAAATTAAAATCATCATAATCCTATATGAAGGAAACCAGCAATGCATTCTACAATTTCAAAAATGTGTGTTTTTTAAGAATATTTTTAAAAAAATTATGTTTGCTGAGTTATTGCCGAGTTTTTCCCCGAGTTTTTGGCGAATCCAGAGTTTTTAAAAATTTTGGGTCTGCCGAGTTTTTGCCAAGTCCGAGTTTTGCAACTATGGGTCAAATAACCCTGCACCCTCAACTCAGGATGGTACGGCCCTGCTGTGGTGTCATGGCAGCAAACAATGCATCAAATCTCACTCCAAACGTCCCTGATATACACTGTTTTGGAACATCGACTGCTCACACTAAGATTGATGAAAAAATGTCCAAGAAAACACTCCAAAAACTCATGACAAGCGCCTGATTGGTACGGCCCTGTACTGGGAAGGGTACGGCCAGGTTATGAGTCCAATGGCACATCAAAACCCCTCAAAAATGCAGTCTACAACTTGCAATATGATCTTCAATACCCCTCTATAATTATAGTGACAATAAATGTAATGTCCCCTTATCACAAATCAAAATTCTTTTTACCTTGTTCACAAATTTCAACCTGCAACAAGAGAACATTAGTACATTTTCATTTAAAGCTACATATATAATTTACATAATCACATTACTTTTATCATTTCTATGATCAAATGCCAACTCATAACTTAGTTCATCATTGATTACTATCAATACACATTACTATGATCAATGCTATGATTACTTTCAAATGCAAATCACTATTATTAATCTTGTGATTGCTTTCAAGCACATTATCTTTCATATTTCACATGCTATTCTTATGATCACTATGCCTTGCATATCATTAACATTTCACATGTTACTCTCATGATCATCATCAATATGCCTTGCATATTCTTATCATGACATTTCACATGATCTATGATTTTCATCAATACAAATTGCAATCTACTTGTCTGTATGTCATTTGTTAACAACCTATGGGAGATTAGAGGAGAGTTACCATTATCCACCATGGGGCCTCTAATGTCTCTATCCTTAGACTCAATGCGGTATCCTTAATACCTTAGAGTCAAGGCCTCTATGAGACTCCTTGGTACTCTTATGATGCCTTACATCAAGTAACCAAGGCCTATACATCACTATCCTTGCACTATGGGTACCTTATACCTCATGTGACAAGGCCTCTATGTGATACATATCCTTTGCACTATGGGTACCTTATACCTCTTGTGACAAAGGCCTCTATAATACCCATGAGTGGCCTCTTGGTACTTTTCTTTTCATCTCTTATATGAGGTTAACAAATCACATAACATAATACATAATTGTTTACAAATTATATCATTTAAATTATTGCATACTAGATACATTATAAAAGATCATTCTATATGACTGTCTACATGTTCATTATTCGTGATGACTATGTATACATCTTATAATCATGAATAATGGAATGTATACATCATATTGCTAAGAATAACTATTCATAAACCAGAGTTATCATAATCGATATATTCATGAGTACATGCATATGACTGTCATAAATATATATATATATATATATATATATATATATTCTTGAATGAATGGCAAAGAGCTATAAGTAAATCTGCATACCTGATCATGTTAATTCGATCAGAATTATTGAAAGAAGATTACGTTAAAGTACTTACCTGCTGTTAGTAATTCTTGGACAGAGATTTCTGCAAGTTGTTGATCAGATATAATATCCTTTATGTATGATCCTTGCTGTTTATGTATTGTATATTGCAAACTGAATTATACTTTTTTGGAAGATAAGAAATGATAACCTGATCGATGCATATAATTTCTTGGATGCTTGAGTGAATGATTCGATGCCTCAAGGAAGGGTGTAGGATGATTCCATAATCCCTGATGAGATGAGCTTCCCTTCTTTCAACGATCTCCTTTATACCTTGATCAGTTACTTCCCATCAACTGTTGCTTCCTTTCATGGAATTCGTTGTCCTTAGATTAATTTATTTCAAACTCATAACACATCAGCACTTGATGTTAACTAATACAACTTCTTTGATTATTCTATTACTAATTTGTTAAGTCTCATTTATCATTGATCGCCTTTTGGGAACGATTCGCCCTCCAGCAATGCATAGTTGATATTATAGTCTTTGCATATAGAAATCGTTAGTATGCTTTGAGGGATCGTTGTTACAAGCGCTGCCTTAATCCTTGTCTTGTTTGACCGATGTAGTCAGGCGCCGCTTTATAAGGATTGCCTCCTTTATCTTCGTTAACTTTGTCTTGTGGAGGATCCTTTGGGAGGGGTCAATCATGTATGGGATCGACCCCTTTTCAATATTTAATTTATATTAATTAATCAATAATATGCTTATATTTATATTTATTGATATATATATATATATATATTTATTTATTTATTTATAATTATAACGATATTTAATTATTAATATTTAATAATCATAATTTATATTTAATAATATATTGCTTATAATATTGCTTGACTACATAATACTTAATATATTATTTAAATACATTTAATGTATTTTGATTTATAATATTTTAATGTTATTTATACGCATAATTGATTTAATTATAATTCATTAGAATAGGGACATGACAGCCCTCCCCACTCAAGATTGCTTGTCCTCAAGCAATCATAACAAGTTCTTTCGTTACCTTGCACTCGGATGTGTTGAGATGAAATCATGGGTTTAGATTGAACTTGTTTTAGTGAAGAGAGATTGATTATGATTCCATGAGAGAGAATTTGTGATCAAAGAGCATTTGTTTGATGTTTTTGATTAACAATGATGTGATGCAAGTATCATAGATTAAGAAGTTTTGAGAGTATTGAGATTCCAAGATTCAAATGATGAAGACATTCTTGTAGTTTTATCTTCGCCCTGTTATTGATCTTCCGAATTTAAGGAGTCATATTTGTTGAAGAGTAATTAATTATGTGATGTTAGGATCACAGAAGATTTGGTGAGCCTTTGTTTGAATAGCGACATGCTTGATGAAATATAAGTATTATAGATGATTTTAAAGAATGATCCTGGGAATCTGTGAGTTATGGGCCCATAATGATGACTTAGTATTGGTTTTTTTGTGTTATTTGAATCAAGAGAAGAACTCAAGGAGACTCTTGGAAGAATTGGTCCAATATAGAAAAGAATTTGATTCATGGGTTTTTTGTGATTAATGAAATTAACTTTTTATGTTCTATACTTGGACTAATGTCTCTTTGAAGGATATACTAATTTTTCCTAGGTCTCAAGGTGGATAAACCATCCCTCCCTAATCTCCATGTGGCGCATGCCATTTATATGGAGTGTCATAGTCCTTATGTGGCACATGCCATTTATATAAGGTCCTTTCGATCTAATGTGGCGCATGCCATTCATAATAGATCGCCTCGAACTCATGTGGCGCACGCCATTCATATGAAGTTTGCCATTTGTTCTTACCTTATGTGGTGCATGCCATTCATCTAAGGTACCTTCGATCTAACGTGGCGCATGACATTCATGATAGATCGCCTCGGACTCATGTGGCGCATGCCATTCATATGAAGTCCACCATTTATTCTTACCTTATGTGGCGCATGCCATTCATATAAGGTACCTTCGATCTAACGTGGCGCATGTCATTCATGATAGATCGCCTCGGACTCATGTGGTGCATGCCATTCATATGAAGTTCGCCATTTGTTCTTACCTTATGTGGCGCGTGCCTTTCATATAAGGTACCTTCGATCTAACGTGGCGCATGCCATTCATAATAGATCGCCTCGGACTCATGTGGCGCATGCCATTCATATGAAGTCCATTATTCTCATGATTGCCCTCTCTACATATGCCATGCTAGGAGAGTGAGATTACTAAGGTGTCCTGGTAGCCACTCCCTAAGCCCAGAGGCAGTACCCTTCATACTGAAGGCAGAACCCCTCTAGCCCATGTGGGCTCATTACGTCCCCCCGAGTAGTGTACCTAGAAGAGGGCCCTCACGTTGTTTCCTTTGTACTTCTTCTCCATCATAGCGAAGGTATATGTAGAATAGTGTAATCAAAATCACATCATTATTTACTTACAAATATAGGTAACATATTATACTCCCATATGAGTATCCTCTTTCTTATTTGCCATTATGCTTCCCTCGATATTTTTCTTTTGGGTGCTTGGTTGTTCCTTGTCCTTCTATATGTTTGCATGCAATTATCACAGAGATGGCCCGATGTATGATGGAGAACAAGAGTGTTCCCAAGAGGTTTTGGGCTGAGGCAGTATATATTGCAGTTTATTTGCTAAACAAGTCTCCAACACAGGCGGTGAAACATAAGACACCAGAGGAAGCATAGTCTAGGAGGAAACTGAAAATTAGTCATCTTAAGGTCTTTGGTTCTATTGCCTATGCCTAGATTCCAAATGAAAAGAGAACCAAGTTAGATCCTACGAGTAAGAAATTGATGCTTATAGGTTACAATGACAAACATAAGGCATACAAATTGATTGATGTTGACACTGATCTCTTGATTTTTAGCAGAGATGTGATTGATGAGACCGTAGGTCCTTTCCAAACATCTCTAGAGTTTCAGACTACCGAAGACCAGCCTATTGTGGCTAAGGATTCAGGTGTTCAACTTCAAGTAGCTCCACTTGAAGGGGGGATTTAGAGCATGATGAGTCTTCCACACTTGTAAGAAACCCAGTTTTCATTGATGATAACTTGGATCAGCATCCAGATGACACAAATTCAGGAAGCACAAGCCATGATGGCAATGCTGATTTGGATGTTGAGACTTCCAAAAGGAGACCAAAGTGGTGGGAAAGCACCATTGGAGATGTTTGGGTAAGTGAAATGATCGAGGGTAGATCATCGAGAGGCGAGAGCGAGATGAACACAGTTAATTTTGCTCTCATGGCCAATATTCAGAGAGTGTATGAGCCACAAGTGTTTGCTGAGGCAAAAGGAAAACCTAAATGGGAAAAGGCCATGCAAACCAAACATGAAAGTCTTATGAAGAATAAGACTTGGGATCTTTCAGATCTTCCACATAGGAAGAAACCCATTGGCTGCAAATGGGTGTACAAGGCAGATGGTACATTAGACAAGTACAAAGCTTGATTGGTTGCTAAAGGGTTTTCAGTGAGAGAGGGAATTGACTACGAGGAGACCTTTGCCCCTACATTAAAGATGAGCACCATCCAATTAGTCCTAGCCATGGCAGCTTAGTTTGGTTGGACAGTCCATCAAATGGACATGGAAAGTGCCTTCCTCAATAGAAATTTGGAGGAAGAAGTGTACATGACTCAACCACAAGGTTTTTAGGGTGCAAGGAAGGAGCATCTTGTATGTCAACTGAAGAAAGCTCTATATGGCCTGAAGCAAGCACCTAGGGCATGGTACATCAAAATTGACAGGCATTTGGTTGAACAAGGGTTCCAACGGAGTCCTTCGGATCCAAATCTGTACGTCAAAAGCAGTGGTGATGATATCATTTTATTGGTCATATATGTAGATGATATCATTATTAATTTATTATAGTTAGTGAGGCACATGCAATTGCATAGATCAAGTCTAATATAAGTACAGCTTTTGACATGACTGATCTAGGCCTCTTACATTACTGCCTAGGTGTAGAAGTTTGGCAAACAGGTGGTAGCATTTTTATTTCACAATCCAAATATGCCAAGAGTTTGCTCGACAAATTCAGAATGACAGATTGCAAAATTTTGTTAACACCTATGGAGAAAGGGCTGAAACTTTTAGCCAAAACTGACTCTAAAATCGTCGATGAGTCAACTTACAGGCAACTAGTGGGGAGCTTGATATACCTTGCATCCACTAGACCTGATTTCAGCTATGTTGTGGGTTTTGTTTCTAGATTCATGATAGCGCCAAATGTAGAACATTGGATTGCAGCAAAGAGGGTGTTGAGATATGTGAAAGGGGCACTTGACTTTGGCATTCTGTACCGCAGAAGCAAAGATCCTAGGTTGGTTGGGTTCACAGATTCAGATTGGGCAGGTTATGTCGATGACAGAAAATTCACTTCTATATATGTTTTCAGCCTTGGCACGGGTGCAATCACATGGACCAACAAGAAGCAGCAGGCAATAGCTCTTTCCTCGACTGAAGTAGAATATCAACGAACAGTAAAAGTAGCATGTGAGGCAGTGTGGCTCAGAAGGATGCTTTCAGACATGAAGATGTCTTAAGGAGAGCCTTCACCCTTGTTCTGTGACAATCAAGGGGTGCTCAAACTTGCCAAGAATCTAGTCTTCCACGAGCATACCAAACATGTGGAACTACATTGTCACTTCATCAAACAACTTGTAGAAGATGGATCAGTTATGTTGCACTATTGTTCTTCACGGGATCAAACTGCAGACATTCTTACCAAGCCTTTGGGTCGTGACAAATTTGTAAAATTTCAGGATAAGCTTGGTGTACATAGTAGATTGACCATTAAAGGAGGGTATTAAAGTATTATTATATTGTAATGGTCAACTTAGCTTTATTTAGGTTTGTCTTAAATTAGATGTTATGCTTTAATTAGTTTTCGTTATTTTTAGCTCAATCTGTTTTTAGTTTACTATTTTTAGTTAATTGTAACCTATATAAGAAAGCATTTGCTTCTTATTTTATTAATCAAATATCTTGGTAATCATTCTGTGTTTGATTTATGTTATAAAATGCACTCAATTTAGGTCTCTAGAATCTTCTAATGCTGGGCAGAATTCACTAATGATCCAGCCACCTTTTCAAGCCTTAGGTGGAATAAAACAATGAATCAACCAATGGATATGTGCACCCAAATCTATACTCTTGTTATCAGTTGAAGGGAAGCGGAGATCACTGAAGGTTAGCGAAATTTTACAGATCCAAGTAGAGATTTTAAGTGGCAAAGCCATTGTTGGCGCACACTACATTCCTTTTCCCCAGTTTATGCTTGGTGTAGATCACTTAAGCACATGCCACTTTTCTTATGTCTTGGGCACAGTTCACTAATTACTAAACCATAGTTGGAAAACTCACCAAGTACTCATGAGTTTTTTTTGAAACAAGTACTCCCAAGAAAAACTTACCATCCTTATTGGTTGAGTTTTCAGCATCACAATCTCCAAATCATGTCGAGTACTCACTGAAACTCAACGATTCTGTGCGAAAAAATCACCAGACACAAAACAAGTAACCCTATGTAGAAAAATGTGCCAAAAATGCGGCATAAACACTAAAAAAAATGCTTTTTCACCTTTTTAAAAATTTTAAAAATGGTGTGCCCTATGAAGGTCTATGTGGTTTTGATGGTCTTCATTTGGGATTGGGGGCAGGGGCTCTGCCCCTCAACCCCGCCCTGTAACTATATTTTGCATAAATTTTATGTTTTTTTCAAAAATTTAAGTATTTTTAAGTTGCCACGTTTTGCCGAGATTTTGCTATGTAAAGACCCACACCAATTTTTTTTTTAATTTTTGCAATATAGAAAATGCAAATGCAAGTCTGAGCACTTTCTAATCACCAAGTTCCCAGTGTGGGCAACGTGAGCATACAGTGTTTTGGACAACTATCTACTAAAAGAGTGCACTGCTGAAATGAAAGGCAGCAAGCCAACCGGAAGCATACAGACGGCAGAGCCAACCCAAATCTACACCTCTTTGGCGAACAAGTATGATTTATAATGCAAACCACTAGAAATACAAGCGAAATCTAATCAAGCCAAAATGGTTGGTTGCATGCGGATCCGATCATGCCAACACAAGCTAAGAAAATGCAAGTGGGTCTAGTGGTGAACCAACCAAGACCTTCAATGTTGAAATGCACATAACTGGCGATAAACCATCCAGTTTTATAATATGCTAATCATGAAATGCATCACTTCTGATGGTAATACCATCCAGAATTACAATGAAATGAGATATGAATTACTGAAGATTATATTGATAAGGAAACTAACAACACATTGATATGATATTGGTGCAGTCCCAGTAGGAGAGTTCACAGAATGAACTATCTAGACCGTGCAGCAAGAGTAAACACAACGGAAACGACTCAGAGAAATGGAACAAATGTAGATTCAGTCATTCGGTATATCATAGAATTCAAATAGACTTCGGACGGTAACATGGCTTACAATTAGGGCTCATAGGCCTGATTACATACATGTGCAAGATAAGGCTTTGAAGCTCCCTTTGCACAAAATCTAACTAAGAATTATGAATCAATTGCTAACTGCTTTCCTAAGGATCTATTACATCAATATATATCATCTCCGGACCAATAGATTCCTCCGCGTTGGCTAAGGAAGATCACAAATTCCAAAGAAGAGGTGCAACGTGTGTACAAAGATAGGTCGGACCTAAATGCAAAGAACACTTCCGGAAAATGAATGGAATGATGTGCGGATCCCCGAGGAAGGTCGGCCACGAACCAAAATCATTGAATGATGTGTCATTAGGCTTCAAAGATCGGGAAATGCTTCTGCAAGTTTCTCCTTCAACTTATTGCTAGTGAATATCAGGATGCTCTGCTCTGAGAAACAGTCAACTTCTGATAGTGATATATTTCCGGTATTGAAGTGCGGATCTCTAAATTTTGGATATGTTGTAGATGAATGAATGTAGGTGCGAAATCCAGCTCCACAGGATTTGAAATGTAACTGTGATAGAATGTCGGATCAAAAGGTAGAAACTGCTTCTGACTAAACTGCCTGAACTGAACTGGAAAATGAAAAGAAACAAACTGAACTGCAAACAAACTGAAATGCAAATGTTTTTTTGGTTGATGCAAGATTGCTCTTGAACCAGGGATGCTCCTGCATCCTGCATCAGACATCCGGGGTTATTGAAAAAGTGAGTCCCTCACTTTGCTAGGGCTAGGGGAGAACCAAGACGGTCCACCTCAGCCTAAGAAATCCATGATGAATCTTCTTCCAGTCTGTCTTTCCACTTCACAAGATAGTCTTTGCATTGTCTTCCTCTAGTGCTGCGTCCAACTCTGTTGTCACAAATGTCTTCAATCTGCTCCGGTGCGTGTTGTGATAACTGCTTCTTCAAGTCTTCTTCCATGTTTTCACTAAACTCTGCTTCATGATACTGATATAAGTCTGAAATGTTGAAAATAGGTGATATACCCAATGTCTCTGGTAATTCCACTTCATATGCATTCCCTGAATCAAATTTCCTGAGTTTCTTACAAGGTCCAAACTTCTTCATCTTCAACTTGTTGTATGTCCCAACTGGAAATCTTTCTTTTCTCAAGTACACCATCACTTCATCTCCAACTTCAAATTCCTTATGTCTTCTCTTCTCATCTACCTTTTCCTTATACTTACTATTCATATCCTCCAAATGCTTCTTAACCTGATTATGTATTGTCTTCATGTGATCTGCAAATTCTTCTGCTTCTGCACTCCTCTTTTCCTCTATACTGATATCTCTTAATTCTGCTACTTCTCTAGGATTCACTCCAGTCACAATCTCAAAAGGTGTTCTTCGAGTACTCCTATTTACTGAATTGTTGTATGCAAACTCTACTTGTGAAAGAATCAAATCCCAACTTCTGGCTCTCTCCAACCAAACATCTCAACAAGTTTCCCAAACTCCTATTCACTACCTCCGTCTATCCATCAGTCTGTGGATGAAAAGTTGAACTGAACTTCAAATCTGTCTTCATCTTCTTCCAAAGTGTCTTCCAAAAGTATCCAACAAACTTTGTATCTCTGTCTGAAACTATACTCTTAGGTAATCCATGCAATCTCACAATCTCCTTGAAAAATAGGTCTGCTACATGCACTGCATCATTTGTTTTCTTACAAGGTTTGAAATGAGCCATCTTTGAAAATCTATCCACCACTACAAATATTGAATCATGTCCTCTCTGTGTCTTAGGCAATCCCATCACAAAATCCATGCTTATGTCTTCCCAAGGTCTCTCCAGTACTGTCAAAGGTGTATACAATCCAGTGTTCTGACTACTCCCTTTTGCAACTTGACAAACTCTACAACTGTGCACAAATCTCTGAATATCCTTATGTATCTGAGGCCAAAAGTAGTTTTCACTCACCAAAGCCACTGTCTTATCAATTCCAAAAAGTCCTGCCAATCCACCACTATGTTTCTCCTTGATCAAATTATCTCTCATTGAACTTCTAGGTATGCATAACTGACTTCCTTTAAACAACATATCTTCTTGAATGAAATAATCCAACCACTTACTCCTATCTGTCACAACAGGTTCCTTGCATGCTTTCCAAGGTTCTGCAAAATCAGTGTCTTCCTCATACATGTTCTTCAATTCATCAAAACCCAACACTTCAACTCTCATCTCTGTCAACAAGTTTCTTCTGCTCGATGCATCAGCAACTTTGTTTGATTTTCCACTCCTATGCTGCAACAAAAAAGTATAACTCTGCATGAACTCTACTCATCTCATATGTCTCTGATTCAACTTACCTTGACTGTTCAAGTATTGCAAAGCTTGATGGTCTGTATACCATAGTTGAAAATCTCGGACTCGGCAAAAACTCGGCAGACCCAAAATGTTTAAAAACTCGGGACTCGCCAAAAACCCGGGGAAAAACTCGGCAATAACTCAGCAAACATAATTTTTTAAAAAATATTCTTAAAAAACACACATTTCTAAAATTGTAGAATGCATTGCTGATTTCCTTCATATATAAATCAAAATTAAGAGTTTAATACATATCATAGACAAAACAAAGAGTTCAACCTTCGAATACATATGAAATTCCAGTTTGATAATACATATCATAGACCAAAAAAAGAGTTCCATCATCACTAGAAAATCTAAATCATAAATTTTTTCTACGACTAAAGCTCAAAAGAGTTTTGTTTCTCTATGTGGGTGGTGCAGAAGTGGCTGGTATAGCCAAGGTATGCTCAACAGGATCCTCATCTATAGGATCAAACGGTACATGTGAGGAACCCGCCCCTGATGGGACATCAATATCATCTGACTCTGTCTCTGAATCCTCATATGCTGCGACATTTGCTTGCCATTCCGCCGTATCCCTCTCCATAGCAGCTATATCATCATCATCAAATGATGGATCAACATCAACATCCTCGGCAATCCAATCTGAATATGGATCAATGTCATCAAGGTCCAATGCCTGATATGATTCCTGGCCTTCTACCTTCTTCTCATGCAACCGAAGGTTGTACCGCACATAGACAAGGTCATTCAAGCGCTTTTGAGTCAACCTGTTGCGCTTCTTTGTGTGAATGGCCTCAAAAACACTCCAGTTGCACTCACAACCAGATGCACTACAAGGCTGGGATAAAATCCGGATGGCTATCTTTTGAAGATTACGCGTTGAGGAACCATAATCATCCCACCATAAATCTGCAAGGATAACATTTATAACTTTGTAAGGATTTTAGTAAACTTAAAAATTAAAATAGATAGTAAATGAAAAATAAACAATGTATTTTACCTGGTTGCAAAGTGGATCTCCTACGAATGGCATCTCTTGAAGAAGAAAAAGGCCCATCCGCATTCTTATAGGCCTGTAACTCATCGAGTATGATGTCTCGAAGGTTATCATCAAAGACCAACCTCTCCATGCATGTGTTCAGGCCAAGCTTAACCTCTGCATTTGCTTTGAATGAAGAGGAGAAGAAAAATGCGGGGTTCAAATAGTAACCAGCAGCATGAATATGTTGGTGGAGTTGTCGATTCCACCTCCGATCAATAATGCGCCATATGGGTTCATATTTTGTTTTATTCGACCCATACAAGCTGAATGGCCTCTTTGGCCTTATCCATGGCCTCATATAGATACCCCATGGGCTTTTGATCCCCATCCACCAATCGTAGAACCCTAACCAACGGTTCTGACACCTAAATCAATAGTGGATGAAAATAAAATTAGAAAATTATAGTAATTGAAATTCAACAAATATAAATATAAGTTTTCTACAAAATCAGCAAATTTTAACATTAGCAAATAAAAATAAAAATAAAAATTAGTGTTTGAAAACTTACCTTGATGATCTCCTCCAAGGATGTTTCCATGACAACATCATAAACTGCTTTCACGACCCTCTCTGCTTCTGGCTTCCTATGATAAGGACTCTCCAACCACCTTTCAGCCACAAACATGCGCCTAAGGTGGGGCAATAATGATGCTATACTCTGCAAAGTAAGGAAATTAGTGGCAAAGCGTGTGACTCCTGATCGTGTGAGCTCCTTGCCACCAATGTACTCTCTCATAAGATTTAGGACCCATGTGTGGTTGTAGATGTATTTTGTGATATTTCTTGCCTCTTCAACCACATTCTTCACCCAGCTTATTTTTCCAATGTCCTCAAGAAGAAGGTCAATACAGTGGGCAGCACAAGGGCTCCATAAAATGGTCAGATGCCTCGCCTCTAGAAGTCTACCGGCTGCCACATATGCAGCTGCATTGTCAGTCACTATTTGGACGACATTTTCCACTCCCACCTCCATCACTACCTCATCCAACATGTTGCACAAGGTTTCTGCATTTTTTATTTGATTGGAGGCATCAACTGATTTTAAAAAGACTAGCTGCCCCGCTGAAGCCACTAAAAAATTGATGAGAGTTCTGTTCCTGGCATCTGTCCATCCATCAGATAAAATAGTGCAGCCTTTTCTTTCCCAAACTTTCCTATGATCCTGTACTAGTAGATGTGTGTGTTCCACCTCCTGCAACAATGGGCCACTCAACTCATGACGACTTGGGGCCTTGAACCCCTTACCTGCCACAGTCAATGCAGTGACCAAGTGCTCCCAATAAGGACTCGAAGCGACATTGAAGGGAATATTGTTGTAGTACCAAAATCGTGCACATGCCAACTTCGCCTCACGATGCACCTCTCTATTCCATGTATTTGCAAGACCATCCAATGAAGGTTGCGCACCAGGAGTGTTCCGAGGAACAAAAAAGCTATCAAGCCCTTTGCCTGATCGTCGTATCCGTGGCCCAATGGAAGGTGTAGAAGAGGCTTCTACACTTACACCTCTATAATCTGACCCTGTAGAATTCAAATCTCGGTTTGGGGCTGCCATTGCCTCTACTGCTCTCTTTTTAGCTACTTTCTTTCGTTCATAATCCATAAGGAGGACGTGCGCCTCCCTCTGAACCTCCACAGGAACTTTGTCACATATCTCAACATCATTGGAAGTGACCTGTGCAAGGTGGTATTTAAGTCGAGTAACGCCTCCGGACATATGTTTAGAGCAATGGTTACAAATGATATCTCCTCGCTTTGGACCTGGTGTCCCATGTTTCCAACAAGGGTCTTTAGGTTTGCCACCGGTTCTTCTACCTCTAGTTCCACTTGCAGAAGCCATAAGTTATAACCTGTTACCTATCAAAAAAAGAGACAACAAATTAAAAATTTAAATTTGACAATGACAATAACACAGTTGCTGTATTTTGACTCTTTTGCTATAAAAATTAAACGAGATTCGAAATTATAAAAAGACTGTATCATATGAAAAGAGAGATTTTGAACTATATTATAATTTATTTATAAGATGTGTTTTTGGACGAATTGTTAAAATTTATATAGGATTATGATGGTTTTAATTTTCGATTTTTTTACTCAGTGACTAATAAAAAAACCGAAATTTTAAAAAGACTGTATCATATGAAATTATGAATTATGAAAGGAGAGATTTTGGACAAACTGTCAAAATTTATATGGAGCCTGGACGAATTGTTAAAATTTATATAGGATTAGGATGATTTTAAATTTTTAAATTTCAATCGAAATTTTAAAAAGACTGTATCATAAGAAAGGAGAGATTTTGGACTAACTGTCAAAATTTATACTTTATAAGTTTATAGTCACTAAAGTCTAATAAAATTCGAAATTTAAAAAAAAATGTATCATATGAATTATGAAAGGAGAGATTTTGGACGAACTGTCAAAATTTATATAAATTTTGACAGTTCGTCCAAAATCTCTCCTTTCATATGATACATTTTATACATATTTGCTATACAAACTACAGTGAGTCAATTAAATCGGAGTCTTAAAAATTTATAATGAATGATAAATCTCATAATCGATCCAAAATATTAAACTGTCACAGTTCGTCGGACGTCCTTCGTCGAAAGTTCGAACTCGAAAAACACTAAAAATTTGGACAGTTCGTCCAAAATCTCTCCTTTCATATGATACAATCTTATTAAAAATTTCGTTTTTAAATGTTTTTAACCATTCAAAATCTTACCAGTTCCTCTGCCCTTCGAATTTCGATTGAATCTCAATGAATCGCGCCACCTGAATTTTTCGCGCCGTCGGGAGCCGTCGGGAGGGTTTCGCGAATTCGGAATAATGCTTTACGGTTTTCCGTTTGTGTGTTTTAATTCTTAAAAAACAAACATGGATTTATGTGCCGATTTTTGGAAGAAAATCTCGCGTTTTTTGGCGATTTTTTGATGAAAAACTCGCCGTGAGTTTTTGGAAAATCTCGGGCCGAGTTTTACTGATAAAAACTCGCCCCAGTATCTGCCGCGCAAGTAATCGCGAGTCCGGCGATTTATTGGCGATTTTTTCATCTATGCTGTATACAACACAAACTCCTTAGGCAACAAGTAATGTCTCCACTTCTTCAAGGCTTGAATTATGGCATAGAACTCTTGATCATAAACTGAATATCTTCTCCTTGCATCATTCAATTTCTCACTGAAATATGCTACAGGTCTGCCTTCTTGACTTAACACTGCTCCAATCGCATTTCCACTTGCATCACAATCAACTTGAAATACCTTATTGAAATCCAGTAATGCCAAAACAGGTTGCTCTGTCACCTTCTGCTTCAACAACTCAAAACTTTTATCTGCTCCAGATGTCCACTTAAAGTCTTTTATGTCACCTCTCATTATTTCTGTCATAGGGTTACAAACTGAACTAAAATTTCTGATGAACTTCCGATAGAAACTAGCCAATCCATGAAATGATTAACCTCTCCAATGCTCTCCGGTGTAGGCCATTCAACAATTGCTCACTTTCTCAGGGTCCATCTTTAATCCTTCCGCAGAAATCACAAATCCCAGATATACTAGTTCTTCCTTCATGAAACTACACTTCTTGATATTTATCAGCAATTTTTCTTCTCTCAATCTTTGCAAAACCTGTCTAATATGCCAGAAATGTTCCTCCTTTGTCTTACTGAAAATTAGAATATCATCCAAGTATACAATCACAAACTTACCCAAGAATTTCTTCAAGACTTCATTCATCAATCTCATGAAAGTACTCGGTGCATTTGTCAATCCAAAGGGCATCACAAACCACTCATACAATCCTTCATTTGTCTTAAAAGCAGTCTTCCATTGATCACCTTCTCATTATAAGTGACTCTCCTTTCTCCGGTTTACCAACAGAACTAGGTGATCCAATAGGTTCCTCTTCAACATAAGCTACTCTTCCACTATTTTCTGTCCTCTTACTTGTACTACCTTGATTACATTCAAATGCTCTATGTCCTTCACCTCCACACTTGAAATAAGTACCTCTGAATGTTCTCTTATCCAATCTTCCTTCTCTTCTGTATCCTTCATTCCGGTATGAATTATAGTTGCCTCTGGGATGAAAATTTCTGTCATTTCTCTGGTGTGCATCAGTATCTCTGTCATCCTTCTTGTATGGGCTGTCCAACTTGTTCTGCTTCGAAAATGATTTGTCTCCTCCGGAAAATGTCCTACCTCTCTAAAATTTACCTCCTCTGCCTCTCTGTCTCTGGTCATGTCTCTTATTCAGCTTCTCTTCAACTTTCAGGGCAAACTGGTATGCTTCCTCCAAAGATGTCATCCTTACCAAGCTTAGCTCTTCTTGAATGTTCAATCTCAGTCCATTGATGTATCTAGCCACTTTCTCCTTGCTTGCTTCACTATGTCCTGTCCTTATGATCATCTTATGGAATTCTTCAGTGTACTTCACAGATTTCTCCTTTTGTCTTAGGTTTTGCAATCTTTTCAACAGTTCCAACTCATAGTCAGTAGGTATAAACGGATTCTTCAACTGTCACCATCTGGTCCCACTTTGTAATCTTTTATTTTCCTCTTCTGTTTCTTTCCAACTGAATTTCTTTCCACCATATAGCAGCCTGTCCTTTCAACTTTGTCTTTGCAAATTTCACCTTCTTCAGATCTTCAATTTCTTCATATTCAAAGTATTCTTCCATGTCATTTATCCAGTCAATCAACTCTTCAGGGTTCAAGTTACCAGTATAGTTCGGCACATCAACTCTAGTTCTCTTTCCAATCTTCGAAATAGCTCGCAACATCTTTACTTGATCTGATTCTTCTTCATCACCTCCTAGGGTTTCGCCAACTTGTTCAACAGGTTGAGATTCTTCTTCATCATCGCTTTCAACATTAGATCTCAGTGTCAATCCTCTTCGCCTATCTTCTTCAACAGCATCCAATCGAATTTGCATTGTTTTCATTATCTCCATCATCTCATCTATTCAACTAGCCATTGTTCCAACAGCAACAACTCTCCTTGGTGGCATTCTTCCTAGGATCAAGTGCAAACTGCCTCAGGTTCGGCGATCGGGCTACAAGGTGACAACTGCTTCACAATCAGCGATCGGTTGCAACACAAGTACCCTGCCTCAATTCGGCGATCTGTCCACAGCAAGACCTTACGGAATTCCCTCGCCAACTTCACTCAATTCGCTCCCAAAGATTCGAACTTTCGCTCTAATACCACTTGGTGCAGTCACGGTAGGAGGGTTCACAGAATGAACTATCCGAACTGTGCAGCAAGAGTAAACACAACGGAAACAACTCAGAGAAATGGAACAAATGCAGATTCAGTCATTCGGTATATCATAGAATTCAAAAAGAGTTCGGCCGGCAACATGCGGGCTTACAATTAGGGCTCACAGGCTTGATTACATACATGCGCAAGATAAGGCTTTGAAGCTCCCTTCGCACAAAATCTAACTAAGAATTATGAATCAATTGCTAACTGTTTTCCTAAGGATCTATTACATCAATATATATCATCTCTGGGCCAACAGATTCCTCTGCGTCGGCCAAGGAAGATCACAAATTCCAAAGAAGAGGTGTAACATGTGTACACAGCTAGGTCGGAACTAAATGCATAGAACACAAATATCAGGATGCTTTGCTCTGAGAAACAGTCAACTTCTGATAGCGATATCTTTCCGGTATTGAAGTGCGGATCTCTGAATTCTGGATATGTTGTAGATGAATGAATGTAGGTGCTAAATCCAGCTCCACAGGATCTGAAATGTAACTGTGATAGAATGTCGAATCAAATGGTAGAAACTGCTTCTGACTGAACTGCCTGAACTGAACTGGAAAATGAAAAGAAACAAACTGAACTGCCAACAAACTGAAATGCAAATGTTTTTTTGGTTGATTCAAGATTACTCTTGAACCAGGGATGCTCCTACATCAGATATTCAAATCAAGAAACCATATTGCTGCACACACAGGGATTAGTCCATAAATTCAGACAAACAGATATTCAACCTCATGTGGGCTAGACCAAATTGCACCATGCAGAAACACTCTAAACAGGACCACTAAATAATGATATTACTACTGATGACAGTCTGAAACACTCTGATTGTTGATGTAGGCAACTTTGAATGCTACAAAACTGGACCAGAACTGAAACTAATACTAGAATTGAGCATTAAGACCCCAAATTTGTAAGAACCCTGTAGGAAATTAGTTTGATTCTAGGGTTGTCTGATCTATGTTTCTCATTAAAACTGCTCCCTGTTTACTGAGATATAATTCAGACTGGTTTATATGTCATTCACCATGATCTCCTAAACTAAAAATGGTATAATGCAATACCATACGTTAATTAGTACAACCCAGATTTGCAATCATCATACTTATTCACAGTCAAAGAAGATGAATACAGAGGTGATTTGCACACAGCATCTCATAGAATCCACGCCTCCATTCGTTGCAGGAGTCTAGGGCAAAATGTTGATACAGTTAATGCACCAGATCTGAAGTGTGTTGTTTTTATTGTTGAGCGCTAGTGACAAATGGATGTGTTGTAGACACCCTTAATCGCGGCACTAAAGATACTTCTTGTAGCTAGGTCGTTGCTGTCCCGAACTAGTAATAACTCGCCCTTTCTAACCTGCGACTTCCTCTCAATGACATGCCTCAGCACTTCCTTAAATCTAGCGAGTGTGATCAGTCCCATAGCTGCGCCTGTCTAACTTTCGCCTTCGGCCTGTAATAATCCCACGAACTCAAATCAATGCTCTTGCAAATTCCTGAGACAGAATATGCACTAAATCACAGCAATGGTAGGGTTTTCGTCCTACAGGTTGCCCCTGCCTGGAGGGTTTTGTCCCTAGCAGCAATGATCAACTTGAAAAGATTCAAACTCAAAAGTAAATGTAATTCAAATCGCATACCCTCAAAATGAAATGATATCTTCTTCTTATACCGTGTTTGGTTGATCTAAAATAACCAAGTCGGCCTCCCAAAATACAATTGTCCAAGTCAGTGCTCAAAACATAAGTATTATTATTAAAAATTATTAATATTGTTACGTAATTAATACATTTAAATTATTATTTTATTAATATAGTGTTAAGAAAAACACTTTTTCTTAATAATAGTAATAATATTACTTTCTTGTCATGGGGGGACAAACAAAATCTGCATGGTACAACCCAAATGAAGTCATATATGGTTTGATCTTTGATATCAGACTTTGTTGCAATCAAGGTACAGCCTGTACGGCCTCACCAAATAGTAGTACAGCCACTCCAAAGTGTCAAACACTCAACAAATCCAAATCAGAAATAGTACAGCAACATTAAGAGGAGGTACAACTCCCTTGAATCAACACAAATATCCTCCAAAAGCAGCAACTGAAACTTAGACAATAAAATATTAAACTCAAATTTCATTAGCAACTCAGAAAACATCAAAAAAATTCATGATTAAATCAACACTAGAAGCTGAAACTTCACATAATCAACTCAAACTGCAAAACTTCACTTTCAGCACATAGGTGATTCCTGGATGAAATCACTCAACCAACTAGGAGGGTTTTCATCCCTAAAACTAGATTCACCAAAGGGTTTTCATCCTTAGGCAAATAAAGAGAACTCGCGTTCTTTCATTAGAGTAAATAAAATTAATAATCAGTAAACCTACTTCTGAAAACAAAACCTCCTTATATAGCTTTTTCATTGCTATATTTAGAAAAATCGGTTTTTGCTTTTTCATTGCTTTTTCTAAAAAAAAGTTTTTTGCTTTTTCACTGCTTTTTCGAAAGTAAAAACACTTTTTCTTTTTCATTACTTTTTGAAAAAGTGTTTTTTTGCTTTTTCATTGCTTTTCTGAAAAGCCACTTTTTCCTTAATAAAATAACATAAAGTGTCCTTATGATCACTTTCCAGCACCTTGTGTAATGTCCCCTTCTAGTAAGCCGAAATTTTTCACAACCTTGCACAATTTCAACTTAGTAAAAGAGAACATTAGTAAACTTTTAATCATTTCCTTCAACATATAATCATTAAGACTATAACATATTAGATTATATTCACATTAAGTTCATATATTTGTTTCGTCATCATGCATTCAATTTATAAGCACATTCATATATATGTTATTCATTTTTATCATTGGTTTGTGATATGACTTGTGAGGGACTTATGGTAGACTCTTACGTTAACCAGCTCTAGATCACCAAGTATGATTTCATTAAGGAAATAGTTCCATCTCTTACAGAGGCCCAAAGGTTTCACTCACACACAGAGTCCTTCACCATTTGGCTCGTGGGATTTCACTCACACACAGAGTACCTCATCCAAACGAGAGTCACCATCCGTAGAGCAACTCTTACGAGTTCTCCTAGGCCCAAGGATTTCACCCACACACGGGGTTCCTCATCACTTGGCTCGAGGGATTTACGTCCAGTCGAGAGATACCTAGGCTAAAATAAACTATTTCAACTACGTCATACCTTAGAGGTGATAGAGGGGTTAAAGGGAGAGTCTGAGTCAGCTCCAAGCATACCACCAACTTATCTTTTTATTTGATTTAATAAATATCATAATTGTTCTTATTGGCATTTAACACAAGATGCCTTATATTAATATTGATCATATATCATTACATGTATTCATTATATTAGTTTATGCACATTCATAGTTTTGTCTAAGTTAAGTGCATTTATTTATATTAACATCATAATTATATCCATTAACTTGACAGTCCATTTATATTCATATTATTCTTCTACAACATTTATATTCCCTAACCTATTAATAAGGAAAGTGCACGTACCTCTTTATGCTACTTGTCTTGTTGAATCTGCGCACTGGATTCTATTCTCTTTTGCCTATTCTTTAATATTTATATATTATAATATTTGTTATAATATTAATAATATCTCTATATTGTATTATTATATATGTTATTAATATTATTGTATATATATATATATATATATATATATATATATATATATATATATATTTACACACACATATATAGATATATTACATCTTAATAATTAAATATATTAAAATACTTACCTGCTGTTTAAACGATCTGCAGGTACCTTTTTGGATGCAGTAGATATTTATTCTCTTCGTTCCTTTTTCTATTCATTTCCCCTTTTGTTAGAGGGGCCAGTTAATATTTATAAGTTTGAAGGGATGCAATTTACCACCCGTCACCACCCTTAATAAATTAATATTATTAAACTTTGATGATACTCGATATTTGTTTGTATTAGTTAAGCACTCCTTATTATGAGATCGACATCTTCTCAAGAGGCTCGATTCCATATATGAATGCCCTTATATTATGCAATGAATAAATATATATTTACTATTATATATTATTATTATTATTATTATATTTATTTTTACTTGAATAATTCCTCCCTATATATATTTATGATATCTTTTCTAGTTATGACTCAGAAATATATATAAATATAATGCGGATCTAAATATATTTATTTATGGGATATTATTTATTTATTGCCCATCTTCTTTTCTTTCTATCCCACAGCTTTTATTTATTTCCCTTTCAAAGGATATTTATTATGCCTGGTGGTAAAAGACATACTTACCCTTTTATAATTTTTATTACTTTATGTTATTCCCTTCTATGAGCTGTGGTAAAACTAGCTCTAACCATACGTAACTCCCTTAACATAGTTTATTTATATTATTTGTATTTATATTATATCATTTATGTATCATTTATATTATAATAAATGATATATTATTTATTTTATATTATTTATATTATATCATAATAAATGATATATGATTTATATTATATTATTTATATTTATATTATAATATAAGAT
This sequence comes from Cunninghamia lanceolata, assembly GCA_027924645.1. Lineage (NCBI taxonomy): Eukaryota > Viridiplantae > Streptophyta > Pinopsida > Cupressales > Cupressaceae > Cunninghamia > Cunninghamia lanceolata. The sequence goes on from BSBN01000567.1 coordinate 2,148,129, forward strand.
AAATATAAGAATATTTGTATTTATATTATTAGATATATTTATAATATATTATTATTGTTTAAATATGTTATAAATATAATAATAATATATCTTGTTAATTGTTTTAAATAAATATTATTTAAATAATACATATTAATAATATATTTTAAATAAATATATTATATATTCTATTTTAACTACACAATTCAATTATAAATCATTATAGGGACATGACACCTTGAGCCTAGTGACACTTTATCGGCACACTTAAAACACCCTTTTAAATAAATAAATGTAAGTTTTCAATTAAAATATTAATCAAAGGTACCTTTTTGACAACTTAATTTAATTATTTAACTTATTTTCCCTTTATCAACACCTAATAGCCTAAGGGAAAACTTAGGAAAATAGGCTAATGGTTATCAACTGCTTATGCTCAAGAAGGGGACATTACATGCTAAGGGGGAATTTTTTGTCTACCAAGTCCAAGTCAAGTCTGAGTTTGCGAACTATGGGCTAAACCATACAAAAAATCTGCCACATCTTTTGAAAACTGGTTATTTTCTCTTAGCACTCGCCATATCAACTACTGCCCCTTGGGCAGAAAAAACTTACGGCTAGGCCACTCAAAAAGTGCACCTAAGCTGTAAAAGAGGAGTTTGTCATGGTTAAAACCTTGCTTTCATGTGTTTGGTGCAGATTACTTTAACCTTAGGCATGTTTTTGATGCTAGGAATGGTAGAGACATGGCTTGGCCACATAAAAAGTGTGCTTCATTTCAGCTTGAGAAAACATATTGAAGTGTCATCCTAGAACCTTAGGCACACTTCACTAAGCCATTTGCCAACTTTTAGGACAGTTGGTGGACAAAACATGTGGCAAAGCCACTCAAAAGGTATGCCTAGAAGAGGATCTTCATGACTGATACCCAAAACTAGAGATTTGGGCAAGGAACGCCATTGGCTTAGCCATCCAAAATGTGCACCGGTGGAAATAACTTATGGTTTTTCCATCAAAAGTGTGTGCCAACTCCACTTAGGCCATATTTAATGATTTGGGAGGAATTGCCAAGTGGTTAATCCATTGGAAAAGTGCGCCAATTTCTCCTTCTTCACACTTAGGCAAAACTCCAACTCATTTTGCCATGTTTGCTCAACTGATCTGCTCCATCATTCCTTGCTCTTTCGCTGCCCTTGAACATAATCATTGTTTAGTTATTATCAACCGACAAAAAAACAGACAAAAGGGAGTACGAAAGTTGAGTTTAATATTGCTACAACGTGAGTTCAACATTCTAGATTAATTCAAATAGAAGATGCAACTCTACGATATTCGCAAAGATGTGCCATGAGATATGAATTTGGTAGAAAGCATGGGAATAATTCAAACCAATGGTAATCAAATATTTGCAATCTTCAATGTGGATTTCAAGAAGAATAAATTGGATGGTGGTTGTGTTTGGAGTGAAGTGATGAAGAATGGCATCGGCTTGGAGAGGTTGAGGTTGTATTGAAGTGAGGTTGTTAACTGAAGAATATTGATGTCTAGGTGACACCCATGATGAATGCCAAAATCCTCTTTACTTTTAAACTATTAGTTATTTGCTATGAATTTCGGCAAAAAAATGTCACAAATTCATAAGCAATTCTATGAAAATGTAGCTAACAAATGAAATATATTATGAACTAATGTTGATGTGGTTACAACTTCCAAGCTAGTGTGCAAGCACAAGTATATTTTGTCATGTGTCGTGCTGACAACAAAGTGGACTGACAGAGCAATAGAGTGGGAATATTCTACTACCTATTACAGTAATAAGATCCTACAAAGTCACTCTTACAACATAGTGGAGAGGCAAGCATTCAAGGTGAAATGAAATCAACCAAGCTTAGAGATCATCTATCACTCCACCTCCTACTAAACTCTCAGACAACCACACATTAGATTCACATCAAGCCCTGCAACAAATGATGGAGGTGGAATGAGTTATGGAAACATCCATATTTGTGATGTGTTAATCATTTGAGAAATTATAATATTGTTTAAATTTGACTATGTTGTGATGGCAGTTTGTAATTGCAAATAAACAGTTTCAAAAATATATACATTGTGCTGATAGGACATAGCTTAGAAGCCCTTTATAATTTTATACCTAAGTTACTGGTTCATCAACCGAAGGCCCTAGATCCAAGCCCGATTCAAACCCGGTTTCTGATCTGGTTCGGTGTGGCCAAGGATTCACACAAGGGCTGGGAAAAAGAATGGCACGAATCCAAGAGGATCTGCCAGGACCCAAATTGAACCTGTATTTTTTGGATTTTTTTTTTTTGCATTTTGCATTTTGCAAGGGTTGCCTATCCTAGTGTTTCTTTGTATTTGGTGTTTGGTTTGCCTCTAATGGATCCATCATTCCTCGCAACGCTATTTTGTCTATTGCAATCGGTTTGGCCCTCACCTATGTTGTCTAGTTTATCACACGGCCTCACAAACAAGTAAATTCCTTCACACCCTTCTCTTGCTTTCATATATTAATATCACTACATAATGTTAATAACATAATATGCTTTCATATCAATCTCCATTTGTTCACAGGATCCAAAGATATGTTCAAATTGAAGTCATTTCCAGCAATAGTTTAGGCAAAGGCAATCATTCAAGCAAGACATTCCCCGGGTATACATACATTTGCGGAATATTTGCAGCCCTCCAACTTTGGTTAGCCTAGATGGTCGAGAGAAAAGATAGGTACAAAAATGTTAATTGTCATGTCCCCATTTCCGGCTTAAGCACCAAGTGATGAATGGATTAGCCTACTCCTCATTCCCGGAGGCTAATTCTGAATGATAAGGGAATGAACTGGGTTTTGACTAACTCTGGGTGTTATTTTGCAGGGAAAATCAAGGAGTTTTGAGTCAAAATCCACTAAGTCATGAGCAAGGCGCCCATTTTGGCAGAACTCCTCCCTTCTGGCGCCTAGCTTCAAGAGTCACTTCTGGCAGTGAAGATGAGGATTCAAACAGAAGGCGCTCCACCTGGATGGGTTCCACCAACCAAGCTCCTAGAGCAGTTATGGACTTGAGCAAGGTATAATGAAGTTTTCATGCTTGGGCGCCCGTGTCATGATGAACCTCCCAAATGTGCGCCTTGAGTTTTGAAAGATATAATCAAGAGAATGGAGTCATCTAAGGGCATGATGTGAACCTATTGAACTTGCAGGATCATCCAGTGTTGAGTTTGGAATCACTGAAGTGGTCTAAGTGAGTTAGGCGCACTTCCTAGCCTTCACAACACTCAAAGTGCGCCTAGTCCTCATATTGCGCCTAGACTCCTTTGCAAATGGTGAATTCCTTGAAGGATTGATCAAGTGAAATCTTGCCTTCAAAAGATCCGGTGGAAATGATTGATTAATCAACATGATGAAGTTTTCTAAGTGAGTGGAACAAGGAAGAAGGCCTATTCACTTTAGGCGCTAGCATCAAGTTACATCATCCAACATGAGAACTTCTCCTTATCAAGGCGCCATTTCTTGTTGAAGTTATCTCCTCAAAGCGCCTAGGTGCTAGAGCATGACAAAGTAAACCTTAAACGGCGCCCTATGTCAAATGATAATTGATGGTTTAGAATGCATCTTCAAAAGTACGCCTAGGTGTTGTGATGTTAGCTTTTGCTCAGACAACCTTGAAGATGCGCCTAAGTAAGAACATGCTATCCAGACTCCTCAAGAGGTCAAGGCGCTTGGTAAGGTGTTTATGAAAGCAGAGATGAGATTCTGACTAAAGGAAACAAGGTTAGGCGCCAAGACAAACAAGTACATTCAAGATAAGCTTTTCAAGGGAGGGCGCCAATTCTCACCTCCACTGTTGTTTTGTTGCGCCTAAGGGACTTATCCCCAAAAGTGCGCCTAAGGAGTTCTCAGTCCATTCCTACTGATAGGCACTTGATAGAAGGTAGTCTTTTTGATTCAGTTGTGATTTGAGTTGAAGGTTTTAGCAAGACAAATCCCCTTTTTCTCCCTAAGGCGCCAATCTGGACCTTTTTCTATCAACAAGTGCGCCTAAGATAGTTACAAGCCTTCCAGACCAGTTATGGAACAAGGCGCTCCATCAGGAGGAAAGATGATGATCATTTGTAGTCAAGTTGCTTTCAAGGTTCTTTGAAAAGATGATAAGTTATAACCAAGGCGCCAGAATCCCTGTGAATCTTCCAAAGCTGGCGCCCAGTCAGAAGGACACCAGTTTTGCGCCTAAGCAAGCTAAGTGTCAATCCTCTTCTTTCCAATTCTCAGATAGCGCCTAGAATCCAAAAGATCTTTGCTAAAGTTCCAAGTTTGCATGGAGTCATCAAATTCTTCAAGGCGCAAATTCAGGCCTCTGCTACCTTAGTTAAGCGCCTAGGTCACATTGGGCGCCATTCCATGGTCATACTACTCCAAATGGGCGCCTAGTCAAAAGATAAGGTAGTTGCATCTACCTGAGCTTTCATTGGTCGACAGGATGTCCTCGGGATCCGTGTCTAGGTCTTTGGATAAGTTTGCCAACTCAGAATGAGTCATCAGATGGAATATTCCCTTGGATATGCTTCTTGGGAAACGTGCCTTGGTTCCTCTTTGTGCATTGAAAAACGTGCCTTCATTGCCTTTGGAAGGCCTATAAAAGGAGGAGCTCCCTCATTCATTTGGTATCTGTTCATTTGATAAAATTCTCTCTGCAAAGCTGTTGAGCTTGTAATCTTGAGGCCTGCGAGTTTCAAGTGTTGGGGTGATGCTCCCTCAATCAAGCAAGGTGATGCTCCCTTGTGATATTGTGAGGTGTTGACATTCAGTTGACATCATCGAGTTCAATTGAGTTGATCAAGTGTAGGCGCTATTGTAAACATCAAGGCTTCAAGGCCTTTCCTTTTGTAATTCCATTGAATAAGTTGTACTTCATGCTATTGAAAGCATTAGCCATGTAATAAGACATTGCAAGTTGATTGAATCAAGTTACTAGACAAGTACCCAATTCTCATTCAAGTAGTTGTCTTTGATGTATATCTTGGTATTGTTGAAGTAGTTGATGAATTGATAGCAAGTAAATTTATTTAAGATAAGGAAAAATTTTAGTAGAACTGGTTGGGTATCTTACATTAATATATTAATATAGAAAAGGATATGAATACATAATGTTAATTAATTTTTAAAATTAATAATATATATTAATATTAATCTTATTATTATATTATATATTAACTTTACTAATATTCTATAAGGCTCATAAATATGCTTCTACGTTAAAAATACTAGGAAATGTGTATAAAGCCTTTAATATTTCTATTTTTAGGCTGCAAATATGTATATATTTATGATTTTTATATGTTTTTGTATGGACGAACCCAAAATGAGCCCACCACAAAAAAAAATTCGACCGAATACACAAACTAAACTGAGGAACCTGAGCCAAGATTGATAACTTTGTTTTATACTAGGTGGTAACTGTAATTCTGGAAACTTGGATGATTAATTTGTGTCTTATCTAATTCTATGAATCAATGGTTATCACTCTCTTTTTTTCATAATGTGTTATTCAGATTCTCCTCTTTATATATAGTTATGAAGTGTTGAAATGCTCTGAATAGCTATCATGTCCCCTTCTCGAGAGGAAGCCTTTCGGAGACCTTTAGCCTATCTTTTTTATTTCCCGTAGGCTATAGGAGTGGAATCAAGGAAATATTTTAATAATTAAACTTAAATTGTTCGAAAAAGTAACTTTAAGTTATATTTTAAAAGAACAACTTCTATTTAGTATTAAATAAGGTTGTTTTTTTAAAAGTGAGTTTATAAAGTGTTGCTAGGAGTTGGGTGCAAAAGGTAATGACACTTTATGAAAATGAGTGGAGGGAAAATAGGACAAGTAATTAAAAATTCATTATTTTCTCCTAGAAGGCTATATAAAGGGGTTTTGTGCTCAAAAGAGCTTCTTCCTAGCTAATTCATTTTCTGATTTGCTCTGAGTAAGAACTTGAGTTTTTCTATTTGTTTGAAGACGAAAACCCTCTGGTGAATCCAATTTCGGGGATGAAAACCCTCCTATCTGGTTAGAGTGATTTCACCCAGAAATCACCATTGTGTTGGATATTGAGTTTTTCCAATTTGGTGCTAAGAATGGAGATTTTTGATGTGTTCTGAGAAGTTTTGGTGTGCAAGGTTAATTAGTGTTTATTGTCTAAGTTGCAGATTGATTTCAGGAGAAATTGTGGGTGATTTGGAGTGCCGAACCATACTTCAAGTTCTGGCCGTACCATTTCTCTGTGTGGCTGGGTCGTACCTTTTTGAGTTTATGATTATATTTGCTGTTCCAAGTTAGTGTATTTGTTGAGTATCATTTGTTACATTGTCTGTACTATTTCATGCTGCAGATTTGTATCATTTTGAAGATTGAGTTAGCTTTCTTTTGTTGGTCATACTCCTACAATAGGTCGTACCAACTGGGTATGGGGCGTGTGAAATAAGGTCTTGAGTTGCTGCCTTATTTATCTTGTTTTGTGCTTGTTTAGAGGCGCCTAGCAATTGGTATTAGTTGGCGTACCTTTGGGTGTTGAGGAGATTCAGTTTTGTGAAGTTTTGATGACATTTGGAGTCCCTTTTTGAGGTCATACAATGCTGTTATCAAGCCATTCACCTCTGTTTCTGATTTGCAGTATGCTGAGGCACTTTCTAGCTAGTATTTACTAGACTTTTAGGGCCATACTAATCTCATTTGGATGTTTGGGGAGTGATTTTTAGTTGTACTTCAGTTCTGGGTCAGTTTGCTTCACCTGAGGTAGTTTATATCACCAACTAATGCTGTATTCAGAGTATTTCAGTATTGCTTCAGTTCTGATTTATCAGTATTATCAGCAGAGTGAGCAATTTCAAGCTTCGTTTACTTGCTACATCAGCTTTCAGAGTCATCATTCAGTGGCATACTTCAGCTGGGGTGCTTGCTTAGTCAATGTGAGCATGTTAATTCATGTTTTCTTGATGTTTTGAATATTTCTAAGCTAATCTCTGTGTTCGCAGCAGTGTATCAGTCTGATCAGCATATTAATACCAGTGAGTTGCATCCTGTTTCTATATCATTATTATCTTGTATGCATTTTATATTCATGTTGTCATTCCGGATTGTAGTACCACCAGAAGCCATGCATATCATGATCATAATATTGTAAAATCGGATGGTTTTCCACCGATTTATGCGTATTTCAACATTGAAGGTCTTGGTCGGTTCACCGCCAAACCCCTCTGCATTCCAAGCCCGTTTTGGCATTGATCAGATCCGCATTGTAATCAGACATTTTGGCTTGATCAGATTCTGTTGTAATCTGCCAGTGGCTCTGCATTCTATAAGCATGCTTGTCTGTTAAAGAGGTGTCGATTTGGGTCAGCTCTGTTGCCTGCATACTCTGGTTGGCTTGCCACCTTTCATTTTAGCAGTGCATTCATCTAGATAGATTCTGTTGTCCAAACACTGTATACTCTCACCTTGCCCACTCAAGATCTGGGTGATTAGAAAGTGCCTATACTTGCATTTGCAATCAAAAAAAAATTGGTGTGGGTCTTTACAATAGCCCATTTATGTCTGCAAATATTTCCTTTGCATGTGAAATTAAACTCTGTTTTTATCTGAATAGTTTGTTCTTGCAATGTTTAATCTGAAACCATAGTGCAAACAGTAAATTAGTATATTTTATTGTTAAAATTGTGTATTTCTAGATATTAAATAATTAAGAAGCTTCCCCTCATTATAGGACCTAGTCCTACATGCTGTTGCACTCTAGATTTTGTCTTTGTAATAAAGCTATATGCTAATAAACCATTCATTATGGAGCTCCCTATCTATTTCATTTCTATACAAGTGGTACCTCCACAGTGGATCAAGTAGTGTGACATGATATTTTACGATTCAGCTGCATAGTTTCACTTTCGATTCAATCTACATTGACCAATATTCCCTGAGCAGTGGTTTACAAGAACCTATCCCTTGTGCATGAATTGTCCAGTTGGCACACATTGCATCTAGGATGCTCACACAAATGAAGCACCAAGATTTCCTAGAAAGGACTACTTGCTTGTTGTAAGGCTATGGATAGGTAGCCAATGCAAGATCCTTGGGAAAACATAGCTCCTACCGACAATGTTGCATGGATACGGATAAGGTATCCGATACGGATACGGCTAATTTTCAAGACTTCCAATACGGATATGGCTAGATACGGCACATATATATATATTAAATAATATTTTATTATCTAATATATTATATTAAAATATAATTTATTATTTTATAATAGCGTATGATATATAATATGTTATTATAAAAAATATATATAATTTATTATATTATAATAACATATTATAATATTAATAAATATTTAAAATATTATATTTAAATATTAATTAATATTATAAATATATTTTAATTTAAATACACATTATAAATATTAATAAAATATTAAAGTTTAAAAAAAATAACAGATTAATTTTAAACTTAGTAAATAGCATATAATATATAATATGTTATTATAAAATAATAAATTATATATATAATTTATTATATTATAATAACATATTATAAGTGTTAATAAATATTTAAAATATTATATTTAAATATTAATTATAATAACTATTATAACTAGATTTTAATTTAAATACATTATAAAGTTCGTTTGTTGTTTCGATTCTTTTTGGAGTATCTATTGGCCATTTTTTAAAATGTTTGTTCAGTTGTTTTGCTTGAGTTTGAAAATTTGATGTTTGCCTGAGCATTGCTAAATTGCAGAGATAACTTAGAATTGAATAGTGCTCTAAATTGTCTCACGCCGCATAAAAAAATTCGCGCCGTTTGTTCCTATCGGCGTATTCGAGCAGTGCTCCGAATTGTCTCACGCCGTAAAAAAAATTCACGCTAGAAATCTTCTATGCTGAAATATTCACGCCAAAAAAATTTCTGAACTCGTGGGTTGTTCTATCGACGTATTCCTTGAACCTCCTATCCTGAAATCGTTACAGGAAAACCTCCTATACAGCAATTTTTTTTGAACGCCGAATGAGATATGGCAAATTTTTTTGATCGCCGAATCCAGAAGTATCTGGCGCGGCTCAGTGTGTGCCCTAATTCTGGATACAGGCGGGCACCGTATCTGACGCGTATCCTAGCCGTACCGTACGCGTGTCCGTACCAGGTACGCCGGTACACGTACCAGGGGGAGGAGGGGGCCGTATCCTGCAACACTGCCTACCGACAAAAGAATTAATTGAAGAAAAGCCTATTGATTTTCTGCAATCCAAATTTTATTTTTGCATGTCACTCAAGTGGCAAACACATATAGATGAGGCGCCTAACTCCGAATTAAAGGCATTAAAGTGACCAAAAGCAGTGAAATAGGCACCTAGCATGTGTTAAGTGGCAGAAACCTTCAACATGCATACCTGGGCAAGGATAAAAGATCTTCGAGTGGCATAAGAGGTGAAACAGGTGTCTAAGACGAAAGGACGGGTCTATTAAGTGACAAAACATCACAAATGGCACACCTGAACAGTAAAAACATCAATTTAAGTGGTCGAGACATCTGAAATAGGCGCCTGGGTCTGGTTTCACTCAATTTAAGTGACATGAAGACTTTAAGTGAGCGCCTATGTATTTGTTCAATGTTTTGAGTGGCTCACTCCACACAAAAGCGTGCCTAGGATTTAACGCTAGGATACAAGTGTCTATCAGCTGCACCAGATAGATGGAATCATGTTTTCAGGGGTCAGAACATGGGGAAAATGTGCTCTGACAGAATTTGTCAAGGGTAAGGTTGGCTGATCCTACCAGGTCTTTATGATCAGCCAGGTTTCCAATCTCCACACTCAAAATATCATTGTTTTAGGGAATGTTCCAGCCATTTATTAGGTTTTCCAGCTGCCTAGGGTGTGGCGTTGTGTAACAGTTTTCAGCATTTTTGAAAGAGATTGAACAGCATCCCTTCAAACATCACTCATAGCAGATTTTTTGTGATAGTTTTGCCAAAGTTCTTGTGCTAGGGTTTCATCATACCTTCATTCAAAGATTCAACCACAGTTTTCAGTTTTGACCAAACCCTAGGCAATGGTTTTCAAGTTGCTGATTGGAACAGACAGACAGGGTTTCAGACTGTATTTCAGAAATCATTGAAAGAAGTGTCGAACATGTTCCAAACTCGAGGGTTTCAGTATTCTTCAGTGAATCCAACAAGTTCTAGACTAAGAAAATGCATCAGAATCTTAGGGGGCATTCATGCATCAAATTGCTATTTTTAGCAATAGTTGTTTTTGGTGGTTGCTATTCCAATGATTCTATCTTGGATAGAGGGGGCAGGGCCTATTTTTAGGTTGCTTTAGTTAGTTGTTATTTTATTATTTGTTTAGGGATAGTTTTAAGCATTTGTGCTTTAAAAAAGTGATTTTTGAAATAAAATATAATTATTCTTAAGTCCCAAAAGTTGGGCATCATGTATCATTATAAATAAGTTCTTTGAGAACAAAAACCCTGGCTGATAATTGACACTACGCTTAGGCTGCTGAAATATCATTCAATGTGTTTGCATTATTGTGTCCGCATCATTGTGTTTATAATTTCATGAATTGAATTTAGTGTGGGTTATAGCATCAAGCTTTGTATTGGCAATATCATCTACTTAGGTTGCAACATTGCATGTGAACTAGCTATTTAGTACTTGAAATCATATGTTGTCGACTCAAGTTGTTCTATATTTCAGAATCTTGTTTGCACTGAATTGTTGGTCTCTGCTTTAGCCAGTACGAAGGTGTTGTCATCTGTGTGTTTAGCTAGTTTACTTTCATTCAATATCTAAAATTCATACTTGTGAGGCAAGAGTTGTTTCCAATCTTGTGCTCATACCCCAGGCAAAAATATAGGCAAATAGGTAGTTATTTCATTTTATGCAAAACCCCCAGAGAAATCTTGTATTGTTTGAAACTTTATTAACTATAAATTTTACACATAGCTTAGTGTCTAGGGTAGTTTTAGATCTCAGGGAGCTTCGCCTCATAATTTAAAGAGAGGTTTTACCTAAAATACTCTTCCGGTTTGAGTTGTCTCGAAAGAGACAAATTAAAACAGTAACATAAGGCTTTGTAATGTCCCCTTTTTGAGCAAGGTTTGGTAAGAGAATGTTTATTGGTTGAGTTAGGACCTTGGAGGCTTGGAGAACGGAATGTTGGCTCAACTAACTCTATTTCATTTGTATTTTTGGCTATTGTTATTTTATAATATTTTTATAAAGCCAAAAATAATATAATATTCAACCAAGGCCAAATTGAAGGATTGAAAGATGAAAAGTTGGACAACTTAAAGATAGAAATTGGGAAAGTTGGAGGAGCAAATAAAATATAATATTTTTATTATATTTTATTATTTTATTTTGCCCAAGGAAATCATTGCAAGGAGAAAAATAAAATATATATATATATATATATATATATATATTAAAATATTATTCCACTAGAAAATCGGCGCCCATGGAGAAAAGGAAAAAATATAATAAAATAATATTATTTTATTATTAGGGTGGGATGTCCAAGTTGGAGGAATAAGGAAAAAATATTTAATAAATATCAAATAAAATATTTGATATTGGCGGTGGACTCCAAAATTGATTATTTTATGTTTAATTGGGTCGCATATCTTGAGGGAAATAAAAGGACATCATTTGGCATCATTTTTGATATCTTGATCATTTTGGTATTTTGCATATTGAGAACTTTCTCTTGGCTGAAAGTGATTTTCAATTTGTTCAAGGACGAAAGCCCTTGAATTATAGTGGTTTGGACAAAAACCGATTCCACCATGACAGATGAATTCATCTAGAATTTATCATTGAGCATATTTGCAAGTTATTGGAGGAGATATTGCTTCAAACAACTAGGGTTTCATGAAATTTTCATTTTCATCTAGGGTTTGAAGGCTTTGTGTGCAGGTCTAATGGAGAATAAGGCAGATCGGAGGTCCATTCCTTCATATTTTCATGTGAGGATGTCATACAATGGCTTCTAGGTGAATCGCCCATCAATTGGAGGCATATTTGAGGCATGGCATCATCATTTGTTGTTCTAATTTTTATGACAGCGGGCTGGAATTGTGTTTCAGAAGTTCCCATCATCATATTTTGGCATTATTTTGCATCTCTAAGCTTGTTGGGTAAAATCGCACCTCTCCTAGGCATAGGCGATTTCACTATTTGGTATATTTTGGCACATTTGGGTATGATTTGTGAAATCTGGGTTGGAATCAGCAAAATCAATCATCTACAGGTTCATATCAGATTTGTAATTGAGGGTTTGATGGCACATTTTGATAGCATTTGATAATATTTGGCATCTAGGGTCAAATCGCTCCATATCTAGACCAAGCGGCCAGCATTTGGAGGCATTTTTGGTACTTTCCAGCTAGGGTTTTCATTTCAGACTTTGCATCAGCACCTACAGATCGGAAATCAGATTTATTTGGCTTCATTCATGCATGGGCTTTCATCATCAATGGTTTGGCATATGTGGTAACTTCATTGGGCATCTATTGTATATGATTTGAGTCATCTTTGGACTCTATTTGCATTGACTTTGTACTCTGATTTTCATATCAGACCATATCATTTTGTAACCAGCCAACTACAATTCAATAAAGGAGCCTATCTATTCATCCGGGTATGTCTGTCATATTTGCATTGATTTGGATGTATATGTGAACTGATATAATTGCATGTCAAATCATCTTTATTGAGCATTTGTCTATGTTATTGCTATCTTTCCATCCTTGCTATATTGTGAACATACTTATAAAAAAAAAATCTCAAAATTCTAGAAAATTTAGGGCAGCGAAGGAAAAAATTTGGTTTAGATAAGACAGGTTCTTACAGTGGTATCAGAGCTTATTTCTGCATAGTTAATTTAATAAATATCCAATTAGGGATATTACAAGCTATCAACACAAATATGGATTATCCTAGTATTTTGTAATGTCCCCTTTTTATAGCCTTTCCAACATCTTTGGAAGCTCCAACTTTCTTGGAGAGCGCCAGCCCTTTCGAAATGGATTTCAGTTAATGGCATTGTGTTCATAGGATCAAGATGAGTTTGTTGGTTCTTTCCGGGTACAGTTTCGTCATTCTGGGTGCTTTCCACACTTTTTGAAGAAGTATTTTATTTTTGGAAAGTATCAATTTTCATTAAGTTGGATCTCTAGAAAGCTTCAAGTATGTTGGCATTATTAGAATTCACTTTTGGGTTATTTTTGTATTTTCTGCAACCTTGGGCGGATATGTGGAAAATAATTAAAATATTAAATAATTAATATTTAAGTTGTCAAAAGGTGAATTAAAAGACAACTTATATTAATTATTTATAAAGCTGAATTTTATGTGACTTAAGGACTCAAAAAATAATTAATAAAATAAGTCACTTATTTGGAGTTGAAGGATTATTATTAAAAGTGAATTTAAAATATAACTTCTGGAAAGTTCCACTTGGGTTATAAAAGGAGGTTGAGAGAAGTCATTTGATTCATGCTAAATATTTTATGAAACCTTGTTTTCTCCGTGAGGTTGAATGTCATTCATCTCTTCCGCCTTAGACGAAACCCTAAAGTAAGATTGGTTTTGGTGGTGAAAGATTCCTCCCTAGCCAATACTGTTGATTCATTCAAAGTCATAGTTTGTGCAAAAAGGATTCAGAGGTGAATTCATCCAAGGTTCACAATGTGCAGATTGTTTGAAGATTGAAAGACTGTGCTGAAGAAGAATATATTTCTAGGTTTATTTTCTATTTTGTTGAGTGCTGAAGGATGCAAATTTATTAAAGATTTGCCAGCAAATAGTAAATTTGTAAGTGTTGTGTGTGTAGTGGAATTACAAATCTGATTTATAAAGTGCAATGCGTGAGGTGGCTAAATTACAAACAAATCAGAAATCTTTATCTTGTGGGGGTTTAAGACCCTAGCCATACCATTTGGGAGTCTTTAGTTGTCTGTACAACATAAAGAAGGCAGCGATTCATATGGGAAAAGCTGCGCTCAAGTTTGAAGGGAAAAAAAAGCCTTGAAAACATCCATCACAGCCTTATCTTTCCATTTAAAAAGTCAACACAGCCTATGGGAAGTTTTTCCTAAGGTCCGTACACCTTGAGGGAGGTGTTTGGGATATTTTCTGAATAAAATAAAGTGGTAGCAGCTGTTGTTTATAATATCAGAAATTTATTTCTGATTATTTCTGATTTATGGGCAATATCTTTGGAGTTCTATTTTCTTCATCTACATCAACAATTTGGCATCATATGAGGTCAGAATTTTATTCTCGGTTTTTATATATGTATCTCGGATTTTTTATATCAGCATATTCCTGGATTTATTATACTCTTTCAGCTGGCTGAATGAACAGGCAACTGTTTGACAAAATGTCTCTATGAAACCTTTGAACATTGGCATGGTTTAATGATGAATATATGATTCAAAATTTTAGTTGCAGCTATTATGATTGTTAGTATTCAGAAATTCTTCATATTTGGTTGTATGCAAAGTGTTTGACAAAATGCCAATAAGCCAAAAATCAGAAATAGTGCAAATTTGGAACAAAAATTTGTGGTAGGGACATTACATATTTGCCCAAACTGTAGTAGAGGAAATGTGACCAAAACTACTCTATTCTAGAACCAACTCAATATGCACAGTAGAAACCATTCAAATACACTGAATAGAATCTCATTAGAAATATTGATAGGAACTAGAGTAGAATCAGCACTAGAACAATAAAAGCAACTCAAAAACCTGGCATAGAATAATGGAATTTATTCTCATTGTCATCAACAATGCAATGTACGTTCACCAGATATGAACAGTAATACAATAAGGTAATGATAGCTACTTTCATGGCTGTTGAAACGTGAACATATAGACAAGGCACATAGGGAATATCAGTTGGAACAACCATTAGATACCTAACCACCCAATTCTAACCAAAAACTAAAAGTAGTCATGTACATTAATTCTGTTCTAAACATAATGAAATGCCAAACAAAATATGCCTTATTACTATTTCTAAAAATGCCTCTTGATGAAAGTAAATATAATTTTACAAAGAACTAGTAGACTCCACCTTTCAGTTTAACAAGTACAACTATAAATCAATAAATTATATTAACCATTTTTCAAGCATGAAACAAAATTGCTTTGATCCATAAAGTTGCCTCCACTATGGGGCTAACTCAACAACAGAATCAAAACCCAAGACAGGACCACTTATAGTTATTCAAGCAAATACAAGCATACCAATATATTATCTTTAGTGAAAGGGAATTGATATGTTAACGCACCATGCATGCGAAGATGCAAGTATGTGGGTGGATCAAAACATCCTATTGAAACCAGCACAATCTGCCACTGCTTCCTGGAAAACAAACTAGAAGCCTCAGAGTATCTTACAGATTTTATATTATCACAGATTACTTAATAGCATCACAGATAATACATTTAAGGCAGTCAGTATATAAAGAAGTTTTATAATATTTTAAGACCAATTTTTGTTACTGCACAAAAAAGTTTTCTGTGGAAAGTGTAGCCAGCATTTGTAATAGAGTCAAAATGAATTAATAAAAAAAGGAGTGTGATTCGGTTATGTTGTGCTAGAGTTAGAATTAGCCTATTAGGAGTCAGGATTGTTACTTTAACTTCTTTTTCAATACAGGTGGTTACATAAGGTTGGGGCACTCACAAAAATTGCACTCATCCTGTACTCTACCCCTGCACATATTGATTTGTGCATTGCTCCTAGAAATTGTGTCATATCAGTTATATCATCTCACAGCAATCTATCATGAGCTTTCATATCATTGGTGTAATGTGAGTATGATGGTGTATGTATGTATTTTCCTAAGTTGCCGGTTCTGGTACGGGAACGGATTCGGGAGCGGGGTTCTGGTACGCCGGTACGGCGAAATTTTTTTTTTTCCTGTGGGTACGGCTGGGTACGGCTGTACTATATATATATTTATATATATATATATATAATATATTATATTATATATAAAAATACATATATAAAATTTAATATTTATAATAATGTATGATATAATATAATATAATATATTATTAATTTATTATATAATAAATAATATATAATAATATAATATAATATAAAATATATTATTATTAATATAATATAGAATACTTAATATAATAATATTATATTAATATATAATATAGAATACATAATATAATAATATTATATATTCCATATTATATTATATTATATAATATATAGTATTTAATAATTTATATAATTATAGTTTTTTAAAAGAAAATTGGTCATTTTAAAAAAAAATTCCCAAAAATGCGCCTGGGAGCGCTTGGGAACCCCTGGGAGCTCCTGGGAGCGGCCTGGGAGCGGCCCTGCCACCCCGGGTTCCTTGTGGGTTCTCCGACGGAGAACCCACAAGGAACCCGGGGTGGCAGGGCCGCTCCCAGGCCGCTCCCGTCGCCGCTCCCGTCGCCGCTCCCGCTCCCGCTCCCGCTCCCAGCCGTACCCGTGCCTCTGGGCAAAGAACCCGGTAACATAGGTATTTTCATATGAAGAAAAAGAAAACTCCAATTTCTATATTATGTGCTCTGTAAGTTATCAATACTACAAAAGGTAATGTTACTCTTCAGATGATCTGCAAACGTGTGAAGTTGTTGTCCTACATTTCTCGCATTTTTGCCTCAGTATGAATCCATTTAGCGTTTGTGATGTGTTTTTGGAAAATATATAAAAAAGAAAAGATCAACAACTAATGTGAAGAGAATTCAACAAAAGTGAACCCAATGAGGAGGAAGAGTTAACCAAGGATCTTACTGCTGCTAAGGACACAGCCATGGTCAATTTCACTTAAGGGGAGCATTGAACAAAGAAACTTACATTCTAGATGGTGTCAATGTAATTAGCATAAACTGATTCATAATGTTTTGTTAGTTTCTGGAGTCAGACTGTTTTGTTAATTAACTTGTTGGCATTGGGTTGGTTGTTCATGTTTAGTTGTAGTGATTCCCAACAGCTTTATTCTAGCCAACAACCATTGGCCCCTTTTATATTGAATGATCATAGACAAGGGAAGTGTCTGATCTTGGTATAGTCTTCCCTAATCTACCTATATGTAGGAAAACTCTATTTGAATAAAGCTTCTATTGTGTTATATATTGTTACTCTATTTCATATGCACTATTAGTTTTTATCATCATGTGCAATTGATGCTTTAGCCAAATAGTATTAAGCATTTGCGACATTACCTATACGAAGTTGGGTAAGATTCTTAAAGATGGAACCATAAATGGGTAGGTCTATCGACAAAGCAATAGAAATAAATCAAGCATAGGAGAACAATCTCATGAGAGATTTTCATATCTATGGAATCTTTTAGTATGGGCACACTATTGTACCCAATCCAAAACTTAATTGTGTTACATGGTACTCCTTCACCATCAAAAAATCAATGTTATTTGTGTGTTAAAGTCAAGTCCGTGTACATAGTCATTCCCAGACAAGGAGCGAAGTTGTCATGTCAAAGTCCAAAATTTCAAGTTATTAAATGTTTGTAGCTTGTCCATCGTAGTTTTAATTTTAAATATCAATTTTTAATTAATAATTTATTATTAATTATTAATTGATACTTTTAAAATTAAAATTATTGTTCATTAATAATTTATTATTAATTAATCCCCCGTTCATGGGGTTGCACAAGATTATCCAGCTTCAAATCCTAGAGCAGATGCTAGATAGATTCCCCTAGCTGACGACTGGCACAAACTCAATTTCGATGGCGCGTCCAAGGGAAACCCCGGACAATCTAGGGTCGAGTGTATTATCAAAGACCACAATGGAAAGATGGTTGGAGTAGCGGCTAAAAAACTCCCAATCAGTACAAACAACGAAGTGGAAGCCCAAGCCATCCTACTTGGGATTCAAACTTGTAAGCATTTGGGCATGTCCAATATACAAATTGAAGGAGATTCATTAATCATTATTAATGCTCTCCGCAAACGTTTTTCTCCGAGTTGGAAGATTGGCAATATACTTAATCTTCATTGATCATTACTTGATAGTTTCCCTGCTTACACCGTTGGCCATGTCTATCAGGAGGCCAATGGGGAGACTGATGCATTGTCCAAAGTGGCGATCGACATGGACATGAAATACATCAACGATAACTCCCCGCTCATGTGGTGAAAGAGAGTGCCAAATTTGCCGCCCTTCTCCCCACGTTCGAGTTGTGTGCATTAATAATGGTTTTTAGTTGGGTTTAGTTCGGCTTGCTTCTCGCGAGGGAAGTACTAGGGAATTCTATTGTGAAAAGGCAATGATTTATGATGGAGCATGTATTAGAGCCGCCATTTATGGCTATTAAAAACCATACCACCTTTTATTGCGTTGTATATAGGAAAAATAGGAATATGGATACCACAGTGTGCTTGACAACCAAGAAGCAGCAAATCACATTCATGGGGGAGATTTTGGATTTCAGGCTAAAAAAGATCTCTAAGACATTACAATCCATGTGATTCGATTGGTGTTGGGGGAGACCTTCTTGACCTTGGCACATCGGTATCGTGTCAACACGTACATCTCTTCGATGTTCATTGCAATAATGCAATCTTCCTTGAGACTGGAGAGTCTAAGGTCATTAGGACTGTTGCAGAGTCCTTAATCAAGCCACGGTGGAGATGTGGGCTAAGGAAAATTCTTGATAATGTAGTTGTTCGTTTGTGCTTCCATCCAACAATGGGGACATGGCTAGTTATCAATCCTCCATACACTGGTCCTAGATTTCATTCATTATAATGGTGATTTGGCAAAATGATACAATGCGCAAACAGCAGGCCAAGTGGGGTATCAAATTTCTTAAGGCTGCTACTGGAGCCTCGTCGTCACAAGTTGTGGACTAGTCGTTTGTTGTCAATGTTGGGAGCTTGGAGTCAAGTGGAGATGGGGACACAAATGCAGTGCCACTGGTCTAATGTTAAGATAGTGATATGATATGTTATAGATCAGTGTTTGTAGTTCAGTTGTGTACAACATTTTGTAACATAAGTATTCCTACGGGGTTTTTGTTTTGCCCTCCACACGGGCAGCCAAATAAAATGTAACTTTTTAATTATCAATATTAACATGTATGCCCCCTCAAGCCAAGTTCATATATCAAAAAAACTTATTATTAATTAATAATTGTTAATTAGAAATAAAAAATAAAAAATAAAATAGAAAGGAGAAAAAGGACAGCCACCACTTTTTTTAAGAAAAGACTTCTCTTTTTATAAAAGGGAAGTTGTGGCTGGTTTTGGCAGCTAGAGGCGAGATTTTAGAAAAAAGAAATCACAAGTCAAAGATCAGTTTGCAGTTCAGTAAGCAGGGAAAAAAAACAAATCAAATGCAGTCCGATCAGCTTCCAGGCAGAGGGTGACATCAGCAAGGATAGAAGTCAAAAATTATATATATATTAAATGCCTTTTACAAAAGGCATGGTTGTAATCTCTAAAATTTGCAATCGACTTCTAAAAAGTGTGCCCAAATCAAGAGCTGCTGACTGTAATTTTTATATAGTTTTGTATCTTTTAAAAGTGCAGCTAAGTCATAAAAATTACGCCTTGATTTCTTTTAAAAAACAGGCACACTTTAATAAAGTTTTTTTTTTAAACTGCAGAATGGGTCAAAAAAGTGAGCCTAACCAAAGGGAAAGGTTAGGCGCACCTTTTAGAAGGTTTTGGTAATTAAAAAAAGACTACAGTGAGTAAAAATAAGCTACGATCAGCAGAAGAAAATCACAACTAGTCAAAGTGCCACGAAAGAGTTAAAAGGAAAAGACAAAAGTTTAGACAAGGCAATTACAATATGTTCAAATGAAATGCGCCTTGCATAAAGTGATTGATCCTTTGTAAAGTGATTGATCTTTTGTCAAGTGACTGAAAAAACATTATAAAATTGTGTCTCTAAAATTAGTGTCCAGTCAAGCCTTCAATAATAGCATGCTATCTTTTTCAAAAAAGGCAAATACTGGCACTATTGTGCAAAAAAATTTCAAAATTGCAGCTATAGAAGAAAGGGCATCAGCATTAATATTCTTCTACTCTTCATTGTTCTTCATCAACTGCTATTGTTGGATCCAATTGCTATATCCTCGAGCACTGATTTTTATTTCCAGCAAAAATGTCTTCAAATTCAAAGCATCCAGAAGTTGTCAGAGTTTTGGAGTGTTTTCAAAGGATCCGCCAAGATAACATCAAAGTGAATTTTCAAAGCTTCATCAAAGGATTGCCAGATTTCATCAAAACAAATGAATATTGCTATCCCTGAGTCAACACAAAGAAGGTGATGGTTTGTATTTTTGCTACTTGAGCAATCTAATTTGTAAAGAGTTACTTGAAGATGGAGTTGTTCATGGAGGAGTTTGCAAAGCAAAGGGTTTCAAATTCGACTCACCAAGATTGGTAAATTCTCAACAATTTTAGAGTTTCCTCAAAGGGTTTGCCAGACTTCATTTTGAACAGAGGAAAGCATCGTTTGAACCAAATCATCTAGGGTCGCCTTCTAGAAAAGTCTATCTTCTACTCATACTAAAAATAGCACATATTATGGGATTTGTTATTATTAGCTTTTAGTTATTTTTAGCATTCACTATTTATAAAATGGAGTCAGCTATTGTTAGATTGTCTATCTCATCATGCAAGAGATGCAAGCATTAAATGTAATATGCTGACCTGTTTTGTTGTAAAAAAAATTTTGTCTTTTTAGTGTGTTTTGTATTTTTTATTAATGTGATCTTTCAGACTAGACAAAAGATGCAGAAGGGGTTTCAGTTTTGAAATTGCATGTGTGTTTTTGAGAGAGAGATTGCCATAAAAATATGAAATAATTGATGAACAATCAACTAGAAATAAAAATGAATACATTGCAAACTTGAAAACACAAACCCAAATGAATATTTTGCATCTTCTTCCATTTCTGAGTTCGCTGCTACAAATTTTGAATTGACAAGAGAGGAAGATCGATAATTTCTGGAATCATACAGAGAAATGAAAAATACCCAGAAGTGCATATGTTATCCCAACCTCGTGGCAGCCATTTTGCATCAATACCCATATGATAAAACTGATTTCTGTGAACACCCAAGTCAAACCCTAGCTGGAACTAAAAATTGCAGCAACATCCAATAGCTCAAATCTATAAAACTCAACTACCCAGATGGATTATTTGCGTCACAACATCAAAATCCATCACTCCTCAAACATGCACACCAAAATACCAACATGCAAGCTAAATCTCCAATACCCAGATGGATTATTTGCATCACAACATCAAAATCCATCACTCCTCAAACATGCATACCAAAATACCAACATGCAAGCCAAAATCTCCAATAAAACCTTGTTGTCATAAACCTGCAACTTGAATATTTCAAACCCTAGCAACATCAAATTCAATCTTTGAAGCTCTATGACGAAATCTGCTTGACTTCATCCATCTATATGGCGTGGGAGCATCACCACAACCTGTAATCCCAAGGGAGCATCACCCTAGAAGTCTGGAACAAGCATTTCCAGAAAAAAGAGTTCACTCTCAGCATATATCAGCAAAATAGATAATAGCATAAACCTCCAAATGAAGCTCCAAATGCAATATATTTTCCTCAAACATGGTGCCCAAAACAAGAGAGAATAATACTTTGAAGTCCAACGCTGAAAACAAGAAGAAATCAATTTTATTTTATTGATTTTAAACCTCCAACCCTCTTGAGCATCCCACAAAGCATAAAAAAATAACTTTTATTTTTTTATGTTTGGATTTAAAAGAGGAACACCACTTCCAAGAAAGGGACCCACCACTTTCTAGGCACACAACTCAATGATGCATAGACCCTTCGTGGTCACCTTTTAAGTTACAACTTTCAATTAAAAAATATAACATTGAGGCACATCTCCCAAGGTAAAGTAATTTTACTAGGACTTTAATAATAAAATAAATGTAATGAAAGATTACATTTTGATCCAACGCCAATGCCTAGTAAAATATAATAAGTAGAAATAAATTGAGCCATAGAAATAAATCCAACTCCTCACTAGGCTCAACTCAAGATCATCCCCTAATCACCTGAATTAGCCTACGGGAATGGTGAATAGGCTATTTTGTAACACTCCTGAAGATCACTCAGGAAGTGGGGACATGACAGTCCTCCCTTCGCAGGATTGCTTGTCCTCAAGCAATCGAAGATTAGGATGCTCCCAAATCTGTTCTCCTTCCCAAGTAGCATCCTCCATCGGCAAACCTCTCCATCTCACCAAATACTCCCTGATCACCCTATTGCGCACCTTGCGCTCTCTCATATCCAACACTGAATCAGGGTCTAAGATCAATATACCTTCCTCATCAAGAGGGGGAAGGCCGGGAGAAGAAACTATATATTGTCCCAATGCCTTCTTGAGGCATGATACATGGAAGACGTTATGAATCTTGCTACCTGCTGGTAAGTCAAGCTCATATGCCACCTTCCCAACTCTCCTAACAATCCTATAGGGACCATAGAACCGGTTTCAACTTCTCTGCACCACTCCTCTTCAATGAACTCTGTTTATAAGGCTGTAGGCACAAGTAAACCAAGTCATCAATCTCAAATGTCCTCTCCACTTTGTGTCTATCAGCATACAACTTCTGCTGATTTTGGGCCTGTTGCATGTTATCCTTAAGTGCCTTAAGGATATCCTGTGTGTCCTGTATTAGCTCCTTATCTCTAGGAGCTCTACTGTCACCAAAAGCTAAATCAACAAAAGAAATTGCGTCACAACCATATAGAGCCCTGAATGGTGACATACCAATGGTCATATGATAGGTAGTATTATAACAATACTCCCCCAAATAAAGCCATCTAACCCAAGCACGTTGCTGCCCTGCTACATAATTTCGTAGATAGCCCTCTACCCACTTATTCACAATCTCGATCTAACCATCTCTCTGAGGATGGTAGCTAGTGTTGGGTGTCAACTCTGTACCTGATAATCGAAACATCTCCTGCCAGAACACACTGAGAAACCTGCTGTCCCGATCACTAACAATGGTCTTAGGGAGAACATGCAGCCGAAATACCTCCCAAAAAAACAACTCTGCCACCTGCAAAGCTGAATAGTTTGTCGGAATGGCAAAGAAATGTGCATATTTAGTCAACCTGTCAACTACTACATATATGCAATCTCTGCTCTGCACCCTCGAAAGGCCAGTAATAAAGTCCATAGAAATACTCTTCCACTTCTGCTCAGGTATAGGTAAGGGCTGTAGAAGACCAGTTGGGAAAGTATGCTCTAGACTTGTTCTGCTGACAAGTCAAGCACTCTCTAACATGCTGCATTGCGTCATCCTTGAGACCCTTCCAAGAGAATCTCTCTCTAACTTGCCTATAGATTTTAAAGAAACCTAGATGCCATGCTAGAGGTGAATCATGAATAGATTTCAAAATCTGTTGCTTAAGCTTTGATCCAGCTACAAAAAATATCCTATCCTTATAGTATATGATGTCATCAACCACCCTATATCTATCATCCTGAATCAATCCATCCATAACCTCACATGTAAAAGTAGATTTGGAATACTCAACCAACAGTTGAGATTTCCAATCTGTTGAAATCTCACTCAAGGAGCATAGTGTAGGCCTCCTAGAAAGGGCATCAGCGACCACATTTTTCTTGCCTTTCACATACTCTATATCAAAATCATGAGCTTGTATCTTGCTAACCCACTTTTGTTGTCTTTCATTTAGATATTTTTGCTCCAAGAAATACTTCAAACTATTGTGGTCGGTCCTAACCACATATTTTGGCACCCACCAAATATTGACGAAACTTTGCCAACGCATGCATGATGGCAAGCATCTCTTTGTCATAAGTGGAGTACAAATGCTCTACATCCCTCAATTTTCTGCTCTCAAACGCAATAGGATGTCTGTTCTACATTAACACAGCCCCAATGCCATCACCAAAAGCATCACACTCAAGAATAAATGGCTGTGTAAAATCAGGAACTGCTAAAATTGGAGTGGTACTCATAACCTCCTTTTGCTTATCAAAATCTGCCTGTGCATGATCAGACCAGCCAAAAGCTCCCTCCTTAGTGAGATTGGTGAGTGGTGCTACCAACTGAGAAAACCCCCACAAACCTCCTGTAGTAGCTGCATAACCCCACGAAACCTCTCAACTCTGAAATGTTCCTGGGAGTAGGCCAATCCTGAATAGCTCTAATCTTTTCTTCATGCACTCTAACTCCATCTGCACTGATTACATGCCCCAAATATAAGATCTCCCTCAATCCAAACTCACACTTGGAAGCCTTAGCAAACAAAGATTGAGCTTCCATGATACCAAGAACCTCATCAAGATGATGAAGATGCTCGTCCCACGTCCTACTATATATTAGTATGTCATAAAAAAACACTAACAAGAATTTCCGCAACTGCTTGTTGAACACGTGGTTCATACAAGACTGAAAAGTGGCTGGGGCATTCGTGAGACCAAAGGGCATCACCAAAAACTTGTAGTGCCCGTAGTGACATCTGAAAGTTGTTTTGGGAACATCCTCCTCTCGGACACGTATCTGATGGTATCCTAAACGTAGATCAATTTTGGAAAAGAACACGGCCCCATGTAACTCATCTAGCAGCTCATCGATCCTAGGAATTGGGTATCTGTTCTTAATTGTCTTTTTGTTCAGGGCTCGGTAACATGCGCATGGTGCCATCCTTCTTCTTCACCAACACCACCGAAGAAGCAAAAGGACTAGAAGAAGGGCGAATGTGACCCATATCTATCAACTCGTGAATGGTCCTTTCAATCTCCTCTTTAAAGCGCCTGGGGTGTCGGTATGGAGGAATATTAATGGGCTTGGTGCCCTCCTCTAACTCTATCACATGCTCAAAACCCCTATTTGGAGGTCTACCTGGAGGGATATCACCAAACACTCTACTATGTTTATCCAACACTGACTGGATATCCACATCATAATGAGGACCATCGGAAGAAGATTTGGGAGAGATAATCAACTGTGCTGCCCATGCACATCATCATGGCAAAACAATGTCTCCATCCGTCTAGCTGAGACGGTTCTAAGCCCACCATCTGAAAGAGCCCTCAAAACTATCCTCCTCCCATCATGTATAAACTTGATCTCCATCTTCTGTGTGTCTTGTATATAGCGGCCAAGAGAATGTAGCCATTGCATCCCTAACACCACATCAATACCCGCGATATTCACCATGTAGAAGTCATCTGTCAGAGTATAATTGCCCATCTATATATCAAGCTAAGAGACCTTCTATTTGCAATCTAAAGTATAACCATCAGCAACAGTCACTGAAAATCCTTGAAAGTCTTCAGCCTGTATGTTACGCCTCTTCACCAACTTCTCATCAATGAAGTTGTGTGTGGCACCACTATCAACTAAACAAGTGACCCGCTGCCCCTTAAGTACCCCTCTCAAGCGAAAAGAATGATACCTAGGAATCCCTGACATAGAGGCAATAGTAATGTTGTGACCAAATCACACATCACCCCATTGCAAATGGGGACCCCCTTTTTTTTTTGAGCTCCGATGCTTTGCATAACGTTTTTGATGATGCCTTAGGTTCATTTCCTCTGCCAATCCAATAAGTCTCTCTCCTAGAAGATTTTGCTTTATAACTGGAGGTCTTATCTGGAGGATGAACTTGCAGTGATGAAGACTCTTGATTGAATTCTATCCAAGTAATGAATAATGAGACCCTTCCTGATGTATGTTTGAGATCCTGAAAAGACTAAATCTGGTAGCCTGAAATCCTGAAAATCCTGAAAAATTGACTAAGTCTGAAATCTGGTGAATCCTCCAAATTCTATATTTTGCATGTTAAATCCGGTGGATTCGAGACCTATCTCAAACATCCTGAAAGGTATATTGAAAAATATTTAAAGTATAAGAAATTTCTTATACTTAAATATATTTTTCAATATACCTTTACCTTGCGAACCCTGAAAAATGCCTAAGTTTCCAGAGGATTCAAAAAGCTGATCCAATGCGACGGGATATCAAAGTGGCGCAAAATCTTCATAAATCACGCCGCTTTCAAGATGATTTCAAGTTGATGATCCCTTGCGCTTGAACCAATGCGCCAAAGGTAGCAAAAGATGATAATTCCAACCTCATCTAATCTGCCAATTTGAAGATGATTTCAAGAATGCTATCTATTGCGCCATACTCTAGAGGATCTTGGAAGGCCTATCTAATGCGCAAATTGCAAGAAGATTTCAAATGCTTGAAGTGATGCGCTACAATGATGCGAATTCCTAGAGGATCTTCTATACCCTAAGTAATGCGCCAAACATGAGGGAGATTCATAAGGTGTCATCTAATGCGCCTAAGTCAAGTGGATCAAAGCAAATTTCAGAGGACTTCAACATGCCTATCCAATGCGAAAATCCAGAGGATTCTAATATGATGATCCAATCCGCCAAAACCCAGTAAGGAAGATCTTTTGCGCTTGATAGAAGGTTTCAAAGCAAGTATTCAGAGGATTTCAAATTCTCAACCAATGCGAAAATCTTAGACCTCCAACCAAGGTCAAATTCAAAGGTTAAATCTTAGAGCCAATTTTAGAAGATTTCAAAGCTCTTATCCAAAGAGCCATCATTAAGGATGATTTCGAAGCCTTCATCCAAAGCGCTAAAGGTGGAAGAAGGTAGGCGAATTCAAAAATAAATCAAGTACACTAAATCCTAGAAGATTTCAAATGGGTCATCTAATGCGCAAATTGCAAGAAGATTTCAAATGGGTCATCTAATGCGCCTAAGTCATGAAGATTCCAACGTGGGCAAGTAATGCGCCACTTCAAAGGATCCTTTGTCCTTCGACCAATGTATCCAAAGAAGAAGAAATCGAAGGTGTCAACCGGAGCGCTCAATCTAAGTTGTCAAAACCAATTGCTTAACCAATGCGCCAAAGGTGGAAGGAAGTAAGAGATTTCAAAAAAACGCCAACTTGAAGAGGATTTTGATGAGGAATTCTCCTTCTTCAAACCAATGCGACCAAAGGTGAAGGAGGGGTTTTGTTACATTAAGGGTTTTTAGAGGATCTCAATCCCTTGGTCCAACGCGCCTAAGAAGGAGGTGATTCTTTTCAAATTTTAAGGCATACTTACTGGAGAATTCCACACCTTGAAGTGATGCACCAAAATAAATAAAATTCTAGAGGATTTTGACACCTTGAAGTAATGCGCCTAGGTTATAGGGTTTCAAGATTCAAGTGCCATTTTGATGAGGAATTCATTTTCTCTATCTAATGCGCCACCCTTTCAAGGAGATGTTGAGATACCAAATTGATGCGAAAGAGGTTTAGTTTCAAGAAGACTTCAACATGCTTATCTAATGCGAAATCTAGAAGAAATCAAAACTTGATCTAAAGCGCTTAGAGGAAGAGGATTCGAAAGGTATGAACTAGTGCGCCAATCTAGAAGATTCAAAGACCCT
Organism: Cunninghamia lanceolata; assembly: GCA_027924645.1. NCBI lineage: Eukaryota > Viridiplantae > Streptophyta > Pinopsida > Cupressales > Cupressaceae > Cunninghamia > Cunninghamia lanceolata. Next base: position 2,175,653 of record BSBN01000567.1, read on the forward strand.
CATCTAATCCGCAAATAGCAAGAGGATCTCTAACCCCTCAACCGGTGCGCCAGACAAGAAGAAAATCAAGAGGATTTCGAAATCCTTATCCAATGCGACTTATCTAGTGCATCAATTCTAGGAGAAACTAAAACCTTTGTCTAAAGCGCTACCTTATGAAGGGAAGTAAAGTCAAGTGTTGAAGGGAAGTAAAGTCAAGTGTTGAAGGCAAACCTTAGAGGCTTATCAAGGAGGAATCTAGGAGGAATTCACTTATCTCAACCAGCACGCCATCTTAATAAAGTTTTCATATCATTCAAGTTAGACATCAAAGTCCTTAACTCATGTGCTTAGATTAGAAATGCTTGTAATGATTCTTATGTATTATGTGTTATCGAAAGGGGATTGATGCTGTTTCTTTACTTGTGTTGCAGCAAAAAGGAGGAATCATCTAAAGATCAAGTGATAAAAACCTTTGACAAGCAAGGAATGAGAAAAGAGCAAGGCATCATGTAGCTGTTTCAAGGGTATCCTTCATCATCCTTGTGTTGGAACTCTTCATCAAGTGGCATCATGGTCAAAAGACAAGGCATTTATCCATCCAAGCTTCAAGTCAAGATCATCTTCAAGGAAGAGATATCATGTAGCAACTCTAAAGGAGCCTTCCACATTCATTCATGCTAGAAGCTTAAGATGGAAGCAATCACTCCCAAGGAAACATCACTTCAAGAGGTAGCTGCTCCAAGACGTCACAGCAAGATATATCTCAAATCAATGACATCATGAAAGATCATACTTCAAGTTTGAAGACTCTCCAAGCTTCAAGTCTCTTTGAGAAGTCAGGAAGCACGTCATCTTCATCAATTAAAACTTCCAAAGGCGTTCATCCACTTCAAGTTTCAAGACTCCTAAATCTTCAAGTCTAAGAAAAGTCTCTTTCGTCAATACATGAAGGAAGTATTGTCATCATCTACTCTCCTACTGCATTCTTTATGAAGAATCATCAAAGGAGATTATCATCATCAACTTACCTACAAGAAGAAGAAAGAATTACAAAGTCAATCAAATGAGCTACAAGTATCATACATCCAGTTACAAGGAGATGTACAAGGCAAAGATCTATAAGATGTATTCCTAAACATACAAGTTCAAACAATCACATTGAATACATCACATAAAGATGATACAATTTTCAAAGTATGCTGAGTTGGCATCTATGTGGCGAGTACACATCATTCAATTTTGATTAGCCGCATTATTTAATGCATTAAAAGTATCATTTAATAAAAGAAGTCAAAGGGATTCCTATGTGGAGGAATATTTTAAATGGGTTCGCCTTACCTTATCACATTGGAAAACGTGCCTTCATTGCCTCTCTCTTTTATGCTAAAAATAGCAGTTTGTTGTAACTACCTGTGAGGTGGCACAATCTAGACCCTTGGCTATTGAATTGATCTTAGCCATTCATTGTATTCTGGAGCACTATATAAAGGCCTTGTTGCCTCATTTGTAAATATATAGAAAGTAGATCATTAGTAGTAGTTCAGTAGCTAAGTGGTAGGAGAAATTAGAGTAGAATAGGAGAGACTCTCAAAATTCTCCGAGAGGGCTGGAGATTGTTGTAAATATTTTCAAGATTAATGCAAAGAACATTGGAGTTCGCTTGGTGTTTAAGTGTTGTCTTGCAAAATAACATGGTTTCTTGTACTTCAATAGAATGGAGAGATGTTTCAGAATAAATTAAAAGTAGATTGGAAGCTCATTGTTGTAATGCATGTTATATTGGATATTTGATCAACTCCTAGCTCATGCTTTTAACATTCATCGCTGATGAAGTGTTGTGTAAAGCTAGTCTGAGCCTTATTTGCACAAGTTCGATTGTGGATGCTTGTTTGAGCTGTGCCGTCTTATGGGTGCTTATATAAGCCTTCATGATTTGAAAACCATTCACGAACCTTAGGAGATTGCACCAACTTCATGTAGTTGTAGGCACCCTTGGCGAAGTGAAGTTAGGTTTACTTAAGAGTTTGTCTATTCAAGCCTCATCATTACTTCATTGGCCTTAGATTAGTTTTTTCTGAACCCTTAACCCTTTTTCATTTTATTTATCATTGAGACCCTGAATACATCATCCACATTGAAAGGAGGAATAAGCTAAACAAGTATGAAGAAGAATCTGCGTAAGTCCCTTTGTGATTATCAGCAAGATCACATGTAATCACTGAGTTAACCCATCATGCATTAAAATAAGGAACCTTGGAGTTACTTCACTGGATCACATAGTTCAGCCTTTGAAGAGCTTTATTCAAGAGAGAGTGGGATACTCTAGTGTTTTACTCTATTGTTGACTTGTCTAAAAACAAACATCAACAAGTAACACCCCCTAAACCACCTGTATCATGGGCTTCAAGCTCCAATTGAGGCTGCTGCTCTGTAGGAACAGCATCACTATGTGAACCTGTCTCCTCATGTTCATCACTTTCCTAATCTGAAACCACCTCTATAAGGTGTACCTTGCCTTTCCCAAGGCATCTGTGACCAGGTTCCCATGGTTGCTTGCATGAGAAACACAATTTTTTCCTTCTCAATTCTTTTCTCTCATCGCTGATTGCATTAGAATGATTGGACTTTGGCTTATTGAATCTTTTCTGATTTGAACTCCCACCTTTGAAAGTATTCTTTTTGAGTTGGTGCAGGAGTGGTGTCCAAGTCCATAGCAAGCTTAATAGCCTCATCTAAAGTCTTGGGCTTGTGTACTTTCACCAAGCCACACATCCTGTCACTCAAACCCTCAACAAAAAGCATAACCACTCTACTTTCTGGCATCTCTGGGACCATGACAGCAATCTTTTGAAATTCATTTATATATGCATCCAATCTGCCCACCTGTTTCAGCTGAGCTAAATCTCTATAATAGATGTCCACGTCCTTCTTGTCAAACCTAGATATGAGTTTACGAGTAAACTCATCATAAGAGGTGATCATCCCATGGTTTTGTGAGACCAAACCATCATGCCACCAACCGTAAGTTGTCCCCTCTAAGTGCATGGTTGCAAACCAAATGGCTTTTGCTTCCCTCATAGGTTTAAGTGAAAGAAAAGTATCCAATTTGTGAACCCAAGCTCTAGCACTTATCTTATCGCTGCCATCAAAGTTGGGAAGTGGAACTTGTTTAAGGCCTCCTTATATTCTCTGTGTTCTTTCTTATCTTTCTTTTTTGGTTTATGTTCTTTGATACTCTTGTTCCTTTCCCTTCTTTGGTTCATGAAAGAGTTGAAGTTAAGGGCTGTCCTAACTTCAGCGGGTAACAATCTGTATTCATCATGTGCCATAACGATATCATCTGTAAGATTGACTACCACCTCTTCTGATGATGATGATGATGAAGATTCCTCTTTGATAGTTTCAAATTTTGGGCAAAGTGGTCTATCATCAGCAGTCACTATGGCTCTACCTATGAATGTAGGAGTGGGTTCTCTATGTTTTTCATGTCCATGAGCATCATGCCTACCCGCATGCATGTCATGTCTACTAGGAACTGAATGCTCTCTACTAGCATATGAAGATGTATTACTGTGTCTACATTCACTTCTAGACCTCCTTGACCTTGGATGATCATGTCTCAAATCAGCAATGGAATGAACCAGTTCGTCTTTGAAAATTCTCATCTGCTCCCCGAAACTCTGCATGAATTCATGAATATCAAAATTCCCATGTCTCTTGGGACTGCTGCCCCCTTCCCCTGACATCACTTTCTGTTTTTCAGCACCTGTTAAAACTTCCTTTTGTGCACCTGTTCCTGATTCTCAAATGCTGCCCTTCTGGTATAGTACTTGTGTGAACCAGTTTCTGTAGGCTGCATAACCCAAGGCTGGCAGGATTTTTAGCTCTGATACCACTATAATATGCTGACTTGTTTTGCTGTAATTTTTTTTTTGTCTTTTTAGTGTGTTTGGTATTATTTATTAATGTGATCTTTCATACTAGACAGAAGATGTAGAAAGGGTTTCAATTTTGAATTTGCATGTGTGTTTTTGAGAGAGAGATTGCCATAAAAATATGAAATAATTGATGAACAATCAACTAGAAATAAAAATGAATACATTTCAAACCTAGAAACACATAACCAAATGAATATTTTGCATCTTCTTCCATTTCTGAGTTTGCTGCTACAAATTTTGAATTGACAAGAGAGGAAGATCGATAATTTCTGGAATCATACAGAGAAATGAAGAATACCCAGAAGTGCATATGTTATCCCAACCTCATGGCAGCCATTTTGCATCAATACCCATATGCTAAAACTGATTTCTGTGAACACCCAAGTCAAACCCTAGTTGGAACTGAAAATTGCAGCAACATCCAATAGCTCAAATCTATAAAACTCAACTACCCAGATGGATTATTTGCATCACAACATCAAAATCCATCACTCCTCAAACATGCACACCAAAATACCAACATGCAAGCTAAATCTCCTATACCCAGATAGATTATTTGCATCACAACATTAAAATCCATCACTCCTCAAACATGCATACCAAAATACCAACATGCAAGCCAAAATCTCCAATAAAACCTTGTTGTCATAAACCCGCAACTTGAATATTTCAAACCCTAGCAACATCAAATTCAATCTTTGAAGCTCTATGATGAAATCTGCTTAACTTCATCCATCTATATGGCGTGGGAGCATCACCACAACCTGTAATCCTAAGGGAGCATCACCCTGGAAGTCTGGAATAAGCATTTCCAGAAAAAAGAGTTCACTCTCAGCATATATCAGCAAAACAGAGAATAGCATAAACCTCCAAATGAAGCTCCAAATGCAATATATTTTCCTCAAACATGATGCCCAAAACAAGAGAGAATAATACTTTGAAGTCCAACGTTGAAAACAAGAAGAAATCAATTTTATTTTATGGATTTTAAACCTCCAACCCTCTTGAGCACCCCACAAAGCATAAAAAAATAACTTTTAATTTTTTTATGTTTGGATTTAAAAGAGGAACACCACTTCTAAGAAAGGGACCCACCACTTCCTAGGCGCACAACTCCATGATGCATAGACCCTTCGTGGTCACCTTTTAAGTTACAACTTTCAATAAAAAAATATAACATTGAGGCACATCTCCCAAGGTAAAGTAATTTTACTAGGACTTTAATAATAAAATAAATGTAATGAAAGATTACATTTTAATCCAACGCCAATGCCTAGTAAAATATAATAAGTAGAAATAAATTGAGCCATAGAAATAAATCCAACTCCTCACTAGGCTAAACTCAAGATCATCCCCTAATCACCTGAATTAGCCTATGGGAATGGTGAATAGGCTAATTTGCAACACTCCTGAAGATCACTCAGGAAGTGGCAACTCCTCACTAGGCTCAACTCAAGATCATCCCCTAATCACCTGAATTAGCCTACGGGAATGGTGAATAGGCTAATTTGCAACACTCCTGAAGATCACTCAGGAAGTGGGGACATGATATTAAAAGACATTGTAACGATTTTAATCGTCAGTTCAACTGGCAATTGCATGTAATATTAGAAGTAGTAGGCAAGATAATTTGTAATAAAGCTTGCACATCATGCAAGCAGTCGTAGCTAGAGTTGAAGTTCAGTCGATTTATTTCATTTATTTTCAGGCAGGTCTTTTGAAAACAATATAAATGTCATTTGCACTTAGATAGCTAATGGTAATTCTCATGCTTGTATATTGTTGGAGTCACTATTCATTGAGTATTCAATGTTATTGTTATCCAGAATTTGTTATTCACTCAATGACATTTATTACGCCTATCTTGCTTATAAATGTTTATTGAGATGTTTTATTATGTGTGTTGAGGGCTAAATTACTTTAATGAATTTGCAATCTTTGTATTGCGGGTTAGCTTGAAAGAGTAGATCATGGCTTTGTATCGAGTCTTGCATATAATTTACCATAATGTTCATGTTTGTGTTTTAGCCTACTCAAACCTATATGTGTACTTGCATTGTTCAGTCTTTGCATTTAACTGAATGACACAAGTGTCTAGCCTTAGGATTTATTTTCAGTCAAAAAGCATAAAAGCCTTGCCTTGTGTTGAAAGAGCGTCTCAACCTTTTAAACTAGGCAAACCCGAAAAGATACACACATTTAAAGTTTATTTATCCTGAATGTGAAACCCCCAAAAAAGCATTGTAAAGATTGTAAATTGCAAGCACATATTATTCATAGTAGGTTAATTTTTATTTTACAGGGAGCATCCCCTTCTATTTGAAGAGCAATTCTATTGCGCATCTACTTTGTTTTGTGTTGCACTGAAAGGTACAAATAAAAATGCTAGCAAACACATCTATGAAGAAACTAAGAGAAATCAAGTATTGTTCGATATAATTTGGAACAACTTCATGGTAATTGAAGACGTGGATACTCTATTGAATTGCCTACCCTGACTCCTTAAAATGCATTACATTATACTATAGGATATTTGGGTCAAATTTGATTGCAAAGCACACTACCAACAAATACTCCAACAATATGAAGGAAGGAGTCAGCGAAAAGAAGAAAGAAGTGAAGACTAACATTGTACTCCCAAAAATTAATGTCATTAAGCCTAAATAAAGGGGGGAGAAGACCACAACGTGGTCAAGGAAGAGACCAAGTGATCATATTGTTGGTGTGAACAAGGTATATTACCTAACTGGTTTCACATTATGTCCTATTCACACTTGCATAGTTACGTTTACTTAGGGCATTTAATATTTGTGTCTCATGTTATACGATCAAGACACTTGTCATGATCTTAGATTGCACTAGGGTTTTCTCCTTGTCTATATAAACAAGGGTTTACTCATTGTACAATGTACTATTCTGTACGCATCTAATCAATTCTTTGGTAGTATAGCATTTCCATTGCTTCTCTCTTGTGTGGAAGGTGGTTTTAGTTGCAAGTGATCATTGGCTCCTATGGAATTCTCCATCAACTCTTGCATGGTATTATAGCTTCAGATCTGCAATTCCGTTAACAATTTTTGAAGAGTTTTTACCATAATATTTCATATGGTGCAACCTGGTGCGAACTAGACCTCACGATTGGGTCCAGAAGGCCCAAAAACCTATAAATTGATATAAAACTCAATAGGGTTTGGGCAAGTTGTAGATTCAACATATTTTGAGGGAGCTCCATTGGCTGTCATATGAAAATCCGCATGGATCCATATTGTCATACCGCCACTATACTGTACCGTCTCTGTGTCTACATCAAATTTGCACCGTAAGTGATAAATTCATCCTATGCAAGTGTTGCATCATCATAGAGTACGATAAAAAAAATCAGGCAATTTTATTGTTTGGAAAGTACCTTGTAATAGCCACTCTCATGATAGGATTTTTATGCCAATTTTTTTTGTGTTTCTGTTTTGCTGATTGGTTTAGGGTTTGTTGTGTTTTTGCATGTGTTTGTTTTTGTAGTATAACAATGAAAACGAAGCATGCAACAAATACCCAGAAAAATTATAATAGATATGCACGAAATAACAAAGACCCAGTTCATAAAATCACTCAAAATAAACTACAATGACATACCCATTTGCAAATCTCCAACTTCGTATTTATGTTGTACATGGACCAGCAATATGGACACTAGAAATGCACTCCAATCTCCAAATAGCAGAGGTTTTCCCACAAACAATGAATAACATTCAGATACAAAGCCCTAGGCGTCCATTTTGCATGAGGTATGAGACCCAAAAGATAGGCGTTTTCCTCCTTGATGCACCACGTCCCTATGCCAAGCTATACAGCCAAGCTGAAGGAAGAAATCTCTACAAACAGCAATGAAACTACACTCTAAAATGTTGGTAATCACTGCAGCATCTTTGTCTTTAATCCACGTTCAGGTATGAGTCACCAAACTGAAAATAAACCCCAATATCTGCCCACAAAGAAGTACGGCTGTCCTCAAGGAAGTATAGCCTGCTAGAAAGAGTATACAATTCCAAATAAACCTTACAAATCTGCTCAAATCAATGGACTGGAATGTAGTTCTCTACTGTACATGAAATCTAAATCAAATGTGTATCATTTCTCCTCAAATCTTCATCAAAATGTGCCAAACTAAGCATCACTATGAAGCCCCTGGATGAGACTTCCCACAACCCGCCTAATATTGTCTTCTAAACATGAAGCGAGTGATTCTACGAAGGTTTTCATCTCAGCAGAACCCTAGATCAATTCTCAAAGCCAAGCTTCAAGCTCACGACAATATTTTTGCAAAGTCAATAGATGCAAATGAAATCTCAATTCTTTCTTTTATTCCTTGGCTTCCAACGCCCACGAGGGAATTCTTTTATTTATTTTATTTTATTTCTTTAAGTCCTAAAAGTCCCCATGAAGGGCGCCCAACTCCTAGCACACAACTTAAGTCATAACTTATAACTCCATAAAGTTAAGTCACTTTTATAACATAAGTGACTTAGGCTATTAAGTAGTGTAAATTAAATATTTGATTTAATTTACATTTCGACCATTTATCCCTTAGCCATCTCAAAACCAACTGTAATGTGCTAGGTGCTCCAACTGGCAGTGGCTATAAATAGAAAGTCGGGCCAACACCACTCGTGATCCCTCCTGCCTGACTTACTATAAATAGTAAGTCCTACAAAAATGACCCAATTAGGTTCCCTAACCACATCCATTAGCCTACGAGAACCCTGGAATAAGCTAATCACTCCATCTGTCTGCATGGGCTAAGAAGGGGACATTACAGTCCGCCCTCCCCAAAATTGCTTGTCCTCAAGCAATCTCAGCTCAGGTTGCTGCAGTATCTGCTCACTCTCCCACGTCGCATCCTCAACTGGCAAGTTCTTCCACTTCACCAGGTACTCCTTGATGATCTGCCTCCTAAGATTCCTCTCTCGTGTGTCAATAATGGCTTCTGGGACTAGGATTAGCTTCCCTTCCTCATCCAATGGTGGAAGCTCTGCTAAAGAACAACCTTATGTCCAAGTGCTTTCTTAAGCCTGGAAACATGAAACACATTGTGCACTCGACTATCTGTTGGAAGCTCTAGCTCATAAGCCACTTCCCCCACTCTCTTGGCTACTCTAAACGGACCATAAAACCTGGGTTTAAGTTTTTCTGCTCCACTCCTTTAGAGAGTATACTGCCTATATGGTTGGAGTCTCAAGTAGACCATATCTCCAACCTCGAAACTCCTCTCTATTCGGTGCTGGTCTGCATAGATTTTTTGCAGATTTTTTGCTGATTTTGTGCTTGTTGCATATTCTCCTTGAGCTCTTTCATGATATCCTGGCTCTCTTGCAACAAGTCCTTAACTTTTGGCACTCTGCTGTCACCCAGTAGCAAGTCTGTGAAACAAGGGGCATCATACCCATATAAGGCCATGAATGGAATCATCCTGATGGACATGTGATATGTTGTCTTGTAGCAGTACTCCCCCAGATGCAACCACTTAATCCATGTTTTCTGTTGCCTCGACACATAATTCCTGAGATACACTTCCACCCATTTATTCACTATCTCTATCTGACCGTCAGTATGCGGGTGGTAACTGGTACTGAGAGTAAGTTCAGTGCCACACAATCTAAACAACTCCTGCCAAAACAAGCTTAGGAACTTGTTGTCCCTATCGCTCACAATGCCCCTGGGTATCCCATGTAACCTAAAAATCTCCCTGAAGAAAAGATCAGCTAACTGTACTGCTGTATGAGTCACTGATATGGCGAAGAAATGCGCAAACTTGGTCAACCTGTCGACCACTACAAAGATGCAGTCCTTCCCCTATGCTTTTGGTAGCCCTATAATAAAATCCATGGAGATATATTCCCACTTTTGATTGGGAATTGGCAAAGGTTGAAGCAAGCCTGCTGGATAAGTATGTTCATTTTTGTTTTGCTGACAAATAGGGCACTGCCGAACATACTTGAGGACTTCATTCTTAAGTCCTTTCCATGTAAAACATTCCCGTACTTGACTATAAGTCTTGAAAACCCCAGGATGACCAACCATAGGTGTGTCATGGAAAGTCCTTAAAATTTTGCCCTTGAACTGAGAGTTAGGCACCAGAAATATTCTATCCTTGTAAATAATCAAATCATTCACCACAGAATACCTGTCATCGTGTATGGTGCCCTCTATGATTCATGCTGCCCAAGAATCCTTAGCATATTCTGCTGAATTGACTCTCTCCAATCAGCAGATATCTCCCCTAGTAGGCACAAGTGGGGTCTCCTGGATAATGCATCTGCAACTACATTCTTCTTACCCTTGACATATTCGATGTCAAAGTCATATTCCTGGATCCGACTTACCCACTTCTGTTGTCGATCATTCAAATCCTTCTAGTTCACAAAATATTTTATGCTGTTATGATCCATTTTGATGATGAATTTGCCACCAACCAGATAGGGTCTGAATTTGGCCAATGTGTGCATTATGGCCAACATCTCACGATCATACACCGAGTAACTCTTCTCCACACCCCTGAGCTTCCTACTCTCAAATGCAATAAGGTGTTTCTCCTGCATCAATACTGCACATATCCCCTCTCCTGGGGCATCACACTCCAACTCGAACGGCTTGGAGAAATCGGGGATTGCTAACACTGGGCAGGTAGACATCAAATGTTTGAAGTGTTCAAAACACTTCTGTGCTGAATCTATCCACACAAAGGCTCCCTTCTTAGTTAAATTTGTAAGTGGAGCCGCTGTCTGAGAGAAGCCCTTCACGAACCTCCTATAGAAGCCACATAGCCCAAAGAACCCTTTGAGCTGAGTAAGGTTTGTCGGTGTAGGCCATTCCATGATAGCCCTGATCTTCTCTGGATCCACCCTCACACCATCTGCACTGATTATGTGACCCAGATAGAGCAACTCTGTCACGCCGAAGTCACACTTGGAATCCTTGGCATACAAGGACTCCTTGGCATACAAGGACTCACTCTCAAGGATACTCAAGACCTCCTCTAGATGTCTCATATGCTCTTCCCACATCCTACTAAATATTAGGATGTCATCAAAGAAGATCAAAACAAACTTCCTCAACTGTTTCCTCAAGATCTGGTTCATGCAGCTCTGGAAAGTAGCTGGTGCATTTGTCAACACAAACGGCATCACCAAAAATTCGAAGTGGCCGTAATGACATCTGAAAGTCGTTTTCTCTATATCCTCCACTCTCATCCAAATCTAATGGTACCCTAATCTCAGATCTATCCTCGGAAGTAACATGCCCCATGCAACTCATCAATCAACTCATCAATGCGGGGTATAGGATACCTGTTTTTTATGGTTTTCTTGTTCAAGGCTCTGTAGTCTATGCACATCCGAATGGTCCCATCTTTCTTCTTGACCAGAACTACCGCAGAAGCAAATGGGCTCTTGCTAGCCCTGATGTGCCCCATCTCCAACAGCTCCTTGATAGTCTTCTCTATCTCATCCTTGAGCCTCTTAGGATGACGATAGGGAGTAGTAATTATAGGCTTGGACCCATCCTCAAGCTCTATGACATGCTCGATGCCTCTATCAGGTGGTACTCCTAGTGGTATACTACCAAACACTTTGCTATGTTTGGTCAACAACCTTTGTATATCTGGATGATAGTTGTTATTTGGCTGCTGGGGAACCTCTAGCATAATTAGGCATTCAGCTGCCCACTCTACTTGATCATGTCTCAGCATTCTCTCCATCCTCTTGAAAGAGACTACTTGAGGTCCTCCATCTGACAATGCTCTAAGTACTATCTTCCTCCCATTGGACTCGAATTTCATTTCCATGTTCTTCAAGTTCATGGTGAACTCCCCAGTGGTCATCATCCAATGCATGCCTAATACCACGTCTATATCACCTATGCCCACAACATAGAAGTCATCCTTGAGCTCATACTCTCCAAGTCGTATACTCAACCCAGAAATCTTTCTAGTCCAAGTGAGTTTGAAGCCATCTGCACCATTACCATGAAGCCTTCAAACTCTTCTGTTTTGAGTCCTCGTTTAGCCACCAACCCTTCATCAATGAAATTATGTGTCGCACCTGTATCAATAAGAGTGATGATGCGCTGTCCACCTAGGACTCCTCTAACTCTGAAGGAGCCAGCTTTCTAGAAGCTAGAAAGTTGTGACATCACTCCCTCACTGTCACTACTACCTTGCGATTAATTCTAATCATCGCTGTCCTCTCTGTTTGATGGCTGATCCGATTTTTCTGAATTTGACTCCTCAGCTAAAAAGTACGCTATCTACTTTGCTTTGGCCTTGTCAAGGCACCTATGTGAAGGATCTCATGGCTCTCTGCAGTGGAAGCAAAGCTTCTTCCTTCTGTACTCATTAAGTTGATCGTTGTTTAGCCAATTTGACTTCTCTCTTGGCTGATTGGTTTCTTTCTGAACAGGCTTCTTATCCTTGTCCTTCCTGTATGGAAACCCCTTCGATTGGAATTTACTTTTAGATGACGAAGACTCCATATCTCTAGCCTTCTTCATAGCCTCATGTAGAGAAGGTGGGTTGAGGCCCTCAATCCAGCCTTGTAATGGATCGGTGAGTCCATCAATGAAAAGAACCAGTAATCTGTGTTCTGAAATGTTTGTAACCATCACCGACAACTTCTAGAACTTTGAGATATAGCTCTCTGCCAAACCCCACTGTCTAAGTTGTGTCAACTCCTTAAACTGCAATTCGGGGTCCTTGTCGAACCTGTCTATGAGGCATCTGGTGAACTCTGCATAGGATGTGATCTGGTCATGACCCAAAGTCACCTTCCCATGGTGCCACCACTCGTGGGCAATGCCGTCAAGATGCAGGGCAGCATATGTAATGGCCTCCTCCTCATCATAGGGCTAAGCTGCAGGAAGCTATCAAGCTTCTAGACCCATGCTCTGGCTGTGGTCTTCCCTGACCCATCGAAGTAAGGTATGTTGAGCTTATTCACTTTCTTTTGTAGCTCAATATTTTGATATCTACCATTACCCTTAGGTCTATGTTTCATTCTCAAATCTAAGTACTCTTGAAAAGACATCTCTTCTCTGAACTCCTCACTGGAAGCTCTCCAATCTCTGACAATAACATCCTGAAACTCCAACTGTGTAGGCTCAGGCTCTGGTGCATTATTTCTAGGAGTAAAGGTAGGTATCCTTGGTCTGTCATATGTTGTATGCTGAGTGACCCCTCTGTTATTAACTGATGCCTCACCTTCAGGTCTCCTATCCTCATCATCCCTGTGTCTGTACCTATCACCAATGTTCCTGTCACCATTATTGTTCCGGTTCCTGTCATTGTTGTTGTTATTGTTGTTATTGTTACTGTTTCTAGGATTACTGAAAACATGATTGGCCATCATCTCCATCATACGGTTAAAGTTATGCTGCATCTCTCTTTGTTCCCTGGCCAAGTCATTCAAAATGTCACGGGTGCTAGGTTCGTCACGGTCTCTGTCACCCATTACCTCCGCTAGAACTATTACTGTATCAATACCTGCAAAAGGATCTATATGCTAAGGAACCTCAAGATCTAGCTGTGACCTGTTCCGTTTAAGGTAGTATTGGTGTGTACCCGACTGCATCACTCAATACCCACTCTGCATGTTCAAACTAACCTCACAAGATGGCAAGATTATCTGTGCTCTGATACCACTGTAATAGACACTGTCCTGATAGGGTTCTTGTGCCAATTTTTTTTGTTTCTGTTTTGCTGATTGGTTTAGGGTTTGTTGTGTTTTTGCATGTGTTTGTTTTTGCAGTATAACAATGAAAACGAAGCATGCAACAAATACCCAAAAAAACTATAATAGATATGCACGAAATAACAAACACCTAGTTCATAAAATCACTCAAAATGAATTATAGTGAAATCCATTTGCAAATCTCCAACTTCGTATTTCTGCTGTACATGGACCAGCAATAATGGACACTAGAAATGCACTCCAATCTCCAAATAGAAGAGGTTTTCCCACAAACAATGAATAACATTCAGATACAAAGCCCTAGGCGTCCATTTTGCATGAGGTATGAGACCCAAAAGATAGGCGTTTTCCTCCTTGATGCACCACGTCCCTATGCCAAGTTGTACGGCCAAGCTGAAGGAAGAAATCTCTGCAAACAGCAATTAAACTGCACTCTAAATTGCTGGTAATCACTGCAGCATCTTTGTCTTTAATCCACGTTCAGGTATGAGTCACCAAACTGAAAATAAACCCCAATATCTGCCCACAAAGAAGTACAGCTGTCCTCAAGGAAGTACGGCCTACTAGAAAGAGTATATAGTCCCAAATAAACCTTACAAATCTGCTCAAATCAGTGGACTGGAATGTAGTTCTCTGCTGTACATGAAATCTGCACCAAATGTGTATCATTTCTCCTCAAATCTTCATCAAAATGTGCCAAACTAAGCATCACTGCGAAGCCCTTGGATGAGACTTCCCACAACCCGCCTAATGTTGTCTTCCAAACACGGAGCGAGTGATTCTACGGAGGTTTTCATCTCAGCAAAACCCTAGATCAATTCTCAAAGCCAAGCTTCAAGCTCACGACAATATTTTTGCAAAGTCAATAGATGCAAATGAAATCTCAATTCTTTCTTTTATTCCTTGGCTTCCAACGCCCACAAGGTAATTCTTTTATTTATTTTATTTTATTTCTTTAAGTCCCAAAAGTCCCCATGAAGGGTGCCCAACTCCTAGCACACAACTTAAGTCATAACTTATAACTCCATAAAGTTAAGTCACTTTTATAACATAAGTGACTTAGGCTATTAAGTAGTGTAAATTAAATATTTAATTTAATTTACATTTCGACCATTTATCCCTTAGCCATCTCAAAACCAACTGTAATGTGCTAGGTGCTCCAACTAGCAGTGGCTATAAATAGAAAGTCGGTCCAACACCACCCATGATCCCTCCTGCCTGACTTACTACAAATAGTAAGTCATAGAAATATGACCCAATTAGGTTCCCTAACCACATCCATTATCCTTTGGGAACCCTAGAATAGGCTAATCACTCCATCTGTCTACATGGGCTAAGAAGGGGATATTACATACCTTGTCTACATTAGTTGGCATCATTGTATGACTCTCTACAGACGAAGTATAGGGTTAAAGCCATCAACTGCACAAAGTTATAAGGTAGAAAGCTCTGGTCATATTAGCAACTCGGACCAATGGTCACAGGGGGCCAACCCCTAGTCCCAACCAACCTACAGGATCTTAACCCCAACAGTGTAATCCACCACTCTATCAAGCCATGCAACCAGATCTCCACCCAAATACTGCTACTACGCCGCCTATCGATCACTCCACCCATCTCAAGCCCCGCCACCTCTTCCAACCACTAGATCTCCGCTCACCTAAGCGACACCGTTCTCCAGCCACCACAAAAAAGACTGAGGGTCATTTCATTTGGCCATAAAGAAGCAGTTTTTTTCTAAGAGGCATAACATTCACCCATGATATTGGATTTTCACATTCTTATAGGCATTAGAAAGATGGTTCTAAGCACTTTGCAGCCATTGACTTGGTTTTTCCACAATTTTCCCTAGGAACCCATTATTTCAGTTTGAAGTTAGTTTTTCTATTTTGACTTGTACTTTGGATATTTTGCAAAATATGGTTCCATTTTTTCTACTGCGAGGGTTCCAATTTCATATGTTTTGATCTCTAATTGGTACATGAGAAGTCTATCATTGTAAATCATGGGTTTTTCAATTCATCCTTCCATAATCGCCCTGAAAAAAGGAAAGTATAAGTCTTGGCAAGACAACATCCCAAAACATCTCAAGTGGCTTCATCTCTTGCTCCATCTCTATGGACTTGTCCCTAAACCAAGTACTCATAACCAAAAAATAGCATGGGGAATCACAAACGATCATGTCCTTGGATTGATTGGTTACAATGTTGGTTTTGACATTGTGTTCCATCTCACATATTGAGTGCCCACGCACTCTTTGGACCAGAATTTAGGAGATCTATGGAGACCTACATCACTCTCCATTCCCAAATGATCCTATTATGGGCTATCTTGTACTCCTTGATGATTGTCATAAGCTACCATATGACAATGATACAGAAGAGCAACTTGATTATTTGGAAGGTTTTGAACATTGTGATGACATTGATGCTTCTCCTGATGCTCCTTCTCCTCCTATAGAGATCCATTGATTCTTCGGCTTCTATGATTCCTAATCCAAATTCAAAGGCTTCATCTTCTTTATCTATGAGTCAATATCCTAAGGCTGAGGACTCTTGCATTCCAACATTGGCAAATTCATCTCCAAGTGTTCATATTCAGACATCTTGTGTGGACACTACATCGTGGGATGGCCAATATAGTTGGATGACATACATTGAGATCACATCTCCATCACCTATTGCTTCATCTCAGTCTAGAGTTGCTACCTCCATGGCTTCCAATGATTCTTTGCAGCACGACCATCTTCACATCAATCTTCTAAATATAGTTCATTGGGATGAGTACTTGACAGAGACTGTAGGTTTGTTTTATGAGTCCCATCTTGCAAACTTGAAGGACACTATTAAGGACATTAATGTTCTCTTTAATGACAACCCCATCATAGTTCTCCCATCATCTTCGTCTTTGGATCTTCTACATAAGTTTCCACTTAGTCCTGGCTTGTCACCTTCTTCATTGATTAGGCTTGTACCTGATTTGATTGTGGCATCATTTCATACCGACATCATACTTCATGATCTTTCTTCCTTCTAATTCCTATTTGGAATGGGAAGACATCCTACATTCATACTTAGTTTTGTTTCTTGCTAAGGGGAGGAACATTGTTTGGCATTCTTGGATATTCATTATCATCCTTTGTCGAGCATCCACCATCACTACAGAAGATATTGGGGGGGGGGGGGGTGGGGGCGCTGCATAGTCTCTCTTCTTCTCTCCTATGGGGGGAACCGTAGTTGGAATACTCGACGAGTCGCCCAAGTACTTGCCAAAAAAATGCCCCTAGTACTCTTGAAGTTAACTTGCTGAGTTTTTGAGCCAATTTTTTGGAAAAATAATCGCCAAGTCCATGGGAAAAACTCACCACACAGATTTACATGCCCTGTATGTGGGAACAACGTAGAAACAACATGCCAAAAACGTGAAAAATCCACAATTTTCAACCTAAAAGAACCCTATTCGAGCGTGTTCATCACACAGTAGCAGCATTATGAAAACAGTGTGCATCATAAAGGTCTATGTGGTTTTGAAGGTCTTCATTTGGGCTTGGTAGTAGAGGCTCCGACCTCGACCCCACCCTGTATTGTGACAAGGAACGCACCAAGGGCGCTACCCCCAGTCCCCCACCAAACTCATTTGATACATTTTGTAGCTGTATTTTGCATAAAAATTATGGTTTTTTCCCAAAAAAAAAAAAAAATTCAAAAATTGAAGTATTTTTTAAGTTGTTGAGTGTTCGCCGAGTCAAAAAAATTTGGTCTACCAAGTCGAGTTCAGGTTTGCGAACTATGTGGGGGACATCTATTGTACATTGGTGATGAAAGTTGTCCTTGGGGGTTCATGTTGAGTCCTCCTTCCTTCACTGGTACATGTCTTCTTTCATCTTTTCTCTCTTTTGGAGGGGGTTTTTCGCTACGGGTTTTTCTCCTTTACTTTGTTTGTGAGAGATTTGTTTGTACATGGGTACCTAACATGGCCTCATAGCCAAGACCCATCATTGCATCTTTGTATGTTTTATCATTCTCCCTAAGTTGCACTTAAGGGGGGTGTTGATGTGAATAGAGTATATTACCTAACGAGTTTCACATTAGGTCCTATTCACACTTACATAGTTAAGTTTACTTAGGCCATTTAATATTTGTGTCTCATGTCATAAGAATAAGACACTTGTCATGATCTTAGATTGTCCTAAGTTTTTATCCTTGTCTATATAAACAAGGGTTTCTCATTGTACAATGTACCATTTTGTATGCATCTAGCCAATTCTTTGCTAATATAGCATTACCATTGCTTCTCTCTTATGTGGAAGGTTGTTTTGGTTGTAGGTAATCCTTGGCTCCTATGAAGTTCTCCATCAACTCTTACACAGACGATCTCTAAGACTGGTGGAGCAAAGAGAATGAAGAAGACTGCAAGAAGCAACTGAAGAGAATCCATCAATTCAAAGACAAAGTAGGATCAACATCAAAGCAGAAGTCAAAATCAAAGCATAAGTTGGAGCCATAATCAAGAACAAGGACATCAAAACATCCAACTAACTACGAAGTATGTCCTACAATGTATATAGGAAGAGTGGGTTAGACAGCTTCCCCTTCCTGAAGAAGGGTGTGTTGATTTCGTAGACCAAGTTCGGTTAGAGGAACTAACAAAGCCTTATCTATATGAGGAAATTCTTTGTGCTAATATGGAGTTTGAGAATTACACCAAAGATGGAAAGAGGGAAATGTACCAAAGCAATCTTCATGGTATCCAAGAGTTGTTGATCAAAGAAGAAACCAAGCCAAAAATACTAGGACAAAGGATTGGAGTGGACATTAAGACTTTTAAGGCAATACTAGTGTACGGATCACTGAAGTCTCTAGAAGGATCAAGGGCTCTCACATGTTCAAGAGTGTCAGGAAAGCACTAGAACATCCAAATTAGAGCTTCCTAAAGGGAAGGTTCTGGTTACTAAATTTGCATCAAGGGCAAGCAATGGTGACTCCACCAACCAGCCTGAGCATAGAAAAGTAGAAGTTGTGTAAGCTCACAAGAGTTGGATCTAAAGATCCAATCAGGGACTACAAAACTTGAGAAACCATTTGGGCAACAAATCGGCAAAATAATTAAACTTATTGGCTACGGTCATTTCTAGCCACCTCAAAGGAGTGGCAATTGACTAGTACATGGAGATTAAGCTAGCCAGTCGAAATATGTGGGACAAGTTACAAAAGGCCTTCAAGGAAGAATTTAGATTGCTCTAGGGTGACAATGAAATTGTTGCAGAAATATACAACACTAGGCGAAAAAAGCATGAGAATGTGAGAGCGTACAATTGTCAGCTCAAGGAATTATTGGTAAAATTTGAGAAAAAACCAGCCCACAAATTGAAAAAAAGATGGTTCATCAAAGGTCTAATTCCTTCATTATGAAAAAATGAAAGTAGCACCACCTTCATCATACACAAAAACATACAACAAAGCTATCGATATAGAAAATGAGAACAAAATGTCTTTACTAAACAAAAAAATGAAGATGGTGACCCAAATACAAGCAATGAAAACAAACCAGAATCAGTTCAAGCATTACAGAGAGATATGCTCCATATGGTGAAGGAATTAAAAGCAAACAAAGAATCCAACAAAGAACCTAAAGATTTATGGTGTGTGTCTTAGTGTTTTAATTTCTCTTTGGAGACAATACAAAACATAATAGTATGCGACGTTGAACCTCTCTTCAAATTGTAAAAGGAAGCTCCCTGGAAAATTAAACTAACTCTAAACTCTAAGCTATAGATAAAATACACAGTTATTCACACTTTAGAATATTTTCTAGGAGTTTTGCATAAATGAAATAAATTTTTGCCCTATCTTTTCTTGTCTCGAGAAAGAGCACAAGATCTAAAATGGTTTTCCCACAAACAAGATTTTATAAGTTTAATAAGATCTAACTAAAACTCAAGCTAACCACACTCCTGTTCATTAGCTAAACACAAAAACCAATAAATAGAGGAAAACAAGATTATAAAAGGAACACCAGATTTAACGAACAACCATAAATAATCCCAAGGATGAAATTGCCAAGTTGCATACAAAGTTGCCACTTACATAGATGAATGATATCAATACAAAGCTTGATATCACATGCTTACTATCAATCTAGCCTCCGAAACACAATATGGATTCAATACAAACACATGCACACAAAAAAGCAATCATTTGAATAATAATCTACATTAACCCATATTTCATGAGTAATGGTTCACAAAAAACCATCTCTCATGAGAATGAATGGTCCACTTCGCACTCATTTCATCTAGGTAATGCTGATAGATTTGAAGTACCAAGAGGTCACCCATCCCAATACTACTTTGGCTCTAGTACATTTAACCATGGAGTTTCCCCCACAATTAATCCCACTTATGTGTGCTATCCCATTTGCAAAACCTTTAGGAAGCATTGTGCCCAATGAACCATTCATTATAGAGCTCCACAGTTCATTCAATTTTATACAAGTGGTGTTTTCGTAATGCATCGACTTATGTGATATGATTGTTGGAGATTCAGCTGTGTAGTTGTGAGTCAATATAGACCCATATTTAATGAATAACAATTCACATGAACCAATCTCTCATGAGAATGAATTATCCACTAAGCACTCATTACATCTATGTGATGCTAACGCAGGTGAAGCACTAGCTCTTCTCATGAGGCCACCCATCCTAATACTAATTCAATTCCAGTGCACTTAACCATGGTGTTTCCCCATAATAAAGACCACTTAACCTGTTATGCCATTTTCAAAACCTTTTGCAAGTGTTGTGCCTTATGAACCATTCATTATGGAGCTCCCTAGCTCAATCAATTTTATACGAGTGACATTTTCACAATGCATCAAATTATGTGATATCATGTTAACTATCGAATGAATCCTAAAAACGACGTAATATGATTTTCCAAGATTCAATTGCATAGTTTCAAGTCAATCTCCATTGATCCATATTTAATGAGTAGCAGTTCACAAGAACCCATCTTTCATGAGAATGAGAGATCCACTTAGCACTCATTGCATCTAGGTGATGCTTGCAAGGGTGAATCACATCCCAATACTACTCTGGCTAAAGTGCCCTTAATAATGGAGTTTCCCCATTCAATATAGAGCTCCATAGCTCATAAACTTTTATACAAGTAGCACTTTTGCAGTGCATCAAATTATGTGATACAAATTTTCAAGATTCAGCTGAATAGTTTCAACTTTCAAGTCAATCTCCATTGACCCATATTTCATAAGTAGTAATTCACAAGATCCCAACTCTCATAAGAATGAATGGTCCACTTAGCATTCACTAAATCTAGGTGATACTCACAAGGGTGAAGCACCAATACTTCCCATGAGGCCACCCATCCCAGTACTACTCTAGCTCAATTGTGCTTAACTATGGATATTCCCCTATAATTAATTCACTTAGCTTGCTATCCCATTTGCAAAACCTTCGAAAAATTTTGTGCCTTATGGACCATTAACTATGGAGCTCCCTAGATCACTAATTTTTTTAAGTGTGATTTTGGCTTCGCAATGCATCACATTATGTGATAATTTTTTGGGATTCAGCAACATAGTTTCAAGTCAATTTGCATTGACCCATATTTGTTGAGTAATGCTTTGCAAGAACGCACCTCTAATGAGAATGAATGGTCCATATAGCACTCATTGAATCTAGGTGAAGCTCACAGAGGTGAAGCACTATGACTTCTTCGGATCCCGATATTGCTCCCACTCAAGCACACTTAACCATGGAGTTTCCCCCACAATCAAGCCCACTTAGCTCGCTATGACATTTGTAAAATTTTCAACAAGTGTTGTGCCTTATGGATCATTCATTATGGAACTCCCTAGCTCGATCAATTGTATACAAATGGTGTTTTCACAGTGCATCAAATTATGTGCTATGATTCTTCAAGATTCATCCATGTGGTTTCAAGTCAATCTACATTAACCTAAATTTCATGAACAGTGGTTCACAAAAACCCATCTCTCATGAGAATGAATGGTGTAATTAGCACTTATTGCAACTAGGTGATACTCACATGGTTGAAGCACCTAGACTTCTTGGAAGGTCGCCTATCTTAATATTACTCTAGCTCAAGTCCATTTAACAATTAAGTCTCCCCCACAATCAAGCCCACTTAGCTTGCCAACCCATTTCCAAAACCTTCAGCAAGTGTTGTGTCTTATGAACCATGCATTATGGAGCTCTCTAGCTCATTCAATTTTATAGAAGTGATGTTTTCGCAATGTATCAAATAATGTGATATGACTTTTCAAGTTTCAAACTCATAGTTTTAAGGGAATCCAAATAGACCTATATTTTACCAAATTAAAGAGAACCATTAATGTTAGCAAGGAGTCTAGGTGACGATGAATTGTATGCATTTGTTCAAGCAATCAAAAAAGAAAGCACAACTTGTTAGGTAAGGAAACAATCATTCACTATATTCATCAACCTCTTTGATATTTGCAAGCACAAACTAAAGTATACAAAGCAAGGCGTTATAAATGGATGTCAACAATGAAAATAAAATTGAATTCAGACTATGGCCATGCCCAAAAATTACTGGCAGGCTACAGAAGTACACCTCCAAAAGCGTAACAAATTAATTCCCCACACAAAGAAGAAATAAAGAATATAACATACCAACCTTACAGAGCCTCAATTTGAAAACCAAGCTTTAAAGAAGGACAAGCCACACTTAGATTTTTGTCTGAAAGAAGATTTTCTTGTACAAATAAACTAAACAATGTTCTTTTCCATCATTGTTTTATATGACTCATCCCCCACTACTTGTTTAATTGTGAAACAATAACAAAAGTGCGCCTCAATCACATCTAGTAACAAAGTTATAAAAGGACTTCCTTTTAGTCTAGTTCTAATCTAACCAATAAGGACACACACTTTAAACTTGCGTTTCAAGGAGAAAATGTTAAGGGATGATTTGACAATATTTATTATATGTTAGGTTGTCTGCAGTTGCACTCTTTAACTTTTGAGCATGGTTTAAATCATGCCAAGTGTGCCATTGTTGCATATCATGATTCCAAAGATCTCCCCAAAAAAACAAGCCTTCTCTTGTCAATTTTTTCCAACAAAGGTGAGAGATCAAGCTGACCACATGGGAAACTAACTGTCTATATTAGCCTCAACGCTCGATATAAAGCATCATATGGATGCTAGGAGTGAAGATAATCTTTTACTAATTGCCAAGCAGCCCAAATTCACTTATGAGGTTTTGACCCTAAGAGCTTAAATGCATTACCATAATCAATCATATCACAAAATTAAATTTGGGGGCCTAATTCCCTAAAAGTGTTCAGCAATGTGAATGTATAGCAAAGTAAGATCTACATTGGAACATCACCATCCAATGTTCTTAGTAGCTACTTTCCTGCAAGGACTGCACCTTGAGCTATTGAATGTCATTATAGGATCCATCATCTTTATTTAATGCAGGAAGTGGAGGATGAGTAACACTTTATTTTCAAGTATTGTCTATTGTGAGATCCAATGGAGGAGTCATTATTTGTATAGAGATTGGGGAGGTTCTCTATCAACTTTCTTCTAGTATCTTGATTAGAAGTGCCTAGCCCTTCTTTTTTTTTGTAAGAGGTTGCCATTTTCAAGTGTACGACATTTTAGGGTGGGGCTAGAGATACCAGGCTGATCACCTTCTTTTTTGAGCCCATCTCAAATGTTGGAGGTGCTAAACACCCTTTGAATATTGTTGATTTGCCCGCAAATGGAGAAAATTCAATCGATGTTTATCTTCATGTACTGCTACTGGCACAACCTTACCCTCTAACCCTCATTCTAGGGGTTGTGGATTTATCTCCTTTCAACGGCAAGGGCCTTCTAGTTTTATTTTCCAGCAACCCTAGTCACAAGGATAGCACCCATTAATAGTTTTCTCTCTACCTCTAGAGGTGCTAAGGGGAGTACCTTGCTTGCTCCTCAGACACTTTCCTATCAATATTATCAGGTTCTTCCTTAGACCTCATGTGCTAGTGGATGATGATGTCATTAGTACTTCTACCCAAGCTTTCCTACAAACACGTGATAGTGTCAACATCCAATCTTTGTCTCCAAATTTGATCTTCATAAGCTTCGTTTTTCATTGAGACATCTTTCCAAACACATGGTTATTTTTATGGTTTGGGTTTTAACCACCTTGGTTTTGCCCCTTCCAACTATGCTTACATTATTTGTGTTTTGGTTGTTTTTTAATCCTAGGGATCTTTTACCCCAGTACTTTTTAATGTAATCAGAAGTAATTTCGAGTCCCATTGACATGCTTTACTCAATTTTGGACATTAATATGATTTCTTTCTTTCTGATGTGAGAGATTACAAATTTCCCTTGATCTCTTGGTAAAATGCACAGCTCCCAAGCTATCAAAGGAAACCCTTTCATGTGTCCTTGCTTATCCCAAAGAAAGGGCACTTTATCTCTAACCCGCCTGAAAGGGGAAAAGACATGTCAAGAGTAGATATATTCTGCTGATGAATTTTTTATGCAATATCATGATTTTCCCAGCTAGAGGAAGATCAGGACTACTTCAGACATATAAGTTTCTTGGATTTCATAATTCTCCATTGTCATTAGTCACTAAGAGAGTTGAGTACCAAAGAGGACACCCTAGTATCAAATGCATTCAATTAGATTCATGAGGCTCATCTTGACCAATAAGAAAGGCCTCTGTTTTTTCATCCCTTACCAATACGCCAACAACTTGAGGAAATGTATCCAAACATAGTATCGTGCCTTTAACTAATTGTCGAGTCAATTCAGAAGTTGACACTAAATCATCAGCAAAATTCATAGTAACAGTCAGCTACCTCATGCTAAAAAAAATTTCTTTATTTTCGTCTACAATCTAGTAATCTCCAACAAACATCCAATTAGATAGTTGCAATCACATACAACCATGGAGCAAGAGGACAGCCCTACCAGATGGACCTCTGTAAATTAATAGGTTTTGAGGGAATTTCATTCACACTAACAATTGTGGCACTTAGGAACACAGAGTTGACATCACCCTATGCAAAAAGGAGTCAAAGCCTAGTCAACCAAACATGGTCAAAATGAAGTTCCATTCAATCAGTTTTGTCAAAGTCTATTTTCAAAAACAGATCTTTTTGACCAAAATCACAAGTCTAGGTTATAGTCAGATTGTTCCATTTTGACACCCTAAGCAACAAGCAGTTCAATGCTCATAGAAAGAGCTTTCAAAAGAATTTTGTTTAAAACATTAAGCAGCCTACTAGGATGCCATCTACCTATCATTTCTCTTTTGGATCACTTTGGGAAGAGTTTGACGAGGCCATGTGTTGACCAACTCAACCATGTTTCCACTTCTGTTAGATTCCTAACACATTTTTAAATAGGTTGGCCATATCGCATATCAAATCTTCTTATAGAATTAAATTGAAAGACATTTTAGACCTAGAAATTTCTCACCCTTTGTGTTCTCAATAGCATTCCTCTACTCCTCCAACTCTATCACCGTGGGGAATTAAGCCATCTCATAATTTTAACTTGCATAAGTTATCATTAGCAGTAGAGACTAAGAACATGGTACATTAGGTATATAATTAAGTAATTCAATTCTAACATGTTTCAAGCTTGAACACATCACATAAGACTCTCCGCTGGAAATTAGATAGATTAAGAGGATTGTAGATTATGGCATGTTGCTTAAAAGAAGAAATTTAGTAAATGAGTTTTAGTTGGTAGTTTATTGAGATTTTGATTGGTTCCAATCAATTGATGATAGAAAATCAATGACTATCTACATTTTTCAGCATAATACATCTTATTTCTTGGCAACAACTGGCTCACAATGGCTTTAACATGAACAAAAGCTAAATTAAGCTACAGTTATGACACGTAAGTAGCTTTTTTGGTTGAGAAGGTTACTTGTTGACTTGAAGATGTAGCAAAGATAGGCAAAAACCTTGCTTTGGATACTGAGTGTATTGAAACTAGTGAAGAATCTCATTTATGACATTGATGCAGATCTTATGAATACTCAGGGAAGAGAACATCATTTTTGAGATTGGTATTTTATGGTGAGCAGACACGTAGCAATAAACAAAAATTTAAGTGCACGGATAACTGCAGAAAGTCATTCCTAGTGAAGCATACACTGGGGAGGACCTAATGCCAATTGGAATTTCACCCATCATGTCAAATTCATCGATTGTACAGGTTTCAATGATCTTGGGCAGGGGAGGACCCCCATAACCCTGCTAGGGTAAAGGAAGGGAGAGCAACAGTTGATTATGTTGACCTTGCTCCATGTGGTAGGACAATGGTGTGTAGAACCTTATGGGTTCAGCTGCTATTGGGATCACCAAACATATATAGACACATTGATGTGCACTATTATTTTACATGGCAACTTGTTGAAGGACAAGAGGTAAAGTTGCAATATAGTGTGTGCTAAGGGCAACTTCATTATGTACCTTGGTTGAGAGATTTTTTTCAAGTTCAACAATATGCTTGGCGTTGGGAACAATGTAGTACATACACAATATGACCACTAAATGGGCAGGAGGACTTAAAACAATATTGCATAAGGGTCATATTAAGTACGTACACAATATGACCACTAAATGGGCAGGAGGACTTAAAACAATATTGCATAAGGGTCATATTATGTAATGACTTCAACCAATTTTAATATAAAATATTTACCACTTGATCACCAAGGTCCCATGAACGTGAGCCGAGAGCATAGGTGAATAAATATTATTAGTTAGCAGTTTCTAATCACCAAGATCCTACGAGGGTGAGGTGAGAACATACAATGGATGAATAATGATTTTTATATATATTATTCAAATAAACAACAATGCCTGAAAGATGCAGCAATAGATTGCATGAACAATACAAATATGTTGGAGCTAATAAATATATTCAAATGTGTCAGAATATCATCAAATAGACAACATATAAATATGAACCAAATCTGCTATTACAGTATGTTGCTGCTCCAAATACAAATACCTGCTAGAGAATAAAACAAAATCTTTCCACACAAAATACAATCTTTGAATGAGATTGCCCTCAGGAAACCAATGGGGTTTTGTCCCTCGATCTCCAAATCCAAGAGCTTTCATCCTTGAATTGATAGTTGAACACAAGGCTCAGGCTATTACAGAAATTATATGAAAAATCGCAATCATCTCAAAGGCAACAAAGCACCTCAATATATAGCACCAGCAGGGCACAAATTCCAATGCCCCATTTTCCCTCGCAAAGAAAGCAATTAAATATTAATGAGATTCTTTCCTCAAAATAGCCACTGGTTTCTCATGAATACCAACTTGTAACTCCTCATTAATGAGCTGTTATAGAGTTTATCGTGAAGAAGCTACCAAACTTCTTAGGGGTTATAACACCTCTTTCGAGAAATCCACACCCCCATAAGCTATTATTATTTTATTTGTTACTTCTATGTCCCCAAGCCATGGCCCTTTTATTAAAATACTCTTATTTCCTTATCAGGTAAATAAGGATAGGCCCACATTAGCTAATTAATCAAAAAGGGGCATTACAGGTCCGCCCTTCCCAAATTGCTTGCCCACAAGCAATGCAAAGTTGGGTGCTCAATAATCTCTAATCCCTCCCATGCGGCATCTTCTACAGGTAGGTTCCTCCAACAAACCAAGTATTTTCTTACTATTTAATTCCCTAGCTTCTTCACTCATGTGTCAATGATGGCATCTAGCACCAAAATGAGCTTCCCTTCATCATCCATGGGTGGCAAATCAACTGACGGTGTAATACATCATCCAAGTGCCTTTTGAGGCAAGACACTTGGAAAACAATGTGAATTTTATTGTTTGTTGGCAATTCCAACTCATAAGCAACTTCACTGTGTTATGTCCCTTTTTTGAACTAGCATCATGGAGAAGACCTCTAGCCTATCATCATTTCCCGTAGGCTAAAGGACTAAGCAATGGAAATAGATTATAATATTATTTTTAGGTTGGGCCCGATAATTTTATATTTAAGGGGCAACTTAATATAATATTATTTTATTTCATTAAAAAAAAAGTATTTTTAAACACTTAATTAATAAAAAATATTTTTAAATACTTTTAAGGGAAATTTAAATCCAAAGGACCAATTTGGAAGGGAATAAAAAGGTGACGCTCAACTTCATTTCATCATCAAGATTTCATTTGGCAATCTTCATTTTGGAGCTTCGTATTCGAGTTGGCATCCAAGGACGAAAACCCTTGGCTGTTTGGCAGATTCTGGAGGAGGAAAACCCTCCTAAATTTTCATTTCCAGATTTGGGAAAAAAACCCTCATCTCCATCTAGGGCATTTCCACACATGGGTTGCATTGGAGCTGGTTTTGGACGATTTCATGCGAGATTTCAAAGTTTTGGATTTGCAAGCAAATATTTGTATTTTGTCAAGAGGACTCACATTGCATTTTCAAATATCTCTGCAATCATTGTTGTTGATTTTCATCTATTTTAGGGCGCTGGCATAATTCAGATAATTTGGGGGTTTGCATGGTGGATTTTCCGAGTCATTCATATATATTTTACTATTGTTGATGCTAGATTTGTGAGCCACACCAATCTACCATCCAACAACAGCTTTGTTATCTTCTACATATCATTAGACGAGGAGCAATTGAGATCCCAAGAGGGTCGCAATGTATAGAGGATTCCAAATAGCTGATCGCAAGCTTCCACATACAGTTCACACCATTCAGGATATTGTTTTCAGGGTTTGAGCGCTGAATTGCTGCCTACAGTTACCATCCACAGTCAGTATAGTAGAGTTCGGGAGTGTTTTGGGATCGCTGGGAGGTTATACTTCACTGACCCCGACATAGGAGGCAGCACTGCATGTTAGAAGCATATCACAGGCCTACCGTGGGTTCATATTGTGTGTGCAACACCTTGGATCACTGCCATAGCAGCATACAGAGCCTTATTCATTGTGTGCAGCACCTTGGATCGCTGTCATAGCAGCATACAGAGCCTTGTTCATTGTGGTGACATTACTATTGCTCCAAGCAGTCCGCATCCTATTAATCAGGCTCATTTCTATATTTGTAAGTGCAGAATTATGAAGTTTAAAATTATGTAATTGGGAATGCAGTATTATATAAGTTTCAAATTGTGTAAGTTGTGTTATTTTATGTAATAAGAAGGTTGTGATATCAGTTTGTTGTTGGTAAAACATAGTTTGCTTATCATTCAAAGTGTAATCTCAGTTTGTTGTTCATTGGTTATCAACATGTTGAAATTGTCAATTTCGAATATTATGATATGAGAAAGGGTTCCAAATTTGTTATAGTTGCTGTAGCTATTTGTATTCCTTATTATTTCAGTTTGTAAACATTCAGAAAACACAAAAAAATCAGAAAACTACAAAAATTATAAAAAGGGGACATTACACATTGACCCTTCTCACAACTCTGTAAGGTCCATAGAAGTGAGGTTTGAGCTTTTCGACCCCACGTCGCTTAATGGAAGTCTGCCTATAAGGTTGTAGGTGTAGAAAAACAATGTCTCCAGCCTTAAATGACCTCTCAATGCAGTGTTGATTTGCATATAACTTCTGTTGATTTCGAGCCTGTTGTAGGTGATCCTTGAGTGACCTCAAAATATCTTGGTTATGCCTACCAAGTCACTAACTCCTGGTACCCTTTTGTTAGTGAACAACATATCTGTGAATGTTAATGCATCATATCCATACAAAGCCATAAAGTGAGTCATAGCAATGGACATGTGATGGGTGGTATTATAGCAATACTCCCCAAGATGCAACCACTTGACCCATGTTGCCTACTAGTCTATGACATAGTTTCTTAAATATCCTTCAACCCACTTATTCACTATTTTTGTTTGTACATCTGTCTATGAGCGATAACTAGTACTAGGAGTAAGCTCAGTACTAGCCAAACGAAACAACTACTGCCAAAGGAGCTAAGGAATCTACTATCCCTGTCATTAAAAATTGTAATCCATGTAGCCTACATATTTCTCTGTAAAATAAATCAGCTACCTAGTGTGCTCTAAATCCTATAGGAATGGCAAAGAAGTGTGCAAACATAGTTAATATATCCACTACAACATAAATGCAATCCTTGTCATTTACCTTTGGGAGGCCTGTGATGAAATCCATGGATACACTTCCCCATTTTTGGTTGGGAATAAGCAATGGTTGTAGCAAACCTGTAGGAAAAACATGCTTTGCTTTATTTTTCTGGCAAGTTGTACATTCCTTGATATGTTTGAGTACATCTTCCTTAAGGCCCTTCCAAAAGAACCTTTCTCTTCTATGCCTATAATGTCCTGCCATAGGTGCATCATGCAATGCTTTCAAAATCTTCTCGTTCATTTTAGATTTAAGCACTACGAAGATTCTATCCTTATACAAAATGAGACCATCTGTCACTACATACTTGTTGTCCTTCACACTTTCGTCTAAGATATTAGTAGCAAAGATATTCGTAGCATATTCTGCCATAATGGAAAGCTTCCAATTAGCAAAAATGGTGGAAATGTAATATAGAGTAGGCATTCCAGAGAGGGCATCAGCAACTACATTATTTTTACCTTTCATATGCTCAATATCAAAATCATAAGCTTGAAGCTTACTAACCCATTTTTGTTGCCTATCATTTAGGTCATGTTGGCCAAGAAAGAACTTCAAACTGTTTGTTATGTTCTCACCACAAATCTTATACAAACTAAATATTATTTGAACTTAGCCAAAGCATGCATGATGGAAAGCATCTCTGTTGTAGATAGAAAAACCCCTTTCTGAATCTTTGAACATCCTGCTCTCAAAGGCTATGGGGTGCCCTTTCTGCATGAGTACTACTCCAATTTCCTCTCTTGTAGCATCACATTCTACAACAAATGGTTGTGAGAAATATGGAATAGCAAGTACAAGGCATGAACTAGTTACCTCTTTAATCTTCTCGAAAGCCTCTTGAGCTTGGTCAATATATCATCAAAGGACACAAACAAATTTTCTCAATTGACCACTGAATACCTAATTCATGGTATACTGAAAGTGGCCAGGGCATTTGTCAAACCAAATGGTTTGACCAAGAACTCAAAGTGCCCAAAGTGGCATCTAAAAGTTGTCTTGTGCACATCCTCATCACACACACGAATCTAATGGTAGCCTCATCTCAAGTCAATCCTTGAGAAGTAGACTACTCCATGCAACTCGTCAATGAGCTCATCAATCTTGGGAATAAGATATCTATTTTTGATAGTCTTCTTGTTCAATGCTTTGTAATCAATGCACATCCTCATTGTACCATCATTTTTCTTCACCAGAACCACAAATGATGCAAATGGACTAGAATTGGGTCAAATATGGCCCATCTCCAATAATTATTTCATAGCCTTTTGTATTTGAATCCCCTATCTAGTGCCAAACCTAGAGGCATATCACTAAACACAATATTATGCTTATCCAAAATGGTTTGCATGTCAACATGATGCGTGCAATGCTTACCCAAAGATGAAGTAGTAGGCATGTCAGCTCCATGGACAGATAATTTTGTCAAAATTCTTCATGGGAATATAACCATTGTATTCCTAGGACCATATGTGTTTCTTCTAGTCCCACAACATAGAAATCATCAAACACTTTATAATCACCAAAGGATAACTTGAGTTGTTGAATTACCTTGGTGCATGGAATAGTGAATCCATAAGTGACCATGGCATTGAATTTGGTGAAGTCTTCTATAACAACCCAACTAATTTTTTTTAAAATTTTTACAATATAGAAAGATGCAAATGCAAGCCCTTGCACTTTCTGATCACCCAGATCCCAATGTGGGCAAGGTGAGAGCATACGGTGTTCAAAAACACTATCTAGAAGAATGCAATACTCGAAAAGTACATTACATAGATCTTCCAAACTGCTGCAATTTTTTCTACATTTTCTTTCCTGAAGCCAGAGGATTAACTAAGGAAGCTATGGTCCAAAATTCAGCTTTCAATCATCAATATTGAGTTATTGCAATTTTATGTTTTTTCATAAATTCGCTCTCCAGGCCACAAATCATGAAATTTTTCTGATATTTTTACATTCTGGAAAGCTCGTGAAAATTCACTAGAGGTATATTATTTGTATTTTTAGCTTTGAGACCAACAACATTGTTAATTGATCAGGTCAAAGTTTAGTCAACTAGATTTGGTAGCAAGGTGATCTATTGAAAGAATTTCTCTTAAAACCCTAGTCTCAACTGGGTTTCTTGATTTTAATAAATAGAGATGCACTAGAATGGTAGCACAATTATAAAAGAGCTTATGGTAAAAGTATAGCATGGGACATACATTTTGTGATACACTTAACAGGTGAAATTAAACAATGGTATGCACCATTGCATAAGGATATTTCTTCTTTGGATGAACTGGAACAAGCTTTCTTAGAAATGGACACCAAAAGAAAAAATAGAAGTAGAAGACGAAGAAGGAGAAGAAGACAAAGAAAACAAACAAGAACAAGAACAAGAAGAACAAGAAGGAGAACAAGAATGAGAATGAGAAGAAAAAGAGTATGATGAAGATAAGATGAAGGATACAAGTTCATGCACTTTAGCTTCAAAGAAGGAAGATTCAATCCTTCAATTTCATGGATGTATTCAAAAGGCAAAGGTTATTGTTTTTGTAAACCCTAGCAGCAAGTATAACTTCATCAACATGGAATTCGCCAAGAAACTACAGGTACAAGCAAAGCACATCAAGGACAATCAAATAGTGGGTAAGAATATTCAAATTCTTGAAGATTTAAACTCTCCATGGATAAGTATGTTTTTGCATTCAAACTTTTATTCTTTGAATATGGATGGGTTGGATATTGTTCTTGGTTATCCTTGGTTAGAATCTTCGGGAACAATAAACATTAATGTGCAAACGAAGTTCATGAAACTTTGGTATCAGAGGAAAAAAGTTACATTACAAGATATTACATAATGAAGACCAAAGGAAAGTCGACATAGACCAAGTTCAAGAAGCTACTGAAGAGTGCACCAAAGAATTAAAGGGCAAACAGAAGGAGACAAATATAAAGAAAAGAGAGTAAAAGTTTGTTCCCCTTCCTGGGTCAACAAAGCAAGCAACAACAAAGGGTGAAGAAACAAATAAGGTTCCAAAGTTAGTAAAAGGTCCAATATATAGGCATCCACATCATTATGAGAGGCAAGAATCATAGAGGCATGATAATACATAGAATCAACAACCCAATCACTACGGATCTTGTAGTGCCCCTCTAGTTTCACCTTGGATGTACAGGTGGTCGAACTAAGGAGCATGAAGATGAATGTAAATAATCGGAATACTTAGGTTAGTATATTTTATCAATGAACCTTGTTGCAATACGGATAATTCACATGCTCTGACATTGCCTTGCGTTCAGGTGATTATCATGTTGATTTTACTATGATTGTCATATGTTAGAATTGAGTTTTATGCGACCAATTCTATATCATAGGAGGTTATGATGTTTTGTGTGGATCAATCGTATTATGAGTATCATGCGACTATCTGATGATGGTTCTTACTTAGTCATTCAATAACTGATTGCTATGTGTGATGTATTATGTTGTTAATCGTCTATGTTTATAATTAGATGATACAGTTATGTTCCCTAGAGATGTTAGTTGATCATGTAGTTTAAATGATGAAATTAGTTGTTATTTTATCTAGTGATTAATGCAAATACTTGTTTAAAAAAAATATTTTCGCATTTTCTTGTTTAGTTAACTCTCTAGGGTTGCATGACGGGGCATTACAAATCTACATGGAATCAAAGAAACAACTACAACAATCAATGGCATCGCAGAAGTAATGGCTATTCATGGAAAAAAAGGACATACTATGATGAAGAATGGAATCAAATAGGTGTAGTGAAATGTGGATCAAGGATGGGATCTAGGTACTATCAAGCTAAAAACACTGCAAAGATCACCTATGGATGGTTGGATGATAGGACATGGCATCATATTTGTAATGACTTGCAGCAATCTTACTATTTGGCTTCTTCTCATGTTTCCGGGATGAAACACGTCAAGGGATGGCATGTTATGTACCTAGGGATATGATATTATAATGTATATAAGAGGATGGAGATGCCGACATGTTGCACACATCCTACAAGTTAGTTATATTGGGTCATGTGGACAACCTATGTAATTAATTATATTAGGTAATGAGTAGGCCTACATTGGGTTTAATGTTTTACCCCTCCATTATGTTATTAGGAGGTCTATATAGAGAAGGTGAATATCACTGTAAGGATATGTGTTTAGTATGATATTATGCTTGGGATCTCTCAGAGATATAGTGTGGAGTGGCTTCTTCCATATGGAGTATTGTATGGTGTTACCCTACATCAAGGATTTACTCTATTTCTGCATATATTGGATATTAGGGCATCTTGGCCCACGAACATCTCTTGTGTTGTGTCATCTATCTTCTACATTGTATTATTTCAATTATTATGTGTGTTGATCTTATCACAATATCTTGAAATAATTGATAAATGATACAATGGCTTTGAAGTCTTCAGATTTCTCTTGATATTCTTCAAAAAGTCTGTCAAGCTCCTCCACGAAAGAAATCTCAAGTTCCGATGTCTCTTTCAATAGAGACATGGGCCTAGCAAGTTTTGGGATGAAACTAACCGTTGGTCCATTATTTGTGGATGAACTTTCTCCTCTTTGTGATGTTCTAGTATGACCTTGATTCTACAAAGGAATGGCAATGGGCATATTATTCTGGATTTGTAGTAGCCATGTCAATAATTTGATCATTCTTTTTTGCCCCATTGTCAAAAATTCTGTCATTCTTTCTCACCCATTTGAATCCCTATCATGGTATCCTAAAATAAACCTGCTCCTTCATCTATCAAAGGTCTTTCAGCATTCCCCATGATTCACAGGCTAGTAGGAAGTTAGCTCTGATATAAAATATTTACCACAATAATGACCTCAACAAATTTTAATATTAAATACTTACCATTTTCTAATCACCAAGGTCCCGTGAGGGCAAGGTGAGAGCATACAGTGAGTAAATATTATAATTCAACACTTTTTGATCACCAAGATCCCATGAGGGCCAGGTGAGAGCATATGGTGGATGAATAATGATTTTTATATATATTATTCAAATAAACAATGCCCGAAAGATGCAACAATAAATTGCACTAACAATATAAATATGCTAAAGCTAATAAATATATTCAAATATACCAGAATATCATCAAATAGACAACATATAAATATGAATCAAATCTACTATTGCAATATGTTGTTGCTCCAAATACAAATACTTGCTGAAAAACAAAACAAAAGCTTTCAACACAAATTCAACCTATGAATGAGATTGCCCTCAGGAAACCAAAGGGGTTTCATCCTCCGATCTCCAAATCCATGGATTTTCGTCCATGAATTGATATTTGAGCACAAAGCTTAAGCTATGATAAAAATAATATGAAAAATGGTAGTCAACTTAAAGAAAACCAAGCACCTCAATACATAGCACCAGAAGGGCACAAATTCCAACACCCCATTTTCCCTCCCAAAGATCGTGTTGATGATTGTTTTTCAACAAGTCAACAATAGAGTAAAACACCAGAGTATCCCACTCTCTCTTGAATAAAGCTCTTCAACGGCTAAACTATGTGATCCAGTGAAGTAACTCCAAGGTTCCTTATTTATGATTCATGATGGGTTAACTCAGTGATTACATGTGATCTTGTTGATAATCACAAAGGGACTTACATTAGATTCTTCTTCTTTCATTAAGTTAATTCCTCCTTCAGTATGGATGACATATATACAAGGTCTCAATGATAAAGAAAAGTAAAAAGATAAAGGTTTAAGGAATCTAATCTAAGGTCAATGAAGCAATGATGATGTATGAATAGACAAACTCCTTGATTAACCTAACTTCACTTCGCCAAGGATGCCTACAACTACATGAAGTTGGTGCAATCTCCTAAGGTTACGCGAATGGTTTTCAAATCATGAAAGCTTATGTAAGCACCCATCAGATGGCGCAGCTCAAACAAGCATCCACAATTGAACTTATGCAAATAAGGCTCAGACTAGCTTTACACAACACTTCATTAGCGATGAATGTTAAAAGCGTGAGCTAGGAGTTGATCAAATATTCAATACAACATACATTACATCAAAAAGCTTCTAATCTACTTCTAATCTAATTTGAAACATTGTGCAGAAGCACCTTCATAAACTGATGCTTCATAGACTAAATTTTGGAGTTTGATTAAATTTGTATGCTTTCACATTGTAATGAGGTTTATCAAGTCATTGTTATGTATTAGAGGTCACTAGGAAGTTCAAATATGCAAAATATTGCATATAATGTAAAGGTTGTCATGTAAAATTGGAAAAAGATGCAATAGGATGGAAGATGAAAGGTCATGAAGGTTTGATTCGCTGTAGGAAGTTAGAAATCAGTTGGAAACTAAAAAGTCTTGATGAGATGCCTTTAAAAAAGGCCTTGTAACATTTAGAAATTCGTGGGTGATTGAAGGAATGAAATGGAATGTTAAAAAAGCACTGTTTTTCTGTATTTTCTTCAGAAAATTTGCTGTTTTCAGCCTTGTACGGAACTGTACGGACTCATAGGCGTGTGCAAGTGTATGTATGTGATAGTACAGACAATCACCCTCCATTTCCTTTTCGTTTCATGCATTTTGGTTTCGTTTTGTGAAAGATATTGCATTTTTAGTAAAAACTGTCAAAACCCTGATTTAGAGTAACCTATTTTGGGAAAAACGCCATAACTTTTGTTTCCACCGTTGGATCTTTATATAACGTGGGGAAAATGTCTTTAACTATGTTATCTACAATTTGACTGAAGCGATCAACCTCATTGTGTGTTGTGTGGAAGTTATGTATGACTGTTCGTGGCATTTCATAGTGACATTTCTGAGTTTGAACCCTTGTAGCAGAATTACCAGTCCGTTTTTAGAGCACATTTTCCAAAACAACCCAAACCCATTCTGGAGTATGTTGTGGGGAGGCATAATGGGTATCTATTTCATGTCTAAGAGTTGCATTTGGATATCTGTATAAAAAGTTATTGGGACTGTTCTCTGTTTGTCGGGCTACTTACCTTTCTTGGGGTTTGTGAAGGAACTAGTAGTTCGAAGTTTGATCCACCTTTGCCAATGGATGGGATTGGATCTAATACATGTCCAAACACCATTTCCAAGAAGAATTCAAGAACTTTAACTACTGTTCCCACTTTTCCATGAAGATCCTTGTTTTTGGGCTCATTGGTGTAGTTGAACCTTGTTGAATCAATTCCTCTTCCTTGCATCCCATATGCTCTGCATCAAAACACCTCTCCATTTCATCAAGATACAGGAAACCATGTTATTTCACTATGTTACCGGTTCTTTGCAGGGGACTGCTGGGTACTGGTTCGGTTCGAACTGGGTCCTGGTCCTGGTCCGGTCCTCCAGGGGATTCGGCCAGGGTCCTTCAAATGCCCTGTGGGTTCTTCTGAGACGAACCCGAGAGAACCCAAGGAGAACCCAGACAAAATTTGCTATTGAACATGAGTATTTATTATTTATTTTGCTTGTCTTGATTGTCATCATTGTTTCCCTATGACCACTCTTATAATAGAAGATTCATTGAAAGAATGCAAGCTTAATTAGGCATGTTCTGAGCATCAAAACCCATTAATATTGACTAGCTAAACTACAGAACTTGCACATCATCATAACATATGATTGAACAGTGAGTATTAGTAACTGGGAATCTTTTGAGTTCCCTGGTAATATTCAGTAATTGAACATCAAGACCTTGAAAATCTTTTAAAGAACTCTTGATTTTAAACACTATTTGGATTCGAAATTTCTTAGAGTTGCCATGTTGGTTTAAGGACAATGGATGTAAGTTGTGCACTCTCAGACAAAAAAAATTAATAGTTCTTTCTTAAATCTATGTGGATGTGGGATGCAGAAGCAACAAAAAATGCAAGGGAATGAGTGCAAGCAAGAATGCATGTTGTTGAACCTGATGTTACCAAAATCGTGATCAGAAAAAATCAGAAAGAGACCAGAAACTAAAAAATCGGGAAAATCATAAAATCAGAAACAAATCAGAACACAGAATGAACCCACTAACCAGAAATATGTCCACTTCTTTCATTAAAAATATATTTTTGACATGGGCCATTACATCAACACGTGACAAGGAGATACAAGGTAGAGACAACATACACATAGGTATGATATTCGTGTTTGACTAATTGACATTGTAGTGTTTTTAGTTTTTAATACTATGGAGGTTTTGTTTATTATATGATCATATTCATGATGCTATGGTATTTTGAACTTAATTACTGCTGCAAATATGAATATATTCCTGATTTTTATATGTTTTTGTATGGACGAACCCACACCCAAAAAAAATTTTGACCAAACCCGCAAACCGAACCCCCGAACCCGAACCCGAACCCGAACCCGAACCAGTACCAAGACCGGTAACTTAGTTATTTCACAAGATAACACTTAAACACTAAGCGAACTCCAATGTCCTTTGCATTAATTTTGGAAAATATTTACAACTTCAAGTCCTCTCAGGAAATTTCGAGAGTCTCTCCTATTCTACTCCTACAAAAACTATATCTCTAGTCTATATATCTTACAAATGAGGCAACAAGGCCTTTATATAGAGGTCCAGAGTACAATGAATGGCTCAGATCATTTCATGTAGCCAAGGGCTCAGATCATGCCACCTCAGTAGGTAGTTACAACTTTCTATTTTTAGTACAAAAGAGAGGCAATGAAGGCACGTTTTGTCATGTCCCCATTTCCGGCTTGAGCACCAAGTGATGAATGGATTAGCCTATTCCTCATTCCCGGAGGCTAATTCCGAATGATAAGGGAATGAAATGGGTTTTGACTAACTCTGTGTGTCATTTTGCAGGTACAATCAAGGAGTTTCAAGTCATAATCCACTAAGTCAAGTTTAGGGCGCTCTTCCTACAGTTACACTTCAAAAATGCGCCTTGGATTTTGAAAGCAATAATCAAGGGGATGGAGTCATCTTTGGATATGTTGAACATCAATTGGGCGAATTGACTCATCAAACTTGAGTTTGGGATCATTGAAGAAGTCCAAGTGAGTTAGGCGCACTTCCTAGCTCTGATAACCCTCAAAGTGCGCCTAG
The DNA here is from genome assembly GCA_027924645.1 of Cunninghamia lanceolata. NCBI lineage: Eukaryota > Viridiplantae > Streptophyta > Pinopsida > Cupressales > Cupressaceae > Cunninghamia > Cunninghamia lanceolata. Next base: position 2,214,559 of record BSBN01000567.1, read on the forward strand.
TCCTCATAAGGTGCAAATCCAGGATAAAAACATGGGTGTTTGAGCTGGGATGGTTGATTGGATCAACAGGAGTGGATGAAGTGAGTAGTCCATGCAAAGAGGAGTCTTAATGCATCTAGGCGCCAATTTCTCCACCAAATTCCCAATAGTTCGCCTAGACTCTATTGCACTTCAAACAAGTGATGAACTCCTTCAAGATTGATCAAGTGAAGCCTCACCTTCAATAAGATCAAGTGGAAAGATGAAGTGATCAAGTAATGACATCTTGTTATCTAGGCGCACTTTTCCTCTAGCAACCTGTCAATGAGCGCCTAGCTATTTAGGTTACTTCTGGCACTCAATAATGGTTTTGAGATGGGGCGCTCAACATAGCTAAACTCCTTCAATAGGGCGCCTAGCTTAATGATGAAGTTTGGACAAGTATATGAGGTTTCCATGCCTAGGCGCAAACTCCATGATGCCTAGACCAAATGTGCGCCCAAGCAAGAACAGGAGATTCAATAGGTTGAATGAGTAGCACATTGATTGGTGAAGATACTTTCAACTTCAAGAAGCTTCATATCCTGCCAATCTGGGATGAAATTGGCCTAGAAGGCTCTAGGTGCACATTCTGACTGAAGACCTCAGCTCTGGCGCTTAGTTACAGAGTGAGTTAAAAGATGAAGTTTGAACATGTGAAGTAAGGCGCTCACTCCAGGATGAGGTATTTTACCTTCCAAGACAACAAGACTTGAAGACTTGATAGAGAAAACAACCATGCATGCAAGGCGCACTTCCTGCTTCACCTCCAGAATGCGCCTAGCTAAGAAAGAGGTTTCAATCCATTCATAGTGAAAGGCGCTTGAGAGAAGATAATAATTTTGATCCAGTTGTGACTTGTAGCAAAGCAAAATCATTCTCTTCCTAAGGCGCTATAGAAGACTCAAACAAGATGTAATACTTCAGATGAGGGCGCTAGATTTCAAGTGTTTGAAAGTGTGAATTATGCAGATGTGCGCCTAAGATAGTTGCTAGTCCCCAAGACCTGTTTTGAAACAAGGCGCTCCATCAGGAGATAGCGCCTAGGGTCCAAAAGATATTTGCTAAAGTTCTAAGTTTGCATGGAGTCATCAAATTCTTCAAGGCGCATATTCAGGGCTCTGCTACCTCAGTTGGGCGCCTAGTTCCACATGGGCGCCATTCCATGACCACATTGCTTTAATTGGGCGCCTAGTCAAAGATAATGTAGTTGGAGCTACCTAAGCTCTCATTGGTTGACAGGATGACTTTGGGATCCGTGACGAGGTCTTTGGACAAGCTTGCCAACTCAGAATGAGTCATCAGATGGAATATTCCCTTGGATATGCTTCTTGGGAAACGTGCCTTGGTTCCTCTTTGTGCATTGAAAAACGTGCCTTCATTGCCTTTGGAAGGCCTATAAAAGGAGGAGCTCTCTCATTCATTTGGCATCTGTTTATTTGGCAAAATTCTCTCTGCAAAGCTCTTGAGCTTGTAATCTTGAGGCCTGCGAGTTTCAAGTGTTGGGGTGATGCTCCCTCAACTGACAAGGTGATGCTCCCTTGTTGTACTGTGAGGTGTTGACATTCAGTTGACATCGTTGAGTTTGATTAAGTTGATCTAGTGTGCAAGGCATTGTAATCATCAAGGCTCCAAGGCCTGCTTTGTAATTCCATTTGAATAAAGTGTAACTTCATGCCATTGAAAGCATTATCCATGTAATAAGACATTGTGAAGTTGATTGAATCAAGTAATAAAACAAGTACCCAGCTTAAGGTTGATTCATTCAAATAGTTATCTTTGATGTATTTCTTTGTGTTGTTGAAATAGTTGATGAGTTGATAGCAAGTAAAATTGTCTAAGTAAGGAAAAATTTTGGTAGAATTAGTTGGGTATCTTACAGTGGTATCAGAGCTTGGATCCTGCCAGCCTTTGGGAGTTTTCATGCAAGAAGGTGATCAACAAGTGATAGAACCAGGAGATACATTGCGCGTGAACAAAGAAGGCAGTTCCAGTGGACTCATCCTTACCCACAACAGGATACTCTTTCAGAAGCAATTGTAGCTAGACAGGCTAACATGGCGGAGGAAAGAAGAAGTAGAAGTCCACCTGCAGATGGTGAACGTGCAGCTAGGGAGATGTTTAGGAACATCGCCGCTGAACAACAACAAACCGCTCAAATATTGCAACATGTCCTACAATCCCTTCAAAATATGAATCAAGGAGAAGTAGCTGGACAAGGTCGTCGAGATGCAGCTAGACATGAGAGACAAGAACGACATGTTGATGATGATGCTGGTAGTGCAGTTAGCAGAAGAGTTCGCACACGAACTCCTACAGTTGATAGGCCTTTAAGACCAACCTTCCTTCCACCACCACCTGAACAGGACAATGAAGCTGATGAAGAGTTTGATGAAGGAGATCAGAATAATTTCGAAGATGAGATAGCTCTCTTTGCAGATCTCTATGCTAGACTTCCGGAACGTGTTCGAGATATGATGACTTTCAATGAATATTGCCGACAGAAAAGGGAAGATAGAGACAGGCGAGGTAGAACTAGAGGCTTTCGTCCTAGAAGGGATGATGATACAAAGGAGTATAAAGAAGCCTTGAATCGAGTTCCCATTCCTACCTTTGATGGAAGTGGTAAGCTCAGTGCTAGGGCTTGGGTAAACAAGTTGGATACATACCTTTCACTTAAGCCATTGACGGAGAAGAAGGCAATTCAATTTGCTACAATGCATCTTGAAGGTTTGGCTTATGAATGGTGGCATCATGGCCTAGTTTCTCAACATCATGAGAGGATAAATTCCTATGATGAGTTTGTAACCAAGTTGATTCAGAGGTTTGACCGAAAAGACACCGAAGTGTACTATCGCGAACTAGCTCAACTCAAGCAAGAAGGAAGGGTTGTGCAGTATGTTAATGATTTTCAGAAGATTGCAGTGATGGTACCTGATATGACTGACCGAAGAATCACTATGCTGTTCATTGAGGGATTGAACAATCAAATCAAGCCATTGGTAAAGGTACAAAGGCCAGCCAACCTGGAAGAAGCAATTGATTTTGCTCTAGATCTTGATACTGTATATCAGCCTAAGAAGAAGTTCTATAAAGGAGTTAGCTCTACCCAAAGGAGACCCTCTTTTCCTCAAAAGATGACTCAAGGTCCATCTGCAGCCGAAAGAGACGAGCTAAGAAGGAAGAAACTCTGCTTTTCTTGCAAGCAACCTTGGGAACCAGGACACAGATGCCTTGGTAAGGGTAAAGCACACTTGATTGAAGTTGTATCTGATGATGGAAGTGAAGAAGAGTCACTGAGTGAAGAAGAATCAATCCAAGATGAAGAGGAGGTACAACCAACTCTTAATGTTGTCTCAGAAGAAACATCTGACAAAATAACATTAGCAACTATCTCAGGAGTACCTAAGTATCATGCCTTCCGCATTAGAGGAGTTGTAAAGGGTCAAAGAGTCACCTGTCTAATTAACAGTGGTGCTACTCACAACTTCATAGATGAAGATTTGGTAGCAAGGCGGGGTCTAACAGTTGAAGACTTCGAAGGATTTCAAATAGCTGTTGCTGATGGATTCCTAATGAGTTGTACCAGAAAAGTATCCCAACTGCAAATTCAAATGGGAGATTATTCTTTACAGGATGATTTCTATGTGGTTGGACTTGGGCATATCGAAGTAGTACTTGGAGTACAATGGTTGCATTCGTTGGGAAGAATTGTCCAGGACTTTTAAAGATGGAGTTAGAATTCATGCATGAAGGAAAGAAGATCAAACTGAAGTCAGTGTCTGATGGAAACCCCAAAGTTGTCTCAGCAAAACGAATGGAAGCATTATTCAGGCATAATGACATCGAATGGGCAGCACAGGTTTGCATCAAGGACAACCAAATCCTCTCTGCTGAAGAAATTTATCCTGCAGATATTCAGGCAATGTTGGATAAGCATGGTAAGGTGTTTAGGGACATACCTCCAGGAATACCTCCTGATAGAGGTTTTGAACATGTAATTGAATTGGAGGATGGGGCTAAACCTGTTAACATTGCACCCTATAGGCATCCTCGGCATTTCAAGATTGAAATTGAGAAGACGATCAAGGAATTGATCGATATGGGGCACATAAGGCCCTCATCAAGTCCATTTGCGTCATCTGTGGTGCTAGTGAAGAAGAAGGATGGAACAATGCGGATGTGCGTTGACTATCGCGCATTGAACAAGAAGACCATCAAGAATAGGTATCCAATACCTAGGATTGATGAACTCCTTGATGAACTGCATGGAGCAGTCTATTTCTCAAAGATAGATCTTCGATCAGGTTACCATCAAATTCGTGTCAGAGAAGAGGACATTCCAAAGACAGCATTCAGATGCCATTATGGGCATTATGAATTTATGGTGATGCCGTTTGGGCTGACAAATGCTCCCGCCACTTTCCAGTCCTGTATGAATCATGTGTTCAACAAGCAGTTGAGAAAATACCTGTTGGTTTTCTTTGACGACATCTTGATCTACAGCAAGACATGGGAAGAACATCTCCAACACTTAGATGAAGTATTGAATGTTATGGAGAATCAATCTTTGTATGCAAAGATGTCTAAGTGTGATTTCGGCCTAAAGGAGATTCTGTACCTGGGTCATGTGATAGGAGCAAATGGTGTGAAAGTTCAAGAAGAAAAGATTGAAGCTATTCGCAACTGGCCAGTTCCCAGGAATGTGTCAGAACTAAGAGGTTTCCTAGGCCTGTGCAGCTACTATAGAAGATTTGTTAGAGGATTCTCACAGCTTGCTGCACCCTTGACAAATCTAACAAAGAAAGGAGCTTTCATTTGGTCAATAGAAGCTCAAGCTGCATTTGATAGACTGAAGGAAGTGATGAGTACAACACCAGTACTAGCTTTGCCAGATTTTACTAAGTCCTTTGTTCTAGAATGTGATGCTTCGGGAGAAGGCATTGGAGCTGTTTTGATGCAAGACCGACATCCCATCGCATTCGAAAGCAGGAAGTTGAAGGATTCAGAAAGGTTGTACTCAACTTATGACAAAGAGATGCTGGCAATCATGCATGCTTTGGCTAAGTTCCGCCAGTACCTAGTTGGATCTAAGTTTGTGGTCAGGACTGATCACAACAGTTTGAAATACTTCTTAGGGCAGAAAGACTTGAATGAAAGACAGCAGAAATGGGTTGTGAAGATACAGGCATATGATTTCGACATTGAATATGTAAAAGGTAAGAAGAATGTGGTTGCCGATGCCCTGTCTAGAAGACCTGCTGTTTGTGCCCTGAGCAAAGTTTCAGTGGATTGGAAGGCTCAGCTTCTAGTTGAGTATTCTAAATCAAAATTTGCTTGTGAGGTCATGGATGGAATCATTCAGGATGACAGGTACAAGGTGATTGATGATATCATCTATTACAAAGACAGAATCTACCTGACTCCTGAATCGGAGCTGAAGCGACAGATTTTGCAGACATACCATGATGCTCCACTTGCAGGACACCCTGGTTACTTCAAGACCTATAGACAGATCAGGGAAAGGTTCACTTGGAAGGGTCTGAAGGAAGAGGTACTGCAGTATGTCAGGGAGTGTTTGACTTGTCAACAGAATAAGTCAGAACATACATTTCCAGCAGGATTACTCCAACCACTACCAATTCCTGAACATAAGTGGGAGAGTATCTCTATGGACTTCATCACAGGTCTTCCGAAGGTAAATGGAAGAGACTGTATTTATGTAGTTGTGGACAGATTAACCAAGTTTGCTCACTTCTTTGCAATCCCAGTTGAGTCATCAGCATTGCAAGTAGCTGAGTTATTCTTTCGTGAAGTCTTTCGACTACATGGCCTGCCCAAAACCATAGTCAGTGATCGAGATAGCCGGTTCATCAGTGTGTTTTGGAGAGAGCTATTTCGACTAGCTGGAACTGACTTAACACCGAGCACTAGTTATCATCCTCAAACCGATGGACAGACTGAAATTGTAAACAAATGGCTTGAGGGATATTTGAGGAACTATGTGTCTGATCATCAGCGTGCTTGGATTAAGTGGCTTCATCTAGGTGAATACTGCTACAACACTACTTTTCATATGTCAATTGGCATGACTCCCTTCCGAGCTTTGTATGGATATGAAGCTGTTTCATTTGTTGATCTCGCATTGGATGACAGTCGAGCTCCCAGGGCTAGTGAATTGATGAAAGATACTCAAGATATTTTGAGAGTCCTGAAGGACAATTTGCTAAGAGCTCAAAATCAACAAAAGTTGTATGCCGACAAACACCGAGTTGAGCGACACTTTGAAGTAGGTGACATGGTGTTTCTGCGCCTTCAGCCGTATAGACAGAGTACCTTGAAGAGGTCAGGAGCAGAGAAATTGAAACCAAGGTTCTATGGACCCTACAAGGTGTTGAGAAGAGTAGGAGAAGTGGCATATGAACTTGATTTGCCAGTAGGAAGCCGCATCCACAATGTGTTTCATGTGTCATGTCTCAAGAAGGCACTAGGTCAACATGTGGTTTCAACTGATGAACTACCACCACTCGATGAAGAAGGAATGCTTGCACTTGAACCTGAAACTGTGGTGGATATAAGGGAGAAGAAACTTCGCAACCGAAGCATCAGAGAATATCTGGTGAAGTGGAAAGGGTTGCCGATGGAGGATGCTACTTGGGAAGGAGAGAAGATACTCGAGCATCCTAACCTTCAATTGCTTGAGGACAAGCAATCCCGGGAAGGGGAGACTGTCATGTCCCCATTTCCGGCTTGAGCACCAAGTGATGAATGGATTAGCCTATTCCTCATTCCCGGAGGCTAATTCCGAATGATAAGGGAATGAAATGGGTTTTGACTAACTCTGTGTGTCATTTTGCAGGTACAATCAAGGAGTTTCAAGTCATAATCCACTAAGTCAAGTTTAGGGCGCTCTTCCTACAGTTACACTTCAAAAATGCGCCTTGGATTTTGAAAGCAATAATCAAGGGGATGGAGTCATCTTTGGATATGTTGAACATCAATTGGGCGAATTGACTCATCAAACTTGAGTTTGGGATCATTGAAGAAGTCCAAGTGAGTTAGGCGCACTTCCTAGCTCTGATAACCCTCAAAGTGCGCCTAGTCCTCATAAGGTGCAAATCCAGGATAAAAACATGGGTGTTTGAGCTGGGATGGTTGATTGGATCAACAGGAGTGGATGAAGTGAGTAGTCCATGCAAAGAGGAGTCTTAATGCATCTAGGCGCCAATTTCTCCACCAAATTCCCAATAGTTCGCCTAGACTCTATTGCACTTCAAACAAGTGATGAACTCCTTCAAGATTGATCAAGTGAAGCCTCACCTTCAATAAGATCAAGTGGAAAGATGAAGTGATCAAGTAATGACATCTTGTTATCTAGGCGCACTTTTCCTCTAGCAACCTGTCAATGAGCGCCTAGCTATTTAGGTTACTTCTGGCACTCAATAATGGTTTTGAGATGGGGCGCTCAACATAGCTAAACTCCTTCAATAGGGCGCCTAGCTTAATGATGAAGTTTGAACAAGTATATGAGGTTTCCATGCCTAGGCGCAAACTCCATGATGCCTAGACCAAATGTGCGCCCAAGCAAGAACAGGAGATTCAATAGGTTGAATGAGTAGCACATTGATTGGTGAAGATACTTTCAACTTCAAGAAGCTTCATATCCTGCCAATCTGGGATGAAATTGGCCTAGAAGGCTCTAGGCGCACATTCTGACTGAAGACCTCAACTCTGGCGCTTAGTTACAGAGTGAGTTAAAAGATGAAGTTTGAACATGTGAAGTAAGGCGCTCACTCCAGGATGAGGTATTTTACCTTCCAAGACAACAAGACTTGAAGACTTGATAGAGAAAACAACCATGCATGCAAGGCGCACTTCCTGCTTCACCTCCAGAATGCGCCTAGCTAAGAAAGAGGTTTCAATCCATTCATAGTGAAAGGCGCTTGAGAGAAGATAATAATTTTGATCCAGTTGTGACTTGTAGCAAAGCAAAATCATTCTCTTCCTAAGGCGCTATAGAAGACTCAAACAAGATGTAATACTTCAGATGAGGGCGCTAGATTTCAAGTGTTTGAAAGTGTGAATTATGCAGATGTGCGCCTAAGATAGTTGCTAGTCCCCAAGACCTGTTTTGAAACAAGGCGCTCCATCAGGAGATAGCGCCTAGGGTCCAAAAGATATTTGCTAAAGTTCTAAGTTTGCATGGAGTCATCAAATTCTTCAAGGCGCATATTCAGGCCTCTGCTACCTCAGTTGGGCGCCTAGTTCCACATGGGCGCCATTCCATGACCACATTGCTTTAATTGGGCGCCTAGTCAAAGATAATGTAGTTGGAGCTACCTAAGCTCTCATTGGTTGACAGGATGACTTTGGGATCCGTGACGAGGTCTTTGGACAAGCTTGCCAACTCAGAATGAGTCATCAGATGGAATATTCCCTTGGATATGCTTCTTGGGAAACGTGCCTTGGTTCCTCTTTGTGCATTGAAAAACGTGCCTTCATTGCCTTTGGAAGGCCTATAAAAGGAGGAGCTCTCTCATTCATTTGGCATCTGTTTATTTGGCAAAATTCTCTCTGCAAAGCTCTTGAGCTTGTAATCTTGAGGCCTGCGAGTTTCAAGTGTTGGGGTGATGCTCCCTCAACTGACAAGGTGATGCTCCCTTGTTGTACTGTGAGGTGTTGACATTCAGTTGACATCGTTGAGTTTGATTAAGTTGATCTAGTGTGCAAGGCATTGTAATCATCAAGGCTCCAAGGCCTGCTTTGTAATTCCATTTGAATAAAGTGTAACTTCATGCCATTGAAAGCATTATCCATGTAATAAGACATTGTGAAGTTGATTGAATCAAGTAATAAAACAAGTACCCAGCTTAAGGTTGATTCATTCAAATAGTTATCTTTGATGTATTTCTTTGTGTTGTTGAAATAGTTGATGAGTTGATAGCAAGTAAAATTGTCTAAGTAAGGAAAAATTTTGGTAGAATTAGTTGGGTATCTTACACGTTTTCCAATCTGATAAGGATAAGATGAAATCATTTAAAACATCCTCCACATAGGCGTCCCTTTGGCTTCTTTTATTAAATGATACATTGAATGTAGTTGAAATGATGTGGCTGATTATGATTGGATGATGAGGTGTACTCGCCACCTAGGTGCCAATTCAGCATGTTCCCAAATTATATCCTCTTGTGATGTCTTCGATATGATTGCTTTTGATGAGGAACACTTGAGATGTATGTATCTTGTTGATCTTGCCTTGTTCATCTTCTTGCAAACTAGATGTATGATATGTGTTGCTCATTTGGTTTAACTTTTGCAATGCTTCTTCTCCTCTTGCAGGTAAGATACATGATGATCTTCTCTGGATGCATCTTCATGTAGAGTAGTAGGAGATGATGATGATGCTTCCCATCCTCTTCATATTGTAGATGATGATGATACTTGATTCATGATTAGAAGTAGGATCTCTCTTGGACTTGAAGATTGTAGAGTCTTGAAGCTTGGATGGATGAATGCCTTGGAACATTTGATGATGGAGCATATGAAACTGGATGTGAGCCTCTTGGAATGATGCTTTCTTTGCAATTTGAAGGTGATTCAAGCACTTGCTCTTGATGATCATGATGTAGTTGATGAAATGCTTCCTTGAAGATGATCTTGAAGTATTCCTTAGAGCAGCCACATGATGACTCTTCCTTGAAGGTTGAAAGAACTTGAAATAGAGTGGATGTCTTTGGAAGTCTTAATGAAGATGATATCCTTTGGATGGATGTCTTCTTGTCTTCCCTCCTAGCATGAAGGTGATTCCAGCCCTTAGCTCCTTTCCTTAGCTTCATCCCTCATTTGGAGATGACTCTTTAGCTCCTAGGATGATTTCCTAGCTCCTGCAACACAAACAAGGAAAGAGATAACATCAATCCTCTTGATAAACACTTGATTTTATAACACATTAAGAAGCATTTGCTTAAGGTCTAAAGAAGATCAAAACATGAAAGCAATATAGAAAATAGAGCATTGAATGAAGTCTTTGAATCTCCCTTTAAACTCTTGAACTCCTCCTTCTTCGCGCAGCAGACAAGAAACTGAGATCTTTCATCTAAACTTCACAAAGCTCAGTCTTGGCCAATCTTCTTCCAATTCAGAAATTCACCTTCACTTGAGTATCCTTGTTAGACTTCAACTCAATCATCCTTCAATAATAGCGCATTGGATTGGAGTTTTGATCTCTTCTTAGCATCTAAGCTTTTACTTACAATCTGTAGCTGCGCATCAGATCAGCACCTAGAGTACTTCTTAATTCATCATAAAATTTGCACTTTGTTGCTTAAAATTATCCTCTCCATGAAGGTTTAGTTGTTTACTTGAAATGGATCAGCAGATAAAGGTTTAGGATCTCCTTGAAATCTTAATATACTTTCAATCCTCCTACTTGAATGGCGCATTAGATAGAGATTTTGGAGTCTTCTAAGGGTCAGCGCACTAGATCAGGCTTCAGGGATCTCCTTGATGTGAGCGGCCTAGATCAGGCTTTAGGATCTCTCTCTTTCCAGAATAGGGTGCATTGGATGGAGATAGTGAGTTCTTCCTGAAAGTGCATTAATCAATTAACAACCTCCCTTCCATATGTGGCGCATTGGATGATGTTTTCTTAGATCTTCATCTCATTTAGAGACTTAAAGCGCATTAGATCAGGTCTTAGGCTTCTTCTAGAATGAACTCCATGGATTTTACTTCTAAGTTCCTCTTGATACTCTTCTATAAAAGTGGCGCAGCAGATGGGATATTTAGATCCTCATCAAAAATCAGACTTAAAACTTCAAAACACTTTAACACTTGCTATTAAAACTTTCTATTAGACTTGCGATTGCCTCTAACAAGATGTCTTCTCCTCATGCGCATTAGTTGAAACTTTAAGTTCTTCTTGTGAAACTTAATATACCTTTACCTCTTAGCGCAACAGTTGAAGGTTTGGGAATCCTTATCTCATTGAAGCGCATTAGATAAGGCTATTGGGATCATCTTGTGATTAGCGCATTGGTTGAAACTTTAGGATCCTTCTTAAAAGATTTTAGAACTTTATTTCATACCACATCTATGTCATCCTTGAAAGGGCGCAGCAGATAGAAGTTTTAATTTCTTCTTGAAACCTTCACAAAAAACTGAGTTTGACATTTCTACCTTGTCTACCCTTGGCGCACTAGATGACACCTTCAAATTCCTCTACAACCAGCGCATTGGATTAAGGTTCTAAGATCCTCTTGAAAGTCTTTCAGACACTTAGCAATCTCTCCTCACATGTGGCGCAGCATATTGGTATCCTTGAATCCTCCTACCTTATCCCCCCTTCTTGGCGCATTGGACGACACTCTCGAGATCTTCATCTTATCCATAACTTAAAGTGCATTAGATTAGGTCTTAGGTCTCTTCATTGGGCGCATTTGATGATGAATTTGAGCTTTTCTTATAATCCAAGCGCATTAGATGATGACTTTGAGATCCTCTTCCACTTGAATTACCCCTGGCGCAGCAGATTGGAGTTTTGATGTCTCCTTCAAATGCTTTCAAAACTTGATCTTCACTCCCCTCCATAAGGTGGCGCAGCAGTTCAAGCTTTTGGATCAGCATGTCACACTCACATAAACTCACCTCAAAGGCTGGCGCATTGCTTCATGATTTCAACCCTTGACTGAAATTTCACTTAAAATCTTTGAAGTAGCATACTCCAAATGATGGCGCATTGGATGGGGATCTCAATTTCTCCTTTAATTTTGTTCAAAACTCCAATAAACTTTATTCATTTTGGCGCATTTGATTGGGCGCAATGGTTGAGATTTTTAATTCCTCTTCAATCGTCATTCCAAAACCTTGCTTTTCCTTCAAAATTGGCGCAAGAGTTAGGCGCATTGGATCTGGTGCAAGAGATCATCATTTTATTCTTGGATTAAAAGCGCGCTTCACCAAGATTTTGCGCCACATCCAAGCCTTGGCGCACTGGATCAAGATTTTGGATCCTCTAGGGTACTTAGCCGTTTTTCAGGGTCTCTCAGGGTAAAGGTATATTAAAAAATATATTTAAGTATAAGAAATGAATTTCTTATACTTTAAATATTTTTCAATATACCTTTCAGGATGTTTGAGATAGGTCTCGAATCCACCAGATTTAACATGCAAAATCTAGAATTTGGAGGATCCACCAAATTTCAGACTTAGTCAATTTTTCAAGATTTCAGGATTTCAGGCTACCAGACTTAGTCATTTTCAGGGTCTCAAACATGCCTCAGGATTGGTCTCAGTGTTCATTAACTGGATGGAAATTGATCAAGACTCTTTTCATTACTACATGTTCATGTTCCAGATGAGACCTCCAGCTATAAAGCAAAACCTTCTAGGAAAGAGAGACTTATTATTGGACTGGCAAAGGAAACGAACCTAAGGCATCATCCAAAACTAAATGCAAAGCATCGGAGTTCAAAAAAAAAGGGGGTCCCCATTTGCAATGGGGCGATGTGTGATTTGGTCACAACAGATCGCAATTAAAATATTAATGAGATTGTTTCCTGAAAATAGCCCCCACTTTGTCATGAATACTAACTTGTAATCCCTCATTAATGAGTTGTCATAGAATTTGTCATGAAGAAATTGCCAAGTGTCCCTAGGATTATAACCTCTTCCTAGAAATCCATGCCCCCATAAGCTATTATTATTTATTATTATTTTATTTGTTGTTTCTATTTCCCCAAACCAAAGATGGAAAACTCGCCGGACTCGCAAGTCTGCAAGCTGGCCGGGTCGACTCGGCGCGGACTCGCGAGTCGAGTTTAGGTGAGTCCCGTGAAGGGACTCGCCTGGACAGCTGGGACGCCAAAAAACAGTTTAAAACCTCTTTTTAAAAAAAAACCTACTAGTTCTAAGCCTGCAAAATTGACTTCCATTAGAAGGGGAAAGAGGAAGATATAGATTATATTTGGTTGTTAATGTTTTCCTCATTTGACATATGATTATATGTAAACATTTATAAACTTATGATGTTGTTATACATTTTGAAAGTTTGAAACTATGAGTATGAATGATGAAATTTCAATTATTGAGTGTTTGATGATCATATGACATGTGTAATCTTTGAATTATGTCAAATTGATAATCAAATTAGGCTCCTATGTTCTCTAAATGCATTAATTTCTTTTTTTTTTTAAACTACCGTTTTTTTTTTTTTGCCGAGTCCTAGCCGAGTTTTTTCCCGAGTCCGTGCCGAGTCCCGAGTTCGAGTCCTATTTTGGGCTGTCGAGTCCACGCCAAGTCCGAGTTTTCCAACTTTGCCCCAAACCATGGCCCCTTTATTAAATTTTTTTCATATCCTTATCAAGAAAATAAGGATAGGACCCACATAAGCTAATTAATTAAAAAGGGACAATACATATTATAACAAGCTTAAGAGATTATACTTAAGTGTTAAAGTTAGCATTCAACTTAACGGATTTAAGTATTAATTGAGACATAATCACATGAACATGATTTATGGGCTGATAATGCCATGCAAGAAAGGTAATTTTGTAATTATTCAGACACTGACATCATTTGTAACATTGTACTTCTCCTTTGACTAATTCATTTTCAACTATGATTTCATGCGTTCCATCTCTTTTCTAATGAAACCTATGTGCCTATTTGTACATAGCTTTTATGACTCAACCCATTGTTTTGTTCATGTTTCTCTAGGGCTTTGTACTTTTGTTACGTTTTGTAATCTAGACTTTTACCTTGGTACCTCTCTGTTATACCTGAATGTAATCCAAATTCCATTGACCTATTTTTGGTCATTTATGGACAGTTATATAAATTTTCCTTTCTTCCATTCTCTTCATTTATCAAAAAACTTTATTGTCAAATTTTTCTATTAGTGTCTTAAAAAACAGGGATAACACCACATTTCAGCCCTTTGCTTACTCTTCAATACTGTCCATGGAAGAGGCACAACAAGAAAGTTTGTCCAATGGAAGAGGAATTTCAATAGTTTCACCTGCCACAAAGCACACAAACCAGGGTAAGAATTCAATGACTAAAATCTTAAATTAAGTAATGTTATAAAGATCAAAGGGTTTGGACTTTGTCAATCCTAATGTTCTTCAATTCTTAAGATTTTTGTTTAAAAAAATATATCACAAAAGCATCAAAGAACAAAACTATTTCGTAGAAATAATAATATATATCATGTTTACTTAGTATAAGGTCACACAAAGCAAACTTACAAGTACTTAAAATAACATTGTTTGTTAGGATAATTAATAATACAAACTGTTGTTGGGTTTGAACATTAATTTATTATTATATACTGTAAATTGCAAATTATAGAATATGAAAGGCAAAAGAGTTAGGTGGGTGAAATATCATACAGAATTTTAATTTCAAGTTGTGCATATAGGATGATCCAAAAATTTTCAAGCATTTACTCAGATAAATGGATAAGAGATCCCAAATGTTGTGAGGCAGAAAAATTGTCAAGAGTTAAGCAGAAATAGAGAAAAAAATGTAATAATGTCAGGAGGAGACAGGTTTGACCACTGTCAAATTCATCATAATGAAACTGTGCCCAAGTAATGGGTTCAACTATGGTTGAACACCTCAAATTGAAATTGCATTTGGAATTGCATCACAAGAACTGGAAGAAGCAACGGTCCAAGAAGACCAACAGTGCATCCATGGTAGCAAGCCGAAAAATTGGGAACAGTTGGATGTGGATGAAAAAATATTTTTCACTTCAATAAAAGAGGTATGTTTGAGTAGCAGCGCTCAAGGTTAGATGAATTGACCACATTCTTTCACGTCAAAATACAAATAAAAAGGACAAAATTAGATGCTCTGTTAGATTCATGTTCTCAAGCAAATCTGATTTTGCAAGAGTTGGTAGACCAGCTTGGATTAGACATGATCAGAGTGCAGCTGTGTAACCTTCAAGTAACCTTGTGCAAAATTCCACAATGCTACTTCTTGTGCTACCGCACACACTTCAGCAGTCCTCCATGTGCCACCTGATGGTCATCAGTGTGCTCAACAGTCTCACCCACAAGGCATTTGCACACTGTCTCACCTACAGCCAACGGACGTCAAACACCAAACAACAGAAACCCAACATATTGTGCCAACTAGCCCTCATTTCTTTTAGAAACCAGAGATCAAATGTTTTATAAGGTATTCAAAGTTTCTCATGTTTGTCCTGATTTTGGCTTCTCTGATTTTATTTTCATGACCCTTTTTTTGATTGCTATGTTTTCCAAAATAGTTTGTTGCACTATCAGATTTTATCAGGTAATCAACCTTGTTTAAATGAAATTTGTATCCAATTTGGTATTCCAAGTAAACCCCTATTTTATTTTGTATTGCCTTTGAAGCCTTTTTGATCCAGATACATTTAATGATCAGATTTTATTAGCTTTGCCTTTGGATTTATACTCGTTCTTGATTTCCTGTTGTTTCAGACCGAAGTAGACTTTCTAAATCATCTTTATTTGCCTTTTGCTTCCGAGTTTTATACCTATTAGGTTTCCTTTGATTCTGGATCTGAAATCATTTTGTTCACAGGTTTACTTTTTCATTTCGTATCTGTTTGTATCTCAAAGGAGATTTCCCAGTTTTGTAACTCCTTATATCTCTGGGGCCTCTATGGACCCAAGATCTTTCGAAATCCAGTTAAAGCCTATTCTACATCCAGATTTCCTTGCATACCTTTGGATATCCCTCCAATAACCTTTACCCCTACAAGATGTTTACAACTGTCATCGCTGGACTTCACCTAATGGTGCCAACTGCCAAGTATCCTTACCAGTGTTCCTTTCTCTTTGCATCCAAATATGAAACCTGTTTAAACTTTAGACTACCTTGATGTATTTCCTTTTCACATCTGGATATCTTTCAGAGACTTTCCGTGTCATTTGAAGCACTTTTGCCTTCCAACACTCCGGACCCACCAAAGTCTTTAAATCAGGTTTACCTCTTATTGGGTCCGGATTTGTGATGAAAAGATATAAGTGTAAATATTAAGCCTCAAAGATTGTGGGATCCCTTCACGTATCTTGTAAGAACCCCTGTCTAATATTCCACAAATTTTTCATAAACTCTAATTTTATAGTGCTGATATTTCGTCAAACACTCGCATTCTTTGCTCACTATCATTTTTATCAAACACTTTTGCATACTATTGACTATGAAGGAGTTCTGATTTGCAGTCACTTAGACAACTATAATAAAATGCTAGATCTTGCATTCATTTTTAAATCCTACCTAAGTTCTTATGCTGCACAGTGGCATTATGTCAAACAGTTTGGCAAGCTCACAATATAAATATATTGCTGTTCATTAAAAATCAGATTACAAAGATGAGGATTATTCAATTCTAACCTCAAGAATGATCAACAAACTCAAACTCAAAGATGTTGTAATGATGTAGACCAAGAACAATCTCTATACTAGTTGTTTGTCTTCCAATATGCAATAGAAATGCCCAGAACTCTTTGCAGCTGCTGTAATCATCAAACAAATGGCTGATAATAATTCTGGCAGCCTGAATATACACAAACAATTACTCAGAAGACTGCTGTAGCTTGATGCACAGTTCTTTCCACTATTCATACTATTATTGCATGCTCTGAAAGATTGTAGTTCTACAAAGTTGCTGTTCTAAACTTCCTATATACTGCTGCAGCAACAATTCCCAGAAATGGTACAAACTCCCCAAAGCTCACCAAAATATTAGATATGGGACAAAATTAAATCTTTGAGCACCCTAATACTAGGCGACCAGCTTCATATCAGCATTGGTGCCACCTTTAAACTCCACGCACCTTTCAATACTCCCATAAAATCTACGAACTCTTTCCAAAACCCACGATCCTATACAATTTCAAATATCTTCAAAGAGGCTGCGTTTGGTCTTTGTTGGGTTCCACAATTCACACAATGCAGTTAAATCTTAAATATGCTTTCACCCAAGCTCACGTATGTCCTTTACCTCCTGCTGAAGACTTCAAACTTCCCACGCATCATTTTAAACTCATAAAATAACATTCCAAAGAGGTGCGGCAGCTATTATGGGTACGGCGGCTTCCCTTAGGATATATTGAATCTTCAACATGTATGGCTGCAATATATATCACTTTGAAGCTCAAAAATCCTCCATAAATCGATCCAATCCCAAATTGGTATTTGGCACAAATCTTCCAATTTGGTGATGAAACCCTAGCAGCTGTAACCTGCAAATAATGTCTTCAATGAAGCTCCAAATAATGACAAAAACCTACAATAATGCTCTATAGCAAACCCTGGATGGATTCACCTCTCAAGTGGTATTGGGTTTTTGTCCAATCCACTAAATTCCAAGGGTTTTCGTCCTTAGAATTGCTGAACCTGTAGCAATTAGCTTACAAGGAAACTCTCCAATGCAAATGTCAAGGACCAAGAATGATGAAATGACTTGCCTATTCTTTATAAAGCCACAAGTGAACTTTCTAGAAAGAACTTCTAGAAGATTCACTTTTATTATTTTATTATGTTACTTTTTCCTTCCTCCAAGTGACTTCAAAATTATAACTGAGTTTCCTTTCTCCAAGTCACTTTTGCTACAATGGCTCAACTATTCATTCCCTTACCATACGAATTAGCCTACGGGAATGGTGAATAGGCTAATCATCCTCTGCCAGGTGATCACTCCGGAAATGGGGACATTACCCTTTGGAGTTCCTCGGATAATTACAACTATGTTCCTTGAAGGTTCCTAGATGAAAACATCTGTTTACCCAGAGTTGATGCAGGAGCATACCTGAATCCGCTCCAACCTAACCTTTTCATAGTCTTGTTTCTCTGAAATTGTTGTTTTGCAGGTTTACTTCCTTCAAGTTTTGGCTGTTTGGTGGCGTCCAAATCATTTTCAGGCCCATGGTTGATAAAGAATCTGGGCGTCTTCTTTTGGGATGCAAGTAGTGGATTATTGGGCTTGTCAGTAGTGGCTGCCAGTATTGATTTCTCATTTATTGGTGGCGGTTGGTGATGAATAGAGTGCTTGCGGCATATGGCAATTTTATAGCTGGAGACTACTTATTTTAGCATTGACTGTTATGTTGGCAGAATTCTATAATTAGTTCGATGGCTGCCAAAGTTTTATTATGCCTATCCCAGGGCAGCTGCCTCTATGATCTCCCAAAAATAGAGTTTCTGCTGTTATTTATGTTCAATTTGGCATTTTAGCTGGACAGGGAAGTTTGTGCATAAAAAGTCATTTTCTAGAGGAATTTACTTTGTTTGGTTGTGAGTTTTTGCGGGAGTCGAAGAGTAATAGTAACGTGAAGTCTGAGTAGAAGGGTCCGCTGAAGATTTTGGTAGAAAATTTAGTATTCTGGATGTAATCTTTTATGATATCAGTTGTAGTGTTAAAAGGGAACCTTCTGTTCTGTAGAATTCTCAAAGTTCATTGTTGGCTTTTTTTTCAAAAGTTTTGTATTACAGTGTTGTAGCTGTGTTGTGGCTATTGGCACTTCAAAGGAATGTGAGCATCTCTTCTACACCAAGTGTTGGGTCAACAAACAACAACTCCATATTATCATTAATAGCAGAAGCCAAAAGAACATCATTTCACAAGATGCAATCAAGCACCTAGGTCTTTTCGCTAAAGCCACCTAAGACCATACTCCATAAGATGGTTACAACAACGTAAGGATATTCAAGTAAGGCAACAATGTACTTTCAAGTATACAATTAAACCAATGCAAGACACATTCACTTGTGACATCACACTACTAGAATTCAACAACATACTACTTGCAAGGCCATATCCGTACAATAGAGAAGATGTTTACTAGGCAAAGCCACAATGGTGGACCATACACATCGGCAACTACTACTTCAACCTTTTGGAGTCTTCACCGAAGCCCAAGGTAGCCTTGATATCTACCAAACAATGTCGCAAGATCATTTCCTACATGCAAAAGTTCATGCTTCTCATGGTTTGTCTGAAGGCACCTTGATAGGGAGGACTCTAGGCTGCCTGCTCTGCATCCTATAGGTGTACAAGACTGTCTGACAACACTAGCCTTCCTACCAATTCAAAGTGCTAAAAGACATACTCATTGCAGAGATGGAAAACTCTACTGCTCTGCTTGGTGTGGGACACATACATTGTCTTCACTGCTTTCCAGATACTGCCTCAATGGCACATAACTTTCTGAGCCCGTTGCCCACCCTTCTCACTCTGTTCCAGGGTCTGGACTACTTGGTGCTCACTTTCTTTCTCTCTATTTTTCCACCCCTGCAAATCTATTTTTCCTACTTGTTTATCTAGCCGGACTCCTCACTGAGCTCGCCTAGAACAAGCATGCATTGCCTCTAGCCGGCAATCCGACCACCCCACAAAAGAAAAACAAACAAAAATCATGGCTCTGCTTGATGACCTCCATACTGTACAGTGGAACTTGAGGAGTCATCAAAACAGAGTCATGGTTTGCAAAAGAAAACAAAATTGCAAAAACAGAAAGACTAATCTACTTCAGAATGGTAAACTGAAAACAGAAAAGAAAATACACAGATGATCGAACTGTTGTACTTTATTTCTATTCAAAAATTCTGATTACATCAAAATGCTTCACACACCAAAATTCACTTCTTCGATTCTTCTTCTGCTGAACTCCTCTACAGAAAGAATGCTACATTTTATATCTTTGCTCATGTCCGTTACAGGACGGTTCAACTACCAAACGGTTCATATTCTAACTGCCGGTTCAGCTCTGTGGTAACGGCAAGATATCTTGACTTTCGCATTCATGAGAACTTTTAGTCCCACATGCACCCATTCACGTCGGCCACTGCAGTTTATATATCCGACGGCTTAGTAAACTATTGTCAGCACTTTTGCCGCCGACGACCCCTGTCTACCCCCATCGGCACAACTCAAACTGTCGGCACAACCACAACCATGCACTCCGATAGTCCCTTGTCTCACCGATACCAAGTCTTCACCCTTCGTCGGCATGATCACTAAGCATCGGCCTAAAGCCTTAAAGCTACGCCGATAGAAATCCTTGCACCGACGTCCAACTCCATCGGAGTAACACATAGCTGTCGGAGTGACCTTCCCAGCCATCGCCGATAGCAAGCCTCATACCGATGACAAGCCTCGGCAACACTTCATCGGACAGACAATTAATATCGGAGTGACACCCACATCCTTCACCGATAGTGATTCTCATGCCGATGGCCTTCACCAACCTTTACCACTCCATCGGGGTAACACCAAGCGATCGGAGACACAACCACAGGCTCCGCCGATGACCACCCTCATGCCGATGGACATCACACATCGGTAAGACCTGCCTCCATCGGTGGAACGTTCTCCTTGCTTGCCAATATCCATTATCTTCCCGATGGTTAGTGCCATCGGCCAGACCTGTGTCTTCGGCCTAACCTTCCGATCTCCTCCCGATAGGCATCTCACTCCAATAAACCCACTACTCCATTCGCTGGACCATTGAACCTCAACAGCAGTTCAAACGCAAGGTTCAATAGTGAGGTTCATCCTCCACAAACATGACCGGCTGAAACATTGAACCTCAACAACGGTTCAAAACGCAAGGTTCAACAATGAGGTTCAACCTCAAACAAAATGATCGGCGATTTCAACTCCACTACACAAAAAGAATGAACCCGTTGAACCATTGAACTTCAACAGTGAGGTTCAATCACAAGGTTCAACGAAATGGTTCAACTGTTGAACAAAATGCCAAACACCTTCAAAATGCTTGAAAAACTCCAAAAACAAAAACACAAGCTGCAAACTAAAAATTGACAAACCAAAAACTATGTACGGTTGCATTGAGCCCTGGGTGCTCCTGCACCACACCTGCAGAAGAAAGCAGGCACACATTGGCAAAGCGAAAGGTCACACAAGTATTGTCACAACAACTTGACAAGGTACTGCAGCAGTATGGAGATGCCTTTGACGAGAGAAAGGATCTTCCTACACATTGTGCAATGCAGCACAGAATTGATTTGGTTCACGAATCCGCTCTTCCAAATAGTCCTCTATACCAAAAATTTGTTTGAGAGAATGATGAAGTTCAATGCCAAATCCAGGAGCTAATTGACCAAGGCAAGATCAAACCAAGCTCTTCTCCATGCGGCAGCCCAATAGTCCTCACACCAAAGAAAGATGGCACATGGCACCTCTGCATTGATTGTAGTGTGTGCTCAACAAGATCATAGAGAAAAATAGGTATCCGTTGTGCACTGATGATCTCTTGGGCTAGTTATGTAGTGCACAATATTTCACCAAGATCGACCTCAAGTTAGGATATCATCAAGTACCAACCCATCTAGAAGATATTTGCAAGGCAACATTCAAAACCAAAAAGGGACTATACAAATGGATGGTTATGCCTTTCATCCTAACCATAGTTTGAAGACTCACCGAGTACTCGGCTGACTCACCAAGACTCCGGAGTCCATTTGCTCACCGCGCCAAGTCAGTGCGACTCGCGAGCCAAGTCTTGGCCGAGTCTCACCGAGTACTCGGCTGAGTTTTCTCAAAAACTCGCCAAGTCCTAGGCTCAAACTCGCGAGTCTCTATTGCAGACTGTCCAAGCAACGAGTTAAAAGAAAACAGACGTGATTTTTAGTTTTTGTCATTTTTGGTCTTCATTCGCAAAAAATCTAGAACTGCTTTTATTCCTTTTAGAGAACTTTCTAACAAAGTTACAGAAATGTTCAATTTGAAACAATTATAGTGTGGTTACTCAAGTCTCAAATACAGAAACAGCTATAGTCTTGTCCTTTATTTCCTCATGAATCTCCTCCTTCCTTCAAAATCACTTCGGACAATGATTTTATAATAATTTTCCTTAAGGCTTAAATTACTTAGTTTTTGAATTGAAAATGAACTATTTTTGTAGTTAAAAGACTAAATTAAAACACAATTGACCAAAAAAGGACAAGAAAGAAGAAAAACAATCAGCCTCAATAAGTTTCCAAAAGGGAGACCATTCAACTACAAATAGGAAGAGTGGAAGTATCTGTTCACTTGCAATAACCAAACATCAAGGTGAAGGCATAAAGGCAAGGCTTATCCAAAGGCAGAGCTGCAGTGTACGGCAGGAGAGGCAGAGTTAACTTCATAGAGAATTTGCACTTGCATCCTGCTCTATTGGAGCCATGTCCACTTTGTGTGTATTGAGCTCAATATGCAATCCTTATAATTTAGACCACAACATTTTTCACTTCAGATAAGAGAATCCTTACCAGTAGAAGGGAACAAGGTAGAAGATGGAAAGTTAACATGAGCTGTCAAATCCGAGACTTGAAACTGAGGTTTGGCATTATAAGAGTCACCATGAAATTCAGAAATAGCATCATAAACCTCAACTCTAAAGGCTGCTGGAAGCTCCTTGATCTTTGTCTTTTCCTTTTTCAGATGCTCATCCATTTCCCAGTAGCTCATGGGTCCATGTTTTCTGTTCCAGTCTGCTATCTGCTTGTAGCCCGTGATCAAATTGGACCATTTCCTCTCAATTTCCTTTGGTTGTCTCTCAATGCCCATGGAAAGCAAAATTTGATACATCTCATTCCATTTTTCTTGTGCAGATCTGAAGACGTGTTTGCCCTTTTTACCTGCCAAGGCCAGTTTCTTGTGAATTTGCTGGTATGCAGTGACCAGCCCATCTACTTCAGTATCCTGCCAATTTTCCGCCCGTTTCTTCTTGTTGGTTATCCCCTCCTCTTCTTCAATGGCCTCCATTGGACCTCCTTCATCCCATCCTCTTCTACCATATTTCTTGCATTCCTCTCTTCCATATCCTACCTGCAATCAGTTTAACTAGGTCAACCAATGTTCTAATCTCATGGAGAAAGGTTTTTGCTTCTTCCTTTTTAATTTTGTATTCACTCAAAGTAGGGTTCAAATCACTTCTTTTATAAAATAAAAATTAACTTATTTTATTATGATAATAATTAGTAAGCAAGGTAATACAATTGCAGCAACAATAATACAGAGCCTTGTAAACTAACATTTAAATCTTTTTAAAAGAGTACTTGACATGTTTTTTTAAATTTTGAATGTATTTACTTTTGATGGTCTTTCAAATCAAGATTCAATCCTAGTGTGATCCAAAGTGATTTTACATTGTTCTTCAAATTTTGTTTGTCTCCTTTTCCAGAATAAAGCCTTCAGTTTTTCGACTTGTATACCAATTAACACAGTATTTGTTCAGATTAACCTCCATGGCTTGAGGTGAATGAATTGAATAGTCAAAAATACAAATTTCATGTGAAGCATACTAAGCATGGGTTCAAATTTCATCTATTTATTCTTTTTCCTCTTTTTTTCAATATTCATTCAAGCTAGGCTTCAAATCTCTTGAAAAAACAACCTACACTGTATTATTTTTGTTTTAAAAATGACATTTTTTCCCATAAATCTCCTCTTTCAAAGTTGAAGTTTTGCAAAGAATTTTGTAATTTTCATTTTTCTCTTTCAAACTTTATTTCTTCTTCCTCTCTATAGATATTGATGTTAGGAATGGATGTCATACACCTTGCAAGTTCTAATGTTCGTATTTATTTATTAATTTGTAAATCAATGTGCTTACATGGAAAATGGGTGTCCCACTTACAATGGCACTCTTTACCATTTGTAAATTGTAATATGACGTGTTGTCATAGCACCTATATCATGTAAGATGCGTAAGAGCATCTAAGTCATTGTAAGATGCATAAGAGATTTTAAAGTGGACTAGAATAACGTGTAAGACTTTTGACCAAGTTATGACACATCTTTGAAGAAGTAGAATAAATCCAAAATGGAGCGCCTCATTTGGTAGGTGGATTTTGTAACATTGGGAGTTGCATTCTTTTATTAGAATGTAAAAAGAATGTTGACTCATGATGGATTTGGGCATAGGAATTTGTGCCCTAGATTTGGATGCCCCCTTTGGGCCGATGGATTCCGTACATGGTTTTGGAAACTATAATTGGTTTCCGATTTTGAGTTTGCCTACATATGAGATGTTTGGGATGGAGGTTTCACACTTGTATTTACAGGGGGCTATGCTACCAAAATTTCTCCAGACATGGTTGAAGTTTGTGGGTGGAGTGGATACTGTGTGGAAAATAGGCATCCCACTTACAGTGGCACTCTTTGCCATTTGTAAATTGTAACATGATCTGTTGTCATAACATTTATGTCATGTAAGATGTGTGAGAGCATCTATGTCATTGTAAGATGCATAAGAGATTTTATAATGTGTAAGAGCATGTAAATGGGAGTTACAAAGTGGACTAAAAAAATGTGAAAGACTTATGATCAAATTATGATACATAAGAGCATCTCTAAAAAGGTGGAATAAATCCAAAATGGAGCACCACATTTGGTAGGTGGATTTTATGACACCAAGAGTTACATTTTTTTTATTAGGATGTAAAAGAATGTTGACTCGTGATGGATTTGGGTGTTGGAATTTGTGATGACCTAGATTTGGACAGCCCCCTTTGGACCCATGGATTTGATACATGGTTTTGGAAACCAATTATGATTTTCAGTTTTGAGTTTGCCTATATACAAGATGTTTGGGATGGAGGCTTCAATACGCACTTGTATTTGCAGGGGGTTATGCTGCCAAAATTTCTTCAAATGCAGTTGAAGTTTGTAGGTGGAGTGGATACTCTATGAATGTATTGTAATTTGGTGTTCAAGAAAATACTGATGAGCACACGGTGATACTGAGAAGGGGGGGAGGGGGGGTGAAACAATATCTAACAATCTTTTACTTTTCAAACTCAATTAATAACACCAACTACACATATGCAAGATCTAGCAATTAAGTACACAATGAGAACACACGATTTACGTGGAAACCATTTCGGGAGAAAACCACGGCACAATATATATATATATATATATATATTCTTTCTTCTTCTTGTAGGCTCCAACCTACTAGAGACTCCAATCTCCACTTGACAGAATTATAGGCTCCAACCTATTGGAGGCTTCAACCCCCACACAAACTGAGCTCCAACCCAGCAAGAGGCTCCAACCTATTGGAGGCTCCAACCCCCACACAAATTGAGCTCCAACCTAGCAAGAGGCTCCAACCTTTATTTGATAAGCTCCAACCTATTAATCCTTCAATGGCTGATCTAGTATGCTTCTTCATAGAACCTTCCTCTCACAAATCTGATTACAACTCACACAATATCCTTCTTCCAAATCTGATCACTACACAATAACCTTCTTCCAAATCTAATCACAATCCACACAATAACCTTCTCTCACAAATCTTATCACTATTCAATAACCTTCTTCCAAATCTAATCACAATCCACACAATAACCTCTCACAAATCTTATCACTATTTCTAATTCTGTATGATGTAAGTCTTTTCTTTTCAAATCAGGTCCACACACACAAATACTTCCTTCTCTCACAATTCTGATCACACACTTTTTTTCCTCACGAAACTGATCTAACTCATGCACAACTTCTTTACATTAAATTGATCATAACATGGCAATATCTTTCTCTTAATTCTTACACATATCCTTCATATAATTCTGCATTTATACTTCACGTAGTTTGCTCATATTCTCTATGTTTAATCACACATTCTTTCTCTTAGAACAAATCAGAATTACACTTCATTTTCTGCCCCTTTCTCTTTTCTCAAATCTGCTTTAATACTCAGAAATATATCATTGATTCTTGTTTTCTATCCACTTTTTTTTCTTACCTTTTATATGTCTTCAATAAGGGTAAAGGACATACCCTTTCACAATGTCTATCACCTTTCACAATGGATACAACTCTTGAAAATAAACACATGCCTCTTCACATATATTCGTCATATATATTTGCATTTATCATTCATACATGGGTTCCATATACACTCAAAATAAATCTGACTTACACTTCATATTTCTGCCCTTTACTTTCTTTTCAATCTGCTCTTATTCTCATAATATTCATTACACACTTGCCTTCAAATGTTCCTATCATTTACCTCTTATACCTTTTCAATAGATATGTCTTTTGTGGATGGATATGTCTCTTTATAATGTCTCTAGCTGATTTGTCTTTACTCACAATTCGTCCTTTGTGACTTTTGTCTTATATGCTTTTGTCTTTACTCACAATTCGTCCTTTGTGACTTTTGTCTTATATGTTTTTGTCTTTACTCACAATTCGTCCTCTAGTGATTTTGTCTTCTTCCATAAACCGATTTGTCTTTATTTGCTAACACAATTTGTCTTCTTGTTGCCTATTGCGGCTCGTGGTTTTTCTTCGGGTTTTGGTTCTCTTTGCGTGTTTTGGTTTCTGTGGTCCCATAGGCTGTCTCGCCTCGTGGACATTATTAAAAGCCTTCATTCATTCATTCATTCATTCATGACTTCATAAAATCACATCATGTATACTAATGGTTGTTGTTCCTCTTTGCAAAATATAGCACTTGAAAATCGCTAGTATCTAGAAAGTATTCACACCATACAAAACTGATCGCTGCATGTGTAAATCAAAGTATGGTTCTGTGGAAATGTCTTCAAAACATCTTTTATATCATCCTTGTCTCTTTCCTTCAAGGAGTCTGTAATATTCCTTGCACGCTAAAAGAGTTTAAGTATAAATTAAAGATTTAATTTACAAAGGATCAACTTCCTTAAGGAAGTTAAATAAATTAAATTATGGCCGACCACCTCTAATGCTGGCCGACCACCTCTATTAAAGCAGGCGATCAAGTATATGGCGCTATTTATGAAAGGTACGATTTGTTTTTATGAAGTTTAATTAAGAGAGGTCACACCTATTCGTTCAAAACACATCCTTGGCAAAGATATAAGAAGCCAATGATAGGGATGTTTGAAGGCAGCGATCAAGGATCATTGTTTGGAATATAAAAGAAGCAGAATTAAATATAAAGGCAGAAAGAAATATATCAGCAGTGATATATTTATAATTGTGAACAGCAGAGACATTATTTATAACAGCAGAGATACATATATCAATCATACCAATTCCCAAGCAATCCAATTGAAATAAGAGGAGGTTAGTAAGTATTATATAATGGCCCTTTCAGGGTTCACGAGATGGTGAAGTACCGATAGGCCCCTTCATTAAGTACGCCACCCCGAGTTAGTTGCTCGTGGGCCGGGAGGCTTATGAGTGCTCCCGGGCTTGTTGAATAGCGGACTTGATGCATCTTATCAAGCACGCCACCCCGAGGTGAGACACTCATGGGCTGGGGGGCAATTAAGTGCTCCTGGGCTTGATCAAGGCATCTTATCAAGCACGCCACCTCGAGGTGTGACACTCGTGGGCTGGGAGGCGACTAAGTGCTCCTAGGCTTGATCAAGGAGGACGGCCAGCCTCCAAGGTGAACTGAGAGATGTTAGGTGGACTGACCCCTTTCATGCTCTTGACAATATTGTTACTAACACTCCGGGAAGATCCAATATGTGATTGGCTTGGGGAATTGTGTTATGGATTGAACTAAATGTGGATTATGCTATGATGATTTGATCTCATTATTTATGTTATGAAGTATTGATCTCATTATTAATTATGCTATGATAGATGAATTTAATATGAATAATGCTATGAACTGAATATCATATAAGTTATTGATCTTTAATATTTCTAATGTCCTTTTCTAGTGATTATTATTGTATACAGGTAAAGAAATCAGGAATATCCTAAAAGGGGACATTACAAAGTTGGTCTCATATGGATTTAAATCTTTAATTTAAATTCTTCTTCTTTTACAAGTCGGCCACCTTGGATGTATAATTAAATTTGAACTCCATTCTATGTCGACCCAAAATGCTTATATCTCAAATGTTTAAATCTTTAATTTAAACATGCAATCTCCCAACAGTAACGTGTAATGGATGTATGCTTTGCTCTCCAACGGAGATGTATAACGGGCACCTCTTATTATAACGGTCCACTCTTTACCTTGACATCAATGACATCACTTAACGACCTCATGCCTTTGACATCAATGACAACATATTCCAACAAATACATTGAGTGCTCTTTTGTTGTTGGGTTTTTCCCGAATGGATTTCCCAAGGTATCTACTATCTTATGTAACTTTGTTTTGTGTTGCATATTTATTTTATCTTTCTGAAATCGTCAGATCTGTATCTATTTAGCATTTTTTCCTTTCAAGATTAATTAGAAAGTTGTTAGTTGTATTTGGCTTCTTTTCATATGGTATCAAAGCTTGGCCAGCTTGTGAGATCTTTGGTTAGGAAAAAGGGTTTTTTGTTATTAAACCTAGTTTGAGTGGAAGCTTTGCGTAGGAGTGACCTTATTTCAAGTGAAATATGGCAAGCACATCATGGATGGAGATCAACAGATCTAATGACACTAACTTCAAGTTGTGGAAGTTCAAAATGAAGGACCTACTCATAGACAAAGATTTATGGCCTGCAGAAGTTGGACAGAAACCTTCAGAAATGAAGGACGAAGAATGGGAAACATTGGATCAGAAAGCTAGAATCTTGATTAGGCTTTGTTTCGCAGATTCAGTGTTTCTAAATGTTTTGGGAGAGACCACCGCAGAAAGACTCTGGAAGAAGTTGGCAAACCTATATCAAGCTCGATCCCTAGTAAATGAGCTTTTTCTATGGAAGAATAGTATTCTTTGAGGATGAGTGATGAAGAATCTGTTGCAAAGCATCTAAATATGTTCAACATCATTGTGAGCCAATCACAATCCATAGGCATGAAAATAGATGATGAAATCAATGTATCACATTGTTATGTTCTTTGCTAGATTCATGGGATAACCTAGTCATGGCAATCAGTCGTACCACAACCACCACAAAGCTTAAGCTTGAGGAGGTGGTGGGTGCATTCTCTCAGAGGAGTTGAGGTGGAAACTTTAGATTCCACCAAAGATGCATTTGATGTCAAAGGTAGATCGAAGAAGAAGGGTGAAATAAACCTTTCTAGAATGACTGAAATTTTTTGCCAATTTTTAGATAAGATTTCTTGCACAAATCAACAAATAATCATCACCAATGAACAATACAACAATTGAACTTCAAACCCACATCATACTTGCTTATTTGAAACCTTCAAATGAGAAATACAAAAATGTTAAGTTGCTGATCTGAATTTCAGTCACTGTCTGATTTTATATCAGACCTTATTACATGCATTAAAAATGTCCAATTACATCAAATCCTTCATAGGATCAAAGCCCAAACACTCTAGAACAAAGATAGCTATCCAATGATGCTATAACAGCCCTGAAAGTACATGAATAATTGACTGATCCAAAACTTCTGTATGCTGATATGACTGCTGAAAGTGATGATTTTACCCAACCAAGTTGTATCAATGAAAACTTCAAGAAAAACACTTTCAAACTCAAGCGATGGAAGCCTAGTTTGATCTTCTATCAAATGCAACTCTTCAAATGTGAAAGCCTTTGTCAAATCCACTTCAAAAACCCTGTCATTGCCCAAACAATTCGCTGTTCATAAAAATCAGACTTTGCTGATATGAAATCAGACCTTGAAAAATATGCAAAAGTCACTCAATCTTCACTCTAAACTCAATCAACTACCTTGGTAATCACTTCAATACACCAAGGGTTCCATTATGATGTCAATATCTCTTCAAATCTTCACAAATAAACCTGCAAATTCAACTCCAATGATGAAATCTGAATGATAACATCTCACAAATTGTCATGGGAACATCACCACAACATTCAAGGGAACATCTCCTTGAAAAATAACTAGAAAATGCAATTTCCAGCTAAAAGAACAAAATGTAAAAGCTTACCAAAATGATCATTAGTTGCTAATTGAAGTTCAAGAGCTCTATTTATCCTCTCCAAAGATAGGCGTCCCTCTTCTTTGTCAAATTGGAATGAAATTTGACATCCATCAATCACAATAAAGAGTCTTGAACAAAAGTAAATGAATGACATCTAGAAATGCAATCATTTAAAACAATCTTTAATTGTTTAAATGAACTACATCAAGTGGATCGATCCTCTATGAAGTGGCGTCCTCTTTTTGGCGGCAGCCATGTAGTGGAATCAACAAACATTTACAAACTTCTTATGCTATTGAATTCCCCTTGCTAATGGCAGCGGCTGATTGCATGCAAGCATTTAATATTGTTTTTGTTGCAATGAACATCAATCCTTGACTTGATAGAACCTCCTCATCCAAGGCGTTTGGCATTTAATATCTTTCAAAACAAAATAACAAACCAAATGCAATCATTTAAGACCATAAACTCCATCGCCCTCAAGGTGCCATCGATCCAATGCCAATATTTAATAAATAAATATTGCATTTAAAATAACTCTCCTTCATGCTTGGCGGCAGTGGCATTTGCATTCATTGAATAACCAACATTTGCATTTAAAAACCTCTTTCAAAATCGGCGGCCAGCTATGGATCAAATGCAAGCATTAAAAAATCACTCAACAAACCTTTTTATACATCGATTCTCCTCATAGGCTCATTATTCCATGTAATCACCTCATTGCACAAGGCGTCAATACCAAGCCACAGACCCATTAGCATTAATCGCCTCTCCTGGATAGCCGTTGGTTTCAATGTGGGACCTCGAACCAATACATTTGCTCTTCAAACATTAAAATAGAACCATCTTAGACAAGTCGATTATCTTCAAGGCAATCATTGGCATTAGCTTGGACCTATAACTCCTTGATGAACACATCCCCTTTATTCATATGTACAACTCCATAAAAATCGATTATAGAAAATGCAATTAAATATTCCATTTTCTAAACTCCATCAAATGAAAATAAAAATACAATTTCAATATTGCATTTTTCATTGATCACATACTAGTTGAGCTAACATTCTGAATCTCCATGTATAGACACATACCAACTTTCCGGTTCTCCATATGTAGCAATAAGCTCAAACTAGAAATTCATTCCCTTACCAATGCATTAGCCTATGGGAATGGATGATAGGCTAATCATCAACTCCATTAGAAGTCACTCCGGAAATGGGGACATGACAAAGGGCACGAACAAAAAAAAGGAAAGAAGGTTCAAATCTAAGGGGAGATCTAAATGTCCTGTCAATCTAAGAGCTAGAATTGTGGCAAAACTGGCCACATAAAAAAGGATTGCAAAGAAAATAAGGGCAAGAAAGGGTCTAATGATGATTCAGATTCATGAGCTTCTCAGAATGACACTAGTGATGTGTTTGTTGCACCCCTTGCTACGCATGCATGTGAGGATGCATGGATAATTGACTCTAGAGCCTCTTTCCACATGACTCCTAACAGGGAGTGGTTTTCTAGGTATGAGAGCATTGATGGTGGAAAAGTTTATTTGGGTGACAGTATATTCCTCAGTATTGTTAGACATGGTAGAGTCAAGATCATGTTTGGTGATGGGAGGATTGAATGCCTTTCAAGAGTTTTGCACATCCCAAGTTTGGAAAGTAACATGTTATTTGTAAGCAAAATGAATGATGCAAGTGTACAGGTGGTCTTTAGCAACGACGGATGTAAGATGGTTCGTGGAGCAATGGTGCTTGCTAGGGGAGTTTAGGTTGGAACTCTATTTTACCTTGAAGCTAGAACATGCATTCAATGTAACAGTTCAACAATTCAGCAGGAAATTGTCACTTCGGTAGTTGTTGGGCTACTTCGACAGCTATTGGATGACTTTGGCAACTGCTAGGCAACTTCGGTAGCACCTATGCATCTTCAACAACAAGATGCATCTTCGCCAATAGCTAGACTTCGGCAACATAATGTCACTTTGATAGCTTACTATCACTTCAGTGGCAGCTATGCATCTTCAATAGCATGCCCTTACATTACAAAATCATACGCTTCTAGCTGAAAAGACTATGTTGTGACATGAGTGCACTAGCCACATTGATGAAAAGGACCTTAAAGCCTTGAAATGTAATAACATGGTTGAGGGGCTAATTAACTGTGTTGGAATGTTCGCCATTGATGTCAAAGGTGTTACAAAGAATCGATGTTGTTCATTATACAGAGGTGATGAAGTCTCCTTAAATAGAATTACAAGAACGATGTTTCTAAAAAGAAACAATCGTTAACACAAGACAAAGTTAGAAACTACTGGATGACCATTAATAACATAAATAGAAAGATATTATTCTAATACCCTCCCTTAATGGTCATTATTCTAACTACCCAAAGAGATAACAGGGAAGGTTGCCCCCTACTTCTCAGAACGCTTCTGCAACAAAAGACAAGAGCTTGCTACTGACTCTGCCACTTGAGATGAGTCTGCCACCAACCCTCCCAGAAACTGCAGAACTTCTGGAAAAACAACACCAATCGTCCAACCTGATGTTGGAAAATTGTCCCTCCCTGTAACCAGAGATACACCAAGAACAACTACCACGATTATTAGGAAAAATCGACAAACCCTCCAAACTTCTACAGATGAGCATGACGCTCCAGAACAGACTGCAGCAAACTAGTTGTGCAGATATTCGCCCCAGCAACGCCAGGTGCGACCAAAACAGACTGCAACAAACCACTATTTTTGAGGAAAAAAATTGCCAAACCTAGGATAAAAATCGATCAAAACCGGACACGATTTTTAAGGTGAAAAACCGATCAAATCCAAACACTGATCAAAAAACAAATCATCGTTTTTAAGGAAAAAACGTAAAACCTGTCCAGAAACCAGAGATCCCTCCCAAACTGTGGAAACCCTGACTAGGGCATACAGGAGAAAGCCCTTAATTTTTGAGGGAAAAAAAATT
Source organism: Cunninghamia lanceolata (assembly GCA_027924645.1). Taxonomy (NCBI): domain Eukaryota; kingdom Viridiplantae; phylum Streptophyta; class Pinopsida; order Cupressales; family Cupressaceae; genus Cunninghamia; species Cunninghamia lanceolata. Next base: position 2,247,355 of record BSBN01000567.1, read on the forward strand.
TATAAACCCTCCCATGATTTTTTCAGGCAAAAAATCAGAAAACCATACAGAATTTTTTGAGAAAAATTATTAAAACCTAGAACAGATTTTTTAAGGGAGAAAAATATTAAAACCCAAACAGAACATCGATTGCCCAGAATTGAAAACGGTACAAAAAATCCCCCAACGAGCTCAGAAATCCTCCAAGAAGAGTTGTAGAAAAAATAACAGAGGGTTTTATCAAAACCCTAGTTGGCTGCAAAACAAAGGTCACCAAAACTGATCCAGCATGTCACAAAACCAAAGGCGACACCAGGAAACCCTAGCCGCTGCAAACAACCACAAACTGTAAGCAAATCCCGTCACAAAGATCGCAGGCTTGCACTGAGACAAAACGCGGCACTAGAAGCACCAGAGAGGCGTGCTCAGACAGAAAGAAAAACGCGTGCAGATGAACAAAGAAACCCGTGACCAGAGAGACCCTACAAATCGCGTCAAAACAGAGAGACAAATCGCGCCTGGAAAAGGAGAAAGTCGCATCCAGAAAGGGCTTAAAATCACGTCGGAACAAGAAGAAAATCTGCGCCAAAAATAATGGATTCAAAAGCGCGTGATTTCACCAAGAAAATCAGATGAAAAAAAAACATCCGACTTGTGACCCACAATTTTAAATTCTACAAACCCTCGATTTTCTCCAGCAAACAAGATCCACGAAAACAGAAAAAATCGATCTTCACAAAATTTAAAAATTTCTCTCGAAATTTTAGAAAAACCGATTTTTTAATTCTCCTGCTCTGATACCATGTTACAAAGAATCGATGTTGTTCATTATACAAAGGAGACGAAGGCTCCTTAAATAGAATTACAAGGACGATGTGTCTAAAAAGAAACAATCGTTAACACAAGACAAAGTTAGAAACTACTGGATAACCATTAATAACATAAATAGAAAGATATTATTCTAATAAAAGATGCATACACATGTTGTCATTGAGATTAAGAAGTTAGTTATGAACAGACGAAAGTATAAGAACATGTTATCATTAATGTCAAGAAGGTGCATGAACAAGAAGTGGTGTCACTAATGTCAAAGACATAAGACCAAGATTGTTGGCAAGATTAACATCTAAGAGATGTTGTGGAGATTGATTGGATTGATTGTACAAGATATATGGATGAGATTGTCGAAGATTGTCATTGGTGAAGTATATGAATGAGATAGCAGCGAATATAAGAAGAAGATATTTAATATATAAATCTGAGTTTGTCTAATGAGGCCAACCCATATGCCAAAGTATGAAATTCATATTTAAATGGTGATAAACAGAAATGAGAAAATAATTTTGATGAGGCGGCGAATAATTTAAGGGAGTGGTTTACATAATCTAACTTGGCCGACTCTACTACATGATATGTGAATATATTAAGAGATCTGATTATTCCAAATACATGAAAAAGACATATATGAAGTGATGTGTACACATTAAAAAGATGCAAGCTTTGAATAAGACAAAAGTGTCTTATTTAACATATAACAAGAAGTGCGATAAAATATGATGAAGTGTGATGCAAGAAATATGATACGACTAGCATATAAGACAAAAGTTGTTATGAAATGAAGAGAATAGGTGCGATTCATATATAAGACAAAAGTCTTATTGCAAGCAGCATTTGATAAAAGACAAATGATAGAAAGCAATTAAACAAAAGAGAAAAAGGTGCGATCAAGTCTTATTTAATAATGAAGAGATGCATTTAAAAAGTCTTATGGAAAAGTTGACCGATCAATAACATGTGATGTGGTGCAATCAAAGAGAAAGAAGTGTGATTAGTATTAGTGGAAGGCTGCGATCTATATAAAGGAACAATAGCTATTAATTATCAAGAAGGCAGTGCTTGACATATACTTTGTTTTATTCACAAGAAAAGATGAAGAGGTATGATATATTCAAGAGTTGTGTTTATTATGAAAAGACACATTTGTTCATAGAGACATCTCATTTGAAGATGATATAAAATCTTGGCGGAGGAGTGATTTGAAAGCAAGCAATTCAATGAATATTTTCTGAGCATTAGAGCAGAGATAGAGGAAAAGAAATATGAAGGGTAATTCTGATTTATTCTAGAAGAAAGTATGTGTGATAATATGAAGATGATATGAGCAGAAATTTATGATAAGATATTGCCATGTTATGATCAGTTTTATGTAAAGAAGTTGTGCATGAGTTGGATCAGTTTTGTGAGAGAAGAAAGTATGTGTGTGTGTGAACCTGATTTGAAAGGGAAAGACTTACATCATACAGAATCAGAAATAGTGATCAGATTTGTGAGATAAGGTTATTGTGTGGATTGCAATCAGATTTGTGAGAGAAGGTTATTGCGTGGATTGTGATTAGATTTGGAAGAAGGATATTGTGTGAGTTGTAATCAGACTTGTGAGAGGAAGATCTTGTGAAGCAGCATACTATATCAGCCATTGAAGGATTAATAGGTTGGAGCCTATCAAATAGATGTTGGAGCCTCTTGCTGGGTTGGAGCTCAGTTTGTGTGGGGGTTGGAGCCTCCAATAGGTTGGAGCTTATCAAATAGAGGTCGGAGCCTCTTGCTGGGTTGGAGCTCAATTTGTGTGGGGGTTGGAGCCTATCAAATGGAGGTTGGAGCCTCTTGCTGGGTTGGAGCTCAGTTTGTGTGGGGGTTGAAGCCTCCAATAGGTTGGAGCCTATAATTCTATCAAGTGGAGATTTGAGTCTCTAGTAGGTTGGAGCCTACAAGAAGAAGAAAGAATATATATATATATATATATATATAAGCAATATTTTGCCGTGGTTTTCTCCCGAAAGGGTTTCCACGTAAATCGTGTGTTCTCATTGTGTACTTAATTGCTAGATATTGCATGTGTAGTTGATGTAATTGATTAAGTTTTGAAAAGTAAAAGATTGTTAGATACTGATTCACCACCCCCCCCCCAACCTCTCAGTATCACCGTGTGCTCATCAAACTGTTTGTTGGAGTTTGACTTTTGTGAACATTGCATATATGGAAAGCAAAATTGTGTTTAGTTTTATTCAAGCTCTGCTACTAAATATGTAGGGATTTTAGACTTGATTCATAGTGATGTGTTTGGTCTTGTTGATGTACCTTCACTTAAAAAATCTCTATATTATGTTTCGTTTATTGATGATTTCTTCAAGAAGACTTGGGTCTATTTTCTCAAGCATAAATCTGAGATTTCTTCAACGACTTCAAAGATTTCTCTTGTTGATAACCAAACAGAAAAGAAGATTACGATGTTGAGAACAAATAATGATGGGGAATTATGTTCAACAAAGTTTGATAAATTTTGTAAGGACAATGGTATTGTGCGACATAAAACAACTCCATACACCCTTCAGCAGAACACTATTGCAAAGAGGATGAACAAGTCATTGATGCAGAGGGCTAGGAGTATGCTCAGTGAAGCCCATTTTAATCAAAAATTATGAATAGAAGTTGAGTATAGCTTGTTATCTAATTGTTATCTAATTAATAGATCTCCTACAGCAGCACTTGTTGACAAAACCCTAGAGGAATTATGGACGGGAAAAAAGCCTTCACTTCAAATATTAGAGCTTTTGGTTGCAAGAAATATACGTGCATGTGCCTAAGGAGAAGAGGTCAAAGTTGGACTTGAAAGCAAAGAAATGTATCTTCATCAATTACAATGATGGGGTAAAGGCATACAAGCTTTGGAATCCAATGACAAAAAAAGACGGTATACAGTCGAAATGTGGTCTTCAAAGAGATTGGGTCTTTTCCACGATTGAACAACCAAATGAAAATGCTAAGACAATAGAGCAATTGCAGCCAAATACCAAGGAGGCTACACCTAAAGTTGAACCAGAGGTTTAGGTTGGACCTGATGAGGAGGAGAATTCAGAGAGTTCTAAGGAAGAAGAAGAAGAAGAACCTCCACCTTAGCTTATGAGGAAGTCCACTCGGCAAAAGAAACAACCAAAGAAGTAGAGCCCACCTAATTTCCATTGCATTTGTGCCTTGTTTACTAATGATAATGAACCTAGAATTATGAAGGAGGCAATGGAGATGAAAGATAGTAAGTCCTCGAAAAAGGTCATGGATAAGAAACAGCAATGCTAGAGAAGAAGAACATGTGGGACTTGGTTCAATTGCCTAGGGGGAGGAAGCTTGTTGGATGCAAATGGGTTTTCAAAAAGAAATTTAGTTATGAGAGTCAAATAGAGAAATACAAAGCAAGGTTGGTTGCTAAACATTATTCCCAAGTAGAGGCAATTGATCTTCGTGAGATCTTTTCTCTTGTTGCAAAGCTTAGATCCATTAGATTTCTTTTATCTGTTGTTGTTGCTTTTGACCTTGAGGTTGAGCAAATGGATGTTAAGACAACTTTCTTGCATGGAAATCTAAAGTAAGAGATCTACATGACATAGCTGAAGCACTACATGGTAAAGGGTAAGGAGAAAAAAGTTTGTAAGTGAAAGATCTCTTTATGGTCTTAAAAAGTCTCCTAGAATATGGTACCAAGAATTTGACTCATATGTTCAAAAGTTAGGATTTGTTAGAGCCAAATCAAACCATTGTGTTTATTTTAAGCAAATTAGTGATCAGTTTATTGTTATTGTTTTGTATGTGGATCACAAGTTGATTTGGTAACACTAAGGAAATGATAAGGGTAATGATATCTCAACTTTCTTTATAGTTTGAAATGAAGGATTTAGATGTTGCTAAGGTTATCATAGGAATGGAGATTAACAGAGATAGAGCTAACAAAAAACTTTGGTTAAGTTAGAGAAAGTATGTTGACTCTGTTTTGTAACATTGTAGCATGCAGGATTGCAAACTAGTGAGTGTTCCTATTTCTATGGGAACAAAGCCTTCAACAGAGTAGTGCCCTACTACACCAGGTGAGATAGAGGACATGAGTCACGTCACTTATCCAAGTGTGGTTGGTAGCCTCATGTATGCTATGGTCTAGGGCCTACATCAGACTTCATATAGCACAAGCAGTGCGAGTCCTAGGAAGTTCATGGCAAATCCTGGCAACAAACATTGGGACATAGTGAAGAGGGTTTTTAGATATCTTCAAGGCACTTTAGACTACTCGATTTGCTATCAGGGATCTTCAGCAACATGAACTTCAACAGTGGGTGTCTTCAATAGAAAGGATCTTTAGTAGCAATGACTTCAGTAGCCCTATCTCAAACAAAAATGACATTGGCCACACTATCTTCGGCAATACGAAACTTCAGCAACAAGGATCTTTAACAATAGGGAAGCTCCATAGTAGGAAGTCTACCAATGACTATGTGTTTTAGCTTATTCAATAGTGCAATTAGTTGGATGGGTAAGTGATGGATTGTGGTCGTTCTTCCAACTATAGAGGTAGAGTATATGGTAACAACTCATGCCTGCAAAGAGGTTGTCTAGCTTCAAAGGTTGTGTTCTAATATTGGGTTGAGTCAGGGAGTGGTACAGATTGATTGTGATAGTCAAAGTGCCATCAATTTGGCAAAGAACTCTACGTTTCACACCCGAACAAAGCACATTGACGTGCAATACCATTTTGTCAATAACATGGTGGAGAATAGGAGGGTTATGCTTGAGAAGATGGCTACTTTCTTGAATGTTGCAAATGCATTGATGAAACCTATGAGCTTAAGGAAGTTCAGAAGGTGTAGTGTGACTATGACTATCACAGCCCTTAGCAGTTAGTTCACTTTTGTTGGTTTTCCCTTTTTCTCTTGCAAGCTATACAAATGGAAGAATGTTAGGAATAGATGTCATACACCTTGCAATTTTTAATGTTTGTATTTATTTATTAATTTGTAAATTAATGTGCCCACATGGAAAATGAGAATTCCACTTAGAGTGGCCCTCCTTGACATTAGTAAATTGTAATATAATGTGTTGTCATAGCATCTATGCCATGTAAGATGTGTAAGAGCATCTATGACATTGTAAGATACATAAAAGATTTTATGAGGCATAAGAGCATGTAAGAGGGAGTTACAATGTGGATTAGAAAAAGGTGGAAGATTTTTGACCAAGTTATGATGTGTAAGAATGACATGTACGCGCATCTTTGAAAAGGTGGAATAAATACAAAATGGGGCACCCCTGTAATATCCCAAATGGGGATATTTTCTACTAATTTGGATTTACGGCTTTCCAAATGAATCTTGTTTGGAATTTCTGATTTTTCTTACTTGGAATTCTGCCCTAATTTCTGTACTTTAGATTTCTGCCCAAAACCCTAATTTCCAGTTTTGTTTTCTGCTCATAAACATGCAATCATAACACACAAACATGCATCCAAACATAGCACATAATGATGGCAAATGATACTAAACATTAATATTCACATATCCCATGAATTACACCATGAAATACACATTTTAGGGCAATCAAAACCAACATCCAAGTCTGATTAAACTCTACTGCTACAACTGAAAGTTCTGATCTGATTTTTCAATGGATCCTAGGGCATAAACAAACCAAACATTGCCTAGAATTTCTGCATTACAAATCAGTCTTATAACAGATGGATGTACATACCAGTGTCATGCAAAATAGGAAGCCAAGTGATAAACCCTAGCTGGGCGAATTACATCAGCTAGGCATAGATGTCCAAACACATACAAATGAACATGAATGATGCTCAACAACCTCTCCAAGGATGGCGCTCCAAAGTAGGGTTAAACCCTATGCAAAGGATGACACATCCACCAATGGAACCACCACAAACTAGGGTGAATCAGGTCTGCACTTTCTGCTGCTACAAATCTTCAGTGTCTTCAAAACCCTAATCCCAAAATCGCCTTCAACAATCCACAAATGCAATCCTCAAAAGTGGCGCTCAATCACTCCTTCAAAAGATGATTTATTTCTGCTCAAAGGTGATGATAAATTGCTGCTCCAATCTGCCCAATATGATATTCAATGCTGCTCTGAAATTCTGCCCTAAAGATATTTGATTTCTGCTCCAATTGATGTTAGAATTCTACTCCAAAAGATATCAAAATTCTGCTCTAAATGATAATCAAAACGCTTCTCCAAAGATATGAAATTTTGCTCCAAACTTTGTGAATCTCCAATGAAGTGCAAGTAGACCTCCATTATGAAGTCTTCCCAAGATGAATTAGGTTTTTGTCCAATTCACCATATATTTTGAAGGGTTTTCGTCCTTGGAATATGATGCAAACAAGTGCAGTCCAAAAGGAAAAAATGACAAGTTGAATGATGATGAAATGCTCTCAGAGTCTCAAGATACCTTGTATTTATACATAGTTTCCTTGCCCTCTTCAAGTTGGCCGACCTAGGTCATCTCTTATACTCAATTTGCCCTCCAAAAATCATGAAGTGTGAAAATTAGACCCTCCAACCGTGATCACTCCGAAAATGGGGACATTACAGTCCTCCCTTCTTGGAATTTCTTGTCCTCAAGCAATGGCAAACCTGCATCCTGTGAAACACTGTCAAATGACAAGTATCTCCATCTAATCAAATGTCCCGTGATCACACAACTCCTCAACCTGTGGCTGCATCTCCCAAGAAGAGTATGAAGAATGCTATGAAAAGTGAGCTCCGGTGGCAAAAGCCATACACAATCGAACTCGACCTGGCCCCATCCTCCAAACTCTGAAAATATACTCTCAACCACAAGTGCCCAAATCTCCATGTCTCCAAAGGCTCCATCCTCTATGAGTGCAAAGTCCATCAAGGACCTAACACTAGACCAACCCGAAGCTCTAAAGAATGCCATGCCTGTCAACAAGTGATGAAGAGTGTGAACTCTGAAATACAAACACAAGTCTCCAAGCTTCCGCTGCTCCACTCTATCAAAATCATCATCAATGCTCCGTGAGTTGTGAAGCAACTCATCAAGATCCCAATGAAGTGATGCGCCAAGCATGCTACCACCTGGATCCCAAACCATCACATCCACCAAACATGAGGAGATGGAAGTACCTCAAAGAGCTATCAAGGCCAAACAACTCTCCAACTCCTATAAATCGCCCATGGATGTGTAAAACACCCATCATAGGTGCAAGAAAAATCATATCAGCTCCTCCTAGGCTGCTGATGTAGATTAGAACAGCACCTATAAATCTAAAAATCAGGCCTATGTGGATGCTAGAAATGTCTAATGACATATGATGATAGAGTATCATCTGTATGCCATCCTTAAATGATGAAGAGAAGATCCAAGCCTCTCCAAAACACCCAAATAGCTGTTGTCCTCCAAGTGTTCCCTAGGAAATCAATGTATGACGATGTAGAACAGCCATCTCTCATCAATGCAAAATGGAGTGACCCATGAGTTAGGGCTGGAACACTAATGCCCTCATGCTCACATCCATACCACATGCCATAGTCCAGCTGAAACATGAACATTAGTAACTCAAAACCAATTATATCAATGACAACATCTCCATACCTTGGTTCATAGGTCATCTGCAACTTCATTCCTTCAAGTGGATGCCACTCAAAAACAAGTGTCTCCATGACACGAGTCTCAAATCCCTCAAGTAGAACAGCCTCATACTCCACCCAAGAGTCATCAACATGATGGGACTCATCACAAGCAAACTCCTCAAGTGCTCCATGAATGATCAAAGGCCCAACCAACTCTGCATTACTCATACCTTCATCTACATATGTAGTCATAACACTAGTGGCTGATCCACAAAGTGTATGCTCCATAATGCCATCCAAATCTATGATGTGAGCCTTCAATTGGCTCTCCAAAAGAGGTGACGCCAACTCCTCATGAAGCAAGCTATGTGAACAATCAAAGAATTCTGAATCATACCTCAAACTTGATTGTTCCACTTGCTTGGCCACCATACAATGCTCATCCCTCATATGCCACATGCTTTGAATCTTCTTTGCCTCTCCCATGTCATGGTGTACTAGCTCGGTCCTCTTGTGTCTTGGACACACAACAAAGACCTCATGTTTGACTCCCAATTGAGTGCCAACAATAAAAGGAGTCTTCCCACTATCTTCCTTATGTGTCGGGACTGCCAACTCATGATTATGCAAAAACAAAAGATTGTTCTTCCAAATCAGAAAATCAGAACTATTGTCATACCTTTTCATAGTGTCTTCATCCACCCCAAACATCTTCTTCCTCCTTGTTGCATGCTCTTCATCAAGTGTCGATCCAACATGAGCCTCCCAAGGAAAATTACATGCCTCAAGGCTGATCCTCTTGGCTGTCATGTCATGATGATATGAAGATAAGAGACTGTTGTTACACATCAGAAAATCAGTCCTTACCTCATGCCCTAGTGTGATGTCTTCCACGATCTCAATCATCTCTCCTTCCCTGAATGGATGGTTATCAACAAGTGCAAGTCCACGAGACATCTCCAAGTGAAAATCAAGTGTACCATGTGTCACAAACTCTGTCCCATGGCTGCAAGCTATGTCTTCACGTGTACCATCAATTTGTTCATCCATGTGTCCACTCTTCACAAACTTCATATTGACTTGTTGTCCCTTAGATGTGGCTGCCATAGGAAACTGAAACTCGACTGTGTATGATGAAGAGTGTGCCATGTTCAATTCCCAACAAAGCTCATCCACGTGATCTTCCAATTCTTGAAGGGTCGTTTGAGTGCTCTTCAAAGAATCCATAGTGTCCTTAAGCTCAAAGGTGAGCTTATCCACTTCACCTTCCTTCCTTCTCAAAGCATCAACATAAATCTCATCAAGCTTGAGGAGATGATCTCTATCCGCAAGTAAGTGTAGGTAGTTTGACTTCACTACCGTCAAGGCCTCCTTGAGTTCATGTAAGTCAGCAAGAGATAGACCCCCTTCAAAACCTTCATGTTTCCCTAGGGCCTTCCAACACAAAACTGCCATCATCTTATGAACATGGTCAAAAAGAGTTAGGGCTGCCACAATCATACCTTCATTTACCCTTAGTTGACCTTCCAATTGGTGTGACTTATGAGATCCAATGTCTTCATAATCATCCCTTTCCAAATCAGCTTCTTCCTTGGCATCTTCTCCACAATCATCATGCTCAAACAAGGGATCACCATCAAAGTAGTGAGTAGAATCTTCTACATCATGATCTTCCTCAATGGCTGATCTAGAAAGAGTATGTACAGTTATAACCTCCTTAACCACCAAGGGATCCTTCAACTCTTGAAATGTCAAATCAACCTTATCCAAGTCTCTTTGTTCACTACATACTGAAATTTCTGAATTGCCCTCATATGTATGAAGTTTGAACAATATCCATCTCAAAGTCACCCAAACCACAATTTGATTCCTTGCCCAATTGATGTAAAGGTGATGAAACAATGCTAGGCTCAATTAATGGAACATCAAATGAACTCATACCTTCATGTAGCTGATCCAACACTGTAGGTTTGGCAAACTCCGTGGTAGCATACCCTCCAACCTTGTGGTCATCATGAAGTCTTAGGTGTTCGCCACTTGCAACATGTGATGCTTCTTCACCCATATCCTCATAATTACTTGTAGGCTGCAAATCATCAACAAGTAATTCTTCTTCCTTTTCCATGGCGGCATCTCCTTCAACCTTGTAGTTATCTTTAAGTCTCATGTGTTCTTCACTTGTAGCTCCATAGGTGATTCTCCTTTGACCTTATCCTCATAGGGCTGAAGTGAGCTTGTGTCTTCATCTTCTTTAGCACTTCCACATGTATGAGTAGGTGTCCAAACCTAAAAGCATGTGAAGCAAAGTTGTTCTCTCCTTAACTGATTTTTGCTCTTCTTGTGATCACTAACCAATACTTCTTCTTTCTTTTATATCCTCTTTTCCAACTTCCTTTATATTTCCTTGTGATCATCAAAGTGTGGGGCTGCCTCTTGTGCTCTTGGCTGATCCAAGATGTGAAAGTTGCCATTTCTTTCCGGGTAGCCATTATTGATCATGTCAAGCTCCATGTATTGAGATAGGAACAACTCAATGCTTCTTCTACTTCTTTCAATCCCATCTAGAAGATCCCTCGTGCTAGGTTCCTTGTTGCCTCTACTACCCATGTTGACTTCTTCTTCTTCAATGATGTATGATCAAACCCTCCAAGCTGGCAAGATCATAGCACTAATACCACTGTAATATCCCAAATGGGGATATTTTCTACTAATTTCGATTTACGGGTTTTCCAAATGAATCTTGTTTGGAATTTCTGATTTTTCTTACTTGGAATTCTGCCCTAATTTTTGTACTTTAGATTTCTGCCCAAAACCCTAATTTATGGTTTTGTTTTCTGCTCATAAACATGCAATCATAACACACAAACATTCATCCAAACATAGCACATAATGATGGCAAATGATACTAAACATTAATATTCACATCTCCCATGAATTACACCATGAAATACACATTTTAGGGCAATCAAAGCCAACATCCAAGTCTGATTAAACTCTGCTGCTACAACTGAAAGTTCTGATCTGATTTTTCAATGGATCCTAGGGCATAAACAAACCAAACATTGCCCAGAATTTCTGCATTACAAATCAATCTTATAACATATGAATGTACATACCAATGTCATGCAAAATAGGAATCCAAGTGATAAACCCTAGCTGGGAGAATTACATCAGCTAGGCATAGATGTCTAAACACATACAAATGAACATGAATGATGCTCAACGACCTCTCCAAGGATGCGCTCCAAAGTAGGGTTAAACCCTATGCAAAGGATGACACATCCACCAATGGAACCACCACAAACTAGGGCGAATCAGGTCTGCACTTTCTGCTGCTACAAATCTGCAATGTCTTCAGAACCCTAATCCCAAAATCGCCTTCAACAATCCACAAATGTGATCCTCAAAAGTGGCGCTCAATCACTCCTTCAAAAGATGATTTATTTCTGCTCAAAGGTGATGATAAATTGCTGCTCCAATCTGCCCAATATGATATTCAATGCTGCTCCGAAATTCTGCCCTAAAGATATTTGATTTCTACTCCAATTGATCTTAGAATTTTGCTCCAAAAGATATTAGAATTCTGCTCTAAATGATAATCAAAACGCTGCTCCAAAGATATGAAATTCTGCTCCAAACTTTGTGAATCTCCAATGAAGTGCAAGTAGACCTCCATTATGAAGTCTTCCCAAGATGAATTAGGTTTTCGTCCAATTCACCATATATTCTCAAGGGTTTTCGTCCTTGGAATATGATGCAAACAAGTGCAGTCCAAAAGGAATAAATGACAAGCTGAATGATGATGAAATGCTCTCAAAGATACCTTGTATTTATACATACTTTCCTTGCCCTCTCAAGCTGGCCGACCTAGGCCAATTAAACTTTTTTTTATTTTATTTATTTTTCTAGAGGGCCGACCCACCCTGTCTTCTCCTTGGCCGACCTATAAAGGAATATACTTTTTATTTTATTATTTTCTTCTCCTCCTATTTGGGCTCAAACCAAGGAATAAATATTATTTTATTGTCCTCTTTTCTCCAAGGGCGAACATAAGGAAATATATCAACTTATTCCACAACATGTCTTCCTTTAAACCCTTAATCTTATTTGACAATTTCTTCATACTTTACCATCCCAAGATAATTCACTCCACATGAAGGCAAATTATGTTATTCAAAATGAATACACCAAAATTATTAGAAAAATACGCCAAGTCATCTCTTATACTCAATTTTTCCTCCAAAAATCATGAATTGTGAAAATTGGACCCTCTAGCTGTGATCACTCCGAAAATGGGGACATTACAGCCCCATTTGGTAGGTGGATTTTATAGCACAAGGAGTTACATTATTTTATTAAAATGTTGACTCATAATGGTTTTGGGTGTTGGAATTTGTGCCCTAGATTTGGATGGCCCCTTTAGGCCCATGAATTTGGTACATGGTTTTGGAAACCATTAATGGTTCCCGATCTTGGGTTTGCCTATATATGAGATGCTTGGGATGGAGGTTTCAGTGTGCTCTTGTATTTGCATGGGGTTATGCTGCCAAATTTTTCCAGACACGGTTGAAGGTTGTAGGTGAAGGAATGGATACTCTATAAATATATTGTAATCTGGTGTTCGAGAAAATACATTTAGTGTTCCTTTGTTGTTGGGTTTTTCCCAAAAGGGTTTTCCCAAGTATCTACCATGTTATGTGACTTTGTTTTGTGTTGCATGTTTATTTTATCTTTCTAAAATTGTTGGATCTGTATCTATTTAGCATTTCTTTCCTCTCAAGGTTAATTCAAAAGTTGTTAGTTATATCTAGCTTCCTTTCAATTAAACACCTATAACAGTAAAATCTTAATTTGTTTACCTTAAGTATCTAGGGTTCAAATCTCTTCAAAAACTACCTATCATGTAAATTTTTCGTTTAAAGTTAATATATATTTTTTTAACATCCTTTAAGCCAAGCATCAAATGTTGCAAAGAACCTAATGAATTTTCATTACAACTTTTCAAACTTTACTTCTCTTACTATGAACTAGAACTTTTAGTTATTGGATTTGTCTATTTCCATTCAAATTAGGGTTCAAATCTAATGAAAAATTACTTACACAACATGTTTTTTTCCCAATCTAAAATGAATATCTTTTCTCTGTGTCCTTTTAAAATGAAGGTAGAAGTCTCATGGAAAACCTAGCGACCTGCCGTTGTGTTATTATTTGAAATTTATTTCTCTAATGCTCTAGCGTCAAATATTTTCTAGATACATTAATTTACCTTAAGAATTTATTAAATTAATTTACCTTGAGAACCTAGGGTTCAAACTTCTTGATAAAATTACCTAACGCGAATTTTTCATTTTAAAATGAATCTATCATCTTTTAACATCACATTCTAAACCAACGGTCAAATATCATGGATAAATTAATGATTCTTCATTGGCATTTATCAAGCTTTATATTATCTTGCTTTGCAATAAAATCTAGCATTTTTTCTTTATTTGTATGCTTGCAAAACCTCAGCTTTGTGTGTTGATTAAATTTCTACAGATGAAATGTAGCAGCAAGAAATTCAAATTTGATGCCAAGAAGAGGTTCAAATTTCATGCGAAGCATACTAAGCATAGATTCAAATTTCAAATATGTTGTTTATGTTTCTTCTTTAACTTGGTTTCCATTCAAAATAGGGTTCAAATCTCATGGAAGACTACCTAAGATGTTTTTTTTTTTTAATTCTAAAATGAATGTATTTTCTCTCAATGTCATTTTGAACTGATGCAAATTTGCAAAAGGTTAGGGTACCAAAAAAATGGCAACCTTGTCCTACCAACCAGAGTAAGATTTCCCACTGTTATTTATCCAAACTATGTTGTTCCAACCCTTTTAATGAACATTTGCAAGAGATTTGGAAAACTATCATTTAACAGAAATTTTAACTGAAACGTGTAGATTGTATTAAATTTCAAATTTGCTTGAAATAATAAAGGAGACATACTGTATGAGTACTCAAAATGAATCTTATGTTTTGTGCAGGAACATTACAAACATCAAAGTTTACTTTTACCCCAAAACAACCTCTGGGTTTGCCAAATCTAGATGTTTTCTCATTGAGGGATTTTAACAAACTGTTAGCTGATTTTCAAGGCTAAAAGACACCTCAAAACTTTTGATCTTAGGACTGTAAAAGATAATCTAGAATCAGATAAAAATAAAATAAATAATAACATTTCAAAACTGTAGCCATTTTTCCTGTAGGTGTACGGTCTGTAAGGCCCACAAGGCCCTAAACATGTCCAGAAATTTTAAAAAACACCTCAGAAGCAGCCCAAGCGGATTTGAATCGGATTTTTGAGGACTGATTCACCTCCTTGGGTATGAACCTATCCAAAAGAATTTTACAGCAGTTTCTGAGGTGTTACCATTTGTTCTGGTGAGCTTCCTTGCCAAAAATGCCACTTTTGTTGGTAAAAATGTCTATTTCCTTTGCCTCGATTGCTATTTCCATTTGATTTCCATGTCATTAAACCTTCTCTGACATCAAATTGGTGTTTAGATTACTAAACATATTACCATTTTGTCTTTGTGTTTAGCACATTGTCCTAGTGGTTTTGCCATCTAAAAAGTACACCAGAACTTAAGAATTTTCTCTTTCAAATGCTACCGTATTTCATTGATGTTGTTGCCAATATTTTTTTTTGGGTGAAATTGTAATGCCCCAAGAATAAACCCAGGACATTAGCAGATAACAAACAGACACACAAATTTTTGCGTTACAATTGCAACACAAACGTGTCACACTACACACTCACATACTAGAGATGTCACAACACCACAACACTCATAGAACGTGTCGTCAATGCACAAAGTATGACTACACAAGAATTAACACTATCACGAGATGACCTTGTCGCAACAAACTAACGAGAAGATAGAATTTCCTCTAACACAATGGTAGGGTACTTGACCACTACCACTTTCTCTCGCAAACAAGTAAGAACAGAAGGAAACGAAACACCATTGCCTAAGAAAGAGAAGACCCTAACAATTGTTTCAATAAGTATCTTATATGTCGGAATGGGGAAATTGAGGTATCATTTTGCATGGCTTGCAAAGTTGTTAGGCAACTCGGAAGCCCGCAAGATACTAGAGCGTTGGAGTTGCAGAGTAGACATGCAACTTTGCAGGTGTTGCAACGTTGCATCGCAACCCCACATCTCCACAATACACTAGCATATCAAAGCTGCAAAGTTGCATCGCAACCTTGCGCTTCTGCCTAGGCTTTAGGTGGCAGACCTTCAAGGCCCCTTTGCAACCAATGCAAATTGCACTCATGCCTTCGGTTCCTGCCACTTCGCACAAGTCCAATCGGCTGGATGGCAGAACTACCATGCACCTCCACATATCTTTAATTAACGGACTGGTGTAATACTAAAATTAATTTCTCTTATTTTAGTTTCTCAGAAAAAGCATACCTGCATTGAAGTGTCTGAAGTAGAACAACCTAAATCCATTCTGAGCCTTCCCGCGATTCGAAAAGCCAACCTCCTGGAGTCTCTGCTTAGCGTAAAACGAACGACCGGGCCTTGGAATCCTTTTACTACTCTGTGTTGGGACTGTGTACGGACAGCCGAATTTGTATGCGGGGAAATTTGGGCACTGTTTTAAAGGAAAGCTTTTTCAAAGCCCATTAAAATTAGACGGCAACACTGGTTTTAGTTCGACACTCAGTTTTCTTGTCATATAAAAATTTTATGACCGCTACCCATTTATGATTTTCCTGTTCATATTATAATGTTATTTTGTGGACTACTTTAGAACTTTTGAGTGCACACCAAAAAGCTTCCCTATCATATTTATACAATTGTTTTTTTTTTTTTTTTTACTTTTAGGTCGGGTGGAATACTATTCGTATTAAACATTATATTAATAATATAAATACAAACATAGTATAATATTTAAAAAAAAAAAAAAGAGTGTGCTTGGTCCTAGTGATAATGCAATGTCTCGAGGAAGACACCAAGGAAAGTGAGGTAGGTTTTTCGTCCAAAACTTCATAGAGGTGTTCATAGGTTTTCATCCCTAAATCCCTTGCTTGAAATTCAAATTTGACAAAAGAAAAATAATAATCGGATGATCAAAATGAAATCTTGAATGCTTCCTTTATACCAATTTGGATCAGTCCCAATGGCATCGCCCTGTTTGAATTTGAATTTACTTTATGGTGCCAACCTGTTTGAACTTTACAGTTTTTATTATTAATAATATTATTATAATATTATATTATTATTTATTAGTGTTGAAAAACACTTATTTTAATATTAAAACTATAGTTGATTCATGTGATTGAAGGAGGGGACTTTGTTGCCCATGGAGGATGGTCCCAGCCTTCCAAGTCACCCTCTGCTTCCTCTCCGAGGTGTGGGAGGGCTGGCTAGCCTGACATTGGCAAGTTTCCCAGTCTCCAACTTACCATTTCTCATGTTCGCGCTCAGCAACCTGCAGAGGAGACTCTTGAAAAAGAAGGTGCTCTCACTAGCTGGGAATCGATTGATGATGTTGTCCCTAGAGATGTGTGGGGAAAACCTGATGATCAGGATCCACCATCTATTGTCATTGCATTAGCTACTTAGTTTTCTATGGGCTTGGCCCGTATATTTATTTTGTCTTTGTTTAGGACTATGTCCTATTAGACATTGTGGGTATTGATCCCTCTTGTCTCAATTGTGCTAACTCTCTAAAGTAAGTCTTTGGATCTTTCCTGTCAAATGTCTCTATCAATCTCTAACTAAGCTCCTCCAAGGTGGTAAGGGAACCATGCCCTTGTGTCACCATGTCATGGTACCACCATTCATGGGTTACACCCTCCAAATGTAAAGTAGCGAACTTAATGGCTTCTTCTTCAAACATGGGATTCAATGAGAAATATGTATCCAACTTCTACAACCATGCTCTAGCTAAACAACTGCTTGATCCATCATATGTGGGTATAGTGATATTTCCCAAATGTTGTTGTATATCTCTATGGGGCTGAGCTCCTCATATGCCCATTTATTATTTTCATCTCATAATATTCAATGAAAGACATGTCACGACAAATGGTTGGGTTTAGGGCATTATATTCAACATGATACCTTGTCATCTCATCCTCTTGTCATGGTGGAAACAATTTCAAATTTGGGTAATCAAAAATCTTTGCTCCTTCCCATGTTGCATCCTCAAGAGACATTTTTTTTCATTCACCAAATATCCTAGAATGATCTTATTTATGAATTTCTTCTATCTCATATCTATGATCACTTCGGGCTCCGTAATTAATTTCCCTCTGTCAACAAGCAGAGGCAACTCTGAACAAGGAGTAATATGGTGCCCCAATACCTTCTTAAGGTGAGATACATGAAAAACATTATGAATTTTGTTGTTTACTAGTAAATCTAGCTCACATGCCACCTCTCCTACCTTCCATGTGATCTTGTAAGGCCTATAGAATCTTGCTTGTCCCAATAGGAGGATCTAGCTTTTGAATTATAGTCATCTCTATCTTTTAATACAAGTATAATTGTAGGAGTATCAACATATTATTTTCATATAATTGTAGAAGGGAGTATCAACATATTATTTTCATATATAACCTAGAATTTAGAGAAATTTTATAAAAGTGTTGTGATAGCACAATCTCAATTATTGTGGAAAAGTTTATTTGTTTGCAAGATATAAGTTATAGTTAGTCATGGTCTATAGTCAAGAAATTTTCTGAAATTCTATTATATTTTGTTCATTCTACACTTAGACCTAGAAGACTTGGCAGTTGATTCATGATTCTTTTTTATTACAAACTAAACCTTTTACATGGTAAAATGTTTTGTTGGATGATGGAGCTAAATTTTCAATTAGGTTCTCTCAGCGAATACATGCTTTCAAATTAAAAAATTATTTCCGTATATGAAAAGATAGGGAATTCTATTATAAATTTGTTAATTATTTTGTAGATTCTAGTTTTGCTATCACTCTAAATCGTTGGTGGTCTCTAGTGTACTTGTGCAGATACTAGTTTAGGCCAATAAAGTGACCATTGAGGTACAACATCTTCAAACCCTACCTAATCATTAGGTGAATGCTCCATTCATTGTTGTTAGGGTCCCACCCTCTTCATCTCTCATGACAAATCTCCCCATCAGGGGCAACAACATGGCTACTCAAACTCCTCTTAGCATCACTCTTGCAGCCACCAGATAGGCTTCTCTCCATCATCAATTAAGCAACCTTCTAGCTAGACTCCTTTGAATGGTAGCCAAGGTGGATGGTTATCGCTTACTTATAATTCTCTAACATCCTTTCAAAGGCATGGGTGGGTCCCCTGGTGATTAGGGCAAGTTTCCTCACCTAGCACTTGCCATCTCTCCTTTGAGGTGTACTCAACTTCAATTGAGATTGCAAGATTCTCAGTTGCAAGATGGCTCTAAGGAGGAAGAAGACACCACTCTCACTATTTGGGAGCCAATGGAAGAAAGAAAAGACCTACCTAATGCAAAATGGAGTAACCCTAATAATCAAGACCCTCTCACAGTATTGGTTTTAGAGCACTTGTTGCTTAGTTTTCTTTCTATTTATATTTATATATTTAAACATGTGACTTAGATGATTGTTATCTTTTTGGGGTCATGGCCGATGTGGTTGTTTTATTTTTTTAGGCCACTTGTTAATTGATACCTCATCTCTCAATTTAGTCATTTTAGGTTTTGGGGAGTGATTCTATGTCGTCTACTATTTTTTTAGAATTGTTGTACTTTTTAACTTTAGTTTTACTAAATAGCTCTAATTCATAAAAAAAATTATTGTACTTTACTATTGTGAGGAAAATAAATGCTTTCTATATATAAATATTTAAGGTAAATAAATCTAAGTACAAATAAATAATTCACCTTACATAAAGGAGAATTGACTAAAGTGGCTCAAATTTGCTATCAAGTGTATTGTATGGGACAATGGGCATACACTCCAAGCTCTCTAGAATGCACTCCAAGTTCTTTGGAATAAATATGCATCTTACATGGTCTGAAACTCAAGCCCCTTTAGTGAATGTCGTATAAAGGGTTTGAACAAAAATACATCTTTAATCAAATATGGAAATAGAATGAAATAGTTGTCATGTAGCAACTAGTTCCTTCTATTGCAACATGTTTGAAAGTGGAATTAATAATAAAGAATTAAAGGGACTAGCAAATATCTTCTTAGCAAAATATGGCATGCTCTAGTTCTATTAGTTTTCAATTATGAACATGTACACGATTTCATTACATTTATTGTATTTGTTTGTGGTTCTTCTTCAATTGATTCTTTTTGTAATTATTTTAAATAAGAAATTAATGTTTATTAAGTGTCAGGAGTTTGTACATTGTAAGATTATTGAATATTTGCCTCTTATTGTCATCCTCTTCTAATTGATCATCTCCACATTTCATTATTGATACAAGTACCAAATGGTAAATGTTTTGATAGAATAAATAATATGAGATGGTGTAATTTAGATTAAATGTATGTCACCATGAAAAATGCATCTTATCATGTTGTAAACACTTAGAATAATTTGTGAATATAATGTGTAATGATGGGTAGAAAAAATGAAATGGCAATTGCTTGTTTTGTGTTTCCTTTGTGTCACAATATATTAGGAAGTTTGTGTTATTGTTATACGACTTTGGTATTTTTTAATGTTCATTTAGTGTAACTAAGTGTTTATTTATAAACAAGTTATGTGTTTTTAGATCACATTAATGTAAAAAAATGTTTGTAAATGATAATAATTGTGCAACTAATGAAGGTAGATATGAAATTAGCGTATTTCACTCATGTACATGCATATATCTAATGTACTATTGTACTTTTTTATTGCTATTAAATATAGTATCATAGAGTCTATGACGTGATCCTGTAAAACATATGAACATATATTACTTTTTTTAATTTCAACATTTGATAATGTACAATATTGTAAAAGCTAGAGAATAAATGCATGTCTTATGAATATTTTTCTAGTCTAAATACAACATATATTAACAACTTTTTACATTACAAAAAAAAGTTACATCATTACATTAACTATTTGCTCATGTTGTCACAATACACAACGATATTGCAAAAAAAGTTATAAGCTTAAGATCAACTAATTATTTCTATTGTTATAGTATGTAACGTATGTGAGTTATCTCATTTAAGCTCATTGAGATTGTCTATACTCCCAATAGATAGTTGACATTGTATTCAATTGCACACATAGCCTTATTGTGAGAAGCAATTTACTTCTTTAAAATTGCTATTTGACAATGTAAGTATGAAAAAGACGCATAGGCCTACATGGTAGTCCAAGGATAAGCTATAGTCCTAATCACGTACATGTAAGCGTGAAATTTATACATACCTCTTAGTAGTATTCCTCTTGGTAACATGTCATCATTTGTTTTTCAATTTGTTTGTGCTTTTTTAACCTCTGAGTCAACCTCCTAAGGTCCTATACACCTTCTTGCTAGCCACCTGACCAATGTTCGACAGAGCTTTCCTGTCACTTCCTAGCCTCGACAACCTCACTAATCCACTTCACAAGAGGGGAAATTCATATTCCCTAGGGGAATTTGTATCATTTCATCCTTCAATAATCATCCAATTGACCTCCCCATCCTTTTCGTAACCTCAAATTACATGCCCAACCTATTATTTTTGGGTCGCTCCTTATGCCTTTAGAATCTCTCTGGGTGACCCTACAACTGAAATACGATCTCCAAGGGTGACTTGCCCTGCTAAAAGGAGTGATCCACCTTGCAAAGGTCCTATGGTTAGTTTCAAGGTCCCGAAACCATCTTTAGCCCTTCTAGATCATTCTCCATCCCAAAAACCACATGTATAAAACCTCCTCTATGGGTTGCCCCTTATGCCTTCAAGATCTCCCTAGGTGACCTAACATGTTAAGTAGGATCTCTAGGGGCAACTTGCCCTTCTAAAAGGGTGACCCACTTCCCAAAAGGGGCAACCCTGTCATCTTTTGACATGTGTGTTTTCTTCCAGTGTTGGCCCAAATTTGCTCCAAATTGAATCCTAATTGCATGATTCTTCTTGTCTAATTAATTGACAAATCCCACTAATTATTTCAACACTCTCAATCAATCTAATCTCATCTTCTAATCAAAATTCCCATATCTCCCAATTAGTCATGTGTTTTCTTCTTTTGTGATCTATTTTGCAACTAGTGTTCACTCCAAATCAAAGTCAAATCACTCTCCAATCTATTTTTTATCTCTCCAATCACCACCACCTTTGGTGTTAATTTTCAACCTATAAATACCTCCCTCCTCTATGCATTTGGGGAGGCAAATTGAGTATTTCATCTCTACTCTTGATATGCTTTGCATATAGTTGTCTCAATAGCATTTTCATGCTCGTGTAGGACCCTGTGTGCCTTTTGATTTTGTCATAGCTTCAATAGCTCAAGCCATAGTGCTTCATTAGCATTCTTCTGCTCCATTTTATTTCATCATAGCTTAAAAGCTTCAATATCTCAAATCACAACGCTTCATTAGCATTCTTATGCTTCTTTTGCTTTCATCATAGCTTCAAAGGTTCAATAGCTCAATCCATAGTGCTTTAGTAGCATTCTTATGCTCCATTTGCTTTCATCATAGCTTCTAAGCTCCATTTGATTTTATTTGCTCTTATCTTCATTCATGTCGCCAAGAGGAGGACTCCACAGCTGCAAATGAAGAGAGGGTTGCCTCAATGACTTCTGAGGACTCAATCCAAGTACTGACATCTTCTTCATACCAAGTTATTTATGCTTTAAAGTAGTAATTACATCACATATTGCTCTTGGAAAAGTAAACCATTGCTTTGCTTTTTCTTGATAGGTTGTCTATTTTCTTCCTTAGAGTAGCATTGCACTTGATTTGATTAGATGAGCTTTGTTTTCATTTACAATATTAGATTTACTTTCATGGCTTATAGTTATTTGCAATTTCATTTCTTAGATTACTATTCAAATTGATCTATGAAAACACCAAAAACATAGATTAGCTTGCATTTGGAAAACTCATATAGATTGCATCCACTTTTTGATTCCTAGATAATTAGATAACATTTCAAATTGGGAAAAAGGAACCAAAATTTTCTGCATTCATTTAGATTGCATTCATAAAAACTAAAAAAAACATTAGGAAAACTTAGAACAAAACAAGTCAACAAACTCTCGATTTCATCACGAGGTCAACGAATTGAACATAGTCGAAACTAAATGTTTAAACAAGGAGAAACCCTTAGTTCCATCATGAGGTAAACTCAACTCAATTCAACATATTCTACCACAACATCATGAAAAACAACACTTCCCCCTCTTGCCAAGCATTCAATGTGCCTAGGCATCAGGGAAGATTGGATATGATCTGTCCTTGACGAGATTGGGGAGAACTTCCCCTATCCAATTCAAAATCAACAAAACATAGAACAAACTATAGAAGAACAAGAACATCATTAGTGCATTATTGACCAACAAGAAATGATACAACAAATTATTCGAGATGAAGAAAGGAGACAAGAGTGTCTTTGAATAATCAACAAATAGAATAAACTTCATGCTAGGATTAGGAGACTCGAGACTAGTGACCCTTCAGATCATACTATTATCACCACAATAACTGCAATCGAATGCTTTCATAAAAACAACCATCCACACTCACATCAAGCAAGCAACGCAACCATCATCCATGAAGTTCTTCTCCCTTAAGAATGAGAGTAGATCAATCCCCCAATCCCACCTTTGCTTGATTGACTCTTCCTACATGAGCGAAAGTGACTAGGAGACTGCCCTTAGCAAGGAATATGATTCATGTGTCGTGTCAGAGTGTGACTCACCTATAAAATCATCTAGTTCACATACTAAACAACACATATTTTGGTGAACCTAACATGAAGTGAAAATCCTTCTAGGGTGAGATTTTCACGTTCCACACTTCCATCGTTACTTTTGCTTCAATCACTTCTCTTTTTCATCTTGCTTATCACCGTCATCCTCTTCACTCTCCATTCCATTTATTCTATGGTGTCTACAACACCCCCGAATATGATAGAATCAAAAGGAAACCCAAGGAATATTTCCTCTAGAGAACCTGAAACACCTTCATTTAATAGGTATGTGCCACCTGATTCATTGGAACCAATCACAAATTGCTTCAACTATGAAGATTTAGATTACAAGAATGCTAGGCGAGAAACATTTCGTTCTCTTACATTCCACGACCCCACTTGGGAGCAAGAAGAAATGGTTCAACCAACTCATTATAATGAAGGCAGGGCACAGCGAGTGCTCATTCAATCAAAAATATGTCAAGTAGATCAACCTTCAACTAGCTATGCAATAGTATCCTAAGACAAATAGTTGACAAAGTAAAATGCTTAGAAAGGCACTTCTAAGAGGTTAGGGAATCTCGAGAGGGCCTAAACATCACATATAAAGTTGAGTGATTAGAAAATGTATCAAGAGAACAAGCTCACAACAAGCTGGTGAAGTTCAAAGAATAGGAGCTGCCACCCCTTCCGACTTCATAGCTACACTAGTCCAACAAATTAGAACATTAGAGGTTACAATAGTAAAACAACCTCTTCAAAACAAGAATAATCAAGGAGGTAGAATGCAAGAAAACTCACTTAGCACCAAAGGTGAACAAAACCAAGGGGCAACCTAAACCCCCCTTATTTGAACTTTTACTCACATAATTGGGGTAACAAGACCATATAGTAGTTTCCACAACTTAGTGGAACCTACCCAACTCACAACTATTAGGCTCCCTCAAGTTATCAACTAGATCAACCAAGATATTCAAGCATGCTTGGATGTATTGGGAAAAATCAATGTCCCACCTATAAGACTTATGCTCACAACATCAACACCTCAAAGTGCTTTTTTAGGCACTCATTTGGAATATCTAAAAGAACCCCTTGATCATAACATATGAAACATCTTGTTACCACGCCCTCTTCTAGACCTACCAAAATTCAAAGGGGAGGGAGGCCCAAATTCACACATTAAATATTACACCACTTCCATAGGAGAACTCCTCACTTGGGATGGAGTTGTAACAAGAATTTTCCCAAGATGCTTGAAGGCATAGATTTTACTAATACTATCATTTTCCAGAAGCCTCGATTCATTCTTTTCATCAACTCATCAGTGAGTTTGTCATGGCTTTTGATATGAACAAGTTGATCAAATCTAGAATACATGAATTCTTGACTATGAAACAAGATGGAAATGAATCAATGGCACATTTTGTCACTCAATGGAGACAAGAGCTTTAATCATCAACAAGCACTCCAAATACGGACCACAGGGAATTATGTGACCTCTTCTTGTACGCCCTTAACAAGGATACTAGAGAAGAAGTGCAAAAACTACCATACTAGTCCTATGAGGAAGCACTAGAAAGCACATTAAGGATTGACCAAGCTACAATCAATAGTGGATGAAAGACTTAGAACCCAAATTGACAATTAATAACACTAGTGAGAATAATTGAAATAATTCTCCATGATTAAAATTCTAAAAAATAATCGAAGCATGACTACTAATGGGGTGACAGATCAACCCCTGATAAGAAACAAAGTGAGGGATGATCACAATGGGGGAGATTATTTCTCACAAAATGTCAATGCTATAGACTGCCCTCGAAACACTAATTACTATCAGAGAGACAATCAACAATCGTGGAACCAAAATTTGAATGACAACCGATATGACTCGTATCATCCACCCTATGAGTATAATTAGTTTTGTTCTTTCAATAGGACAAGGGGGCATAGCATTGAGTAATGTCAAGAATACAACAGATTCATAGTGAGGTTGCCGAAAGATCAACAATGATTGTTTATCGAAATGTTTATTAATCTGTAGGAGGTAACAATAGACAATAATAACAAAGTTGAGTAGGCACTTGTTGCACCACAAAATACAAACATGAAGATATTTCAGGATCCCTTCCTAGGCCATCAGAACAATGAGATGAGCAATCAAAACACCATAGCTTCAGATACCACCAACCTATCAAATACACTTGAATCAAACACCCTCATTCAACTAGGAGAAATAGGAGAGATGAGAATGACGAGGTTGGTAGAGATAGTGCATAATAAAGAAAACATTAAAGAAAGTGTCAAACATGAAATTGAATCTCATGGAAAAGCAATCTCAGCAGTAGAACCCACATCGTCCTCGATTGAACCTTATGACTTGATAGAAGATCTTAAGAAGACCTACACCAAAATTTCTTTTATAGATCTTCTCAGAAATTCACCATCACATCGTTATGCCCTCTTACAAGCAATAGGGTTGAAGTACTTAGATCGAATCACTCCTCCCCATGATGAACAGATCAACCAAGTTGATCTCGACATGAACCCACCAAACATTGAACTTCAAGATCCTATAGTCTTTTTTAACTTGAAGTAGATGCCTTTCGAGGCTAAGTTAACTAAAAAAGGGGATCCAACACTATACTTACAAGTATGGATTTATGACACTTGTATTAAAAGGACGTTAATTGATGACAGTGCAACAATGAACACAATCTTGTTTTCCTTTCTAGAAAGGATGGGATATTAGCACACCAACATCATAGGATGTCGATATATGCCAAGAAGTTACCAAAACTAGAAAGTAGGAACGATCAGAAAAATAATGCTCCCATTCTCTTTGGGATCTAAGATAGTTCCCATGATATTCTCTATCATTGACAAGGATATCAACTACAATATGTTGTTTGGGAGACCGTGGATTCACAGGATGAAGGCAATGTGTTCCACATTATTTTAGGAAGTTTGATTTCTACTTCTAGGAAAGATTTATGTCATGAAGGGAGATCTTGAACAATTCAACATAGTTAAGACGAGTGCGACTAAAAAGAAAATTTGTATCCCCATCGACTAGTTGCCCACGAACAAGTCAAATCCAACTCAATCTATACACTTAAAGAAAATAGAGCAACCTAGTGAAACAATTAACAACATGGGGGTAAGAATGTTTGAGAAAGGATAATCTTCAAGATAAAGACAAGTGGTTCCAATGGAGAATATGGTTAAAATTATGGAGTTATTGGAAAGGGATGGCCCCATACAATTTTCCTTGGATGTCTGCACTATCAAAGTATTCTCTAACATTTAGGAAGAAAGAACTAGCCAACATACCATGCCAGAAAAAGCATGGAAGAAGTTCCTCCTACAATGAAATGGACCAAGATTGAAGAGCAATTTCAAACCGTAATGATAGACTTAAGAGAGGTAGAACCAGGTGCTTTCATTGATGTAGAAGGGGAGTCGTCGAAGAGATATACTCCCTTAACACCATCGAGAGAGACTTTATCAAGTGAATCATATGTACCTCTGACCTAGACACTAACTGATTCCTATGTACCATAGTCACCTCTCAAAGAAACCCTTGTTGGTTCCCAAAATAACTACAACCCAAAACCCGAAAACATTACCCAATCACTGTCACATCTCATTTTATGGACTATATTATTATTCTAGATTAGTGAACATTTGCTATGATCGTTTTTACTTTGACTAAATTCCACGTGTGTGAAGGTAATTATCGTGATGTTATATTTGCATGAATTAGTAAGTTGATTTAATATTAAATATTATGGATGTACATTTTGTTTTGCTTCGGCTATTACTACAGGAGAAATGTCGAAGACGAGAACATGGTTGAGGTAGAGATGTTCTAGCCACTTGGAAAGAACTATTTGGGATGGATAACCCTGATGCAATCACACATTCACATAGTCTCATGGCATATTGCATTTTCTAAATGATCTTTTATGCATTATTAATTAGTCGATAAATGTGATTGATGACTTGGGAGTAGATAAATATGTGTTTTAATTGCTAAAGTAAGTCATTTTCGAATGCATGATCTAGTCATAAATATTAATGTTATTTCAATTTATATTTAAAATGGTGTATATTATATTTAAAATGGTGTAATTTATATTTAAATTAGTGTATATTATATAATTTAATAATAAATAATAATAAGTGTTTCCTATTTATATAAATATTATTGTTTGAAAAATAATATCTAATTTAGACTTCAAAACAATTATGTTTAATTACAATAGAAATATACATATATTATTATTATTGCAAATACTACTTGTTGATTTAAATGATTATGCTTTATTAAAAATAGATAAATTGCATTAATATTATTATATTTAGAATCAAATTAAAAGAATTAAAAGAAATTACCGTCATGCCAATGACAAAAATATAGAAATTAGATTATTATTATTCTATTCTTTAAAAAGAAATGAGAGTTTTGAAAATAAAATCTCATGCAAAACTAAGTAAACTAGAAGTTATCAAAAGAGGCTTCAATCTAAATATGGGATGCCAAGTTTAGGAGGAGAATTTTTTTATAAAAGAAAGGGTAGCAGAAGGAGAAGGGGATCATTATTTTTCTAAGCATCGAAGAGAGAAGGAGTTCATTCATTCTGGGTAGCGACAAATAGAGAAGGAGGAGCAGCGACAACAGTAGAAAATCGACCCTTTGGCAAGCGGATTAACCGGGTATTTTTTTCCTTGATATGTTTGCAATAAATAATGGTTGTTTAAAGATTGTATAAAACTTCTAGTCACGTTCCTATCGTGAACTATTTAAAGATTGTATAAAACTTCATGTCGCGAACTATTTAAAGACTGTATAAAATTTCCTGTCGCTAACTGTTTAAAGACTGTATAAAACTTCTTGTCGCAAAGCTGCTTACTGACTATAACTTCTTGACGTGGCTTCCTGTCAAGTTATTTAAATGTTGTTATTAAGTCCCCATCACAACAATGTTGATTCTTGTAGTAGTTAATTTAAATGATTTACTCTCGCAATCTATTTTTGCCATTGCCGTATTGTTTAGCACTGTTGTTGTTGTATGTTTTATCCTACTGTTGCAGGCTTATCTTATTTCTTGTAGTGAATTAATCGTTGTTCCTATAGCATGCTATGACAATTTCTATTGCAGAATAAACTTTTATCCTATGGCTGCTATTTAATTATCTTTGTCACTGCTTTATTTGTTCCTGTTGTAGTTATATTTATCCCTGTCGCTGTTTATCTATTCCTATCGCTGTTATATTCATTCCTATCACAGACTATTGTTTTATCTTGTCGCAGCAGACTCTACGTTCCTGTAGCTAACTAGACAGTTTCCTGTAGCTAACCAGACAACATTCCTATAGCTGACTAGACAGTATTCCTGTAGCCAATTTAACTTGTTTCCTGTAGCTGACAACAAGGTTTGGTAATAGATTTAGGTTATATTTTTCTTCTTTACCCCGTTGTAAATGAGGTTTTATTGGCAAATATGACATTGTTAACTATATATAACCATCTAATTATACTTATGCATTCATTTTTAAATAAAGTTTATTTGGAAATATCATACACCTCTTTAAATCCTTGTTACAAATTTAATTGCATGGAATTATAAACCTACTTGCGAGTAGGAAATATTAGTTCTAGATTTCTATTAGATATTTATGAATGAAATGGGACAAAGGATATAACCAATCTTATAGCTTTTTATATGAACGTGAATGAATAAATGAATCTCTTTTGAATTACTCCTTGAAAGTACACTCTCGTGGGTTGAGTAAAGTAAAGAATTAACAAACTGTATTTAGGTAAAAGTATGTGTTAGTGATTTAGTTATGAAAACATAGATCAAACTTAAATCAGTGAGCATATTTACCATATGTATATCTATGTGAATGCCATCTTAAATATTACTAGCATTATTCTATCCAAATTATCTATGCTGCATGAATCATGAAATAGAGAGTAAAACTGAGAAAGATAGTAATAATAATATTTGAAATAAGTATGCATGGAAACTCATTGCTAAAAGTGGAGTAGGCATACATCATTATTGATTTTGTTGCTTGAATTGTATTTATGTTGATTGTACATGGGAAAGGGATTAGAATGGTTTAGGTGAATATGGATATTATCTATTATATTATCTACTATGTGTGTTTGGGGTGGCTTTTGGGCTAGGATGCCAAATGTGGATTATCAGAGATGGCTTCTCCTCTTTTCAGGAATTGAATCGGTAATTATTTTTCTAAGGCTTAGATCTAGGTGAGCAATCATTGAAAAAAATGTATATTTTGTCTAGAAAAACTTTATTGATATATATCTCTGCCACATCATGTAGTGAGACAATCTACATTTCATTATTTAAAATTGCACATTAGACTTCAGGTTACATCGGGTGTTCCCTCCTACCAGTTGTTTCTAGGTAGCTAGACATTTCATGCAGGGTTGGGTTTCCTTCGTGTCATCAAGGGATCTGGGGAAGCATAATTGCATCATGGTTGGGTGGAAAATCACCTGAGCCATGTTCCCATCTCTCAGCTCACAGGAGGACCGTGTGGGTTCATGGCGACTAGAAAGTTTGTTTGATTAATTATACTTGTACATATTTATTGTAACTTGTGAGTGGACGAATTATGGCATGAAAGCCAGTGGACAAGTTCTATATTCTTTTATAGTGCTAACAATAAATATGTACAACACCTGGTTTAAGCATGTGACTTTTGTAAGATTTAAAGACTTTTATTGATTCATATTTATGAGATTTATCTTTTACTTGAGATGTTGTAATTAAGTGGATTATTTACTTCATGTAAGTTTTGTGATGGAGTGAGCACTTTACATTTGGTATCAGAGCGCAGTTCCAGCATTGGGAGCTCTAGGTGTGTGTTTCTTGGTTTGATCGAGCATGTGTGGGTCCTTGTGTGTCGGCTTGTGAATAGCATGTGCCTTCTTTTTATGGGGTTAGATAGACCCTAGTGATCGTTGAGAAGTTATTTATGTGTGTTTTTCTTCTTGATGTTCTGAAATCTTGTCATGAGACTTTGCAGTGTGTGTGAATGTACTTGAGTGACCTTTGTAGGGTCATGTTTGCGCTTGTGTGACCACTTTTGAGAGTGGAGTTATGAGAACCTTGTGTGAAATAAAATACTATGTTCTTGAGTATGATTGAACTTGGTTCACTCTTTTAAGAGTTAGGCATTAGTATGTGAAAGAGAATGTTTGATCATATGCTTGTCATCATGTTGTCTCATAAGAATGTTACATTAATGTATTATCCATATGCTTGGTGAGTCATTGTTGGTGAGAAGTGTTAATCGTTGCTTGTTGATGAGATTGACGAGTATAGATAACTTGGTTTGTGAACTTGATTTTCTCCTATCTTGAATCTTGGTTGTTGGATGTTGCTAGTGTAAGACCTTGTGTGTCATTGCATAGTGATTATGATTCCTTTGAACAGAAGAATTCAATTTATGTTATATATGTGTTTGGAGTCTTAGAGGACTTGTTTGTTTGTGTGATTGAGTGTGTTCTCTTACTCACCTCAATTTTGGATCTAGGTTGACCTTGGTAATTTCACCAAACGTTGTAAAGACCATCATTGAATTTTTTAATTTATTTATGAAAAAGTAGAGCTATCAAATTTTGATATTTACTTATCTTGTGACCTTGATGGTCATGTTTGATTTATTGTTGAAATTGAGCTCATTTTATGCCTTACTGTTGGAATTGAATTTTTCTATTCTTCAGAATTTATTTATTATTTATTATTGGTGGCTATGCTTGAATGTTTTAAACTATTGGTCATGTATCATGTTATGTTTTCTATCATGTCCATGATGGGCCTCTAATAGGTTGTGTAAGGGAGTAGGATGCAGAGAATATACTGTTTCGTAGCGTGTGTGTTACTAAGAGCTTTGGTAGATTGAATTCATTAATTGTTGTTAATGCATTAAATATTGTTTGAAGTGTTATGAAAATTTTGAAATGGATTTTTGTGTAACCATGGATCACTTGATGTAAGTTGAATTTTTGTTGAAGTTAAAGGTTTATGGGGTGAAAAGGAATTTTTGAAAGAAGGATTGAAAAAAGTTAATAAAGAATTGATGAATGTTACAAAGATTAAGATAGAATATATGGAAAGAATAAAGGAGTTAGGAAAGGAAAAGTATGAAAATTTATGTGAAAATGATCTTCTGGAAAAAGAATTGGTGAAAGTTCAAGATAAAAATGAAGAATTAGAAGAAGAGTTGAAGTTGTTTGATAAGGTTAAAGAACAAAGGAATGAAGATTTGCAAGAAAAGTTCAAGAAGCTAGAAGAATAAAATTCAAAATTGAAAGATCAAAATGATGAGTTAAAACAATTGTTTGCAGCATACCAAAAAGAAAATGAATGTTTGAAATCAAATCCTTCAGTTTGTGAAGTCTCATGTGACATAGATGATTTGTGTTCTTTTGATCAATCATTTGGTAAGTTTGCTGATGAATGTAAGGATGAAAATGATGATGAATCTGCTAACATAGCTAGTTGTTTTGATGATAATGTTGGTTTGAAAATATTGAAGAAAATTGGTTATATAGGTGAAGGTTTAGGTGAGCATAGGCAAGGAATCAAAGAGCCCATTGAGTCAGTTATAAGGACTAAGTATGAAGGTCTTGGGTATCAACGTAAAGGAAAAGAAAAGACAAATGTTTTTGCAAGTACTAAGAAGTCATTTCAAGAAAAGGAGATTTTACATTGTTCCCATTGTGATAGAGAAGGACATAGAAAAGAAAATTGTTGGGATTTACATCCTTGCAAAATTTGTGGTTTGAAAAATCATAGTGAAAAGACATGTTGGAATAGAGAGTTGAAAAATAAATCTATGACAAGTTGTTTGAAAATGAATTGTGGTTGGATAAATGTATTTGATTGGCAAAAGATCACAGGTATGTTTAGAATGTTTTATAGACATAAGTCTTCTCATGTTGAGAAAAAGGAAAAAGAATTGAACAACAGAAACAAAACAACCAAAAATAGTGAACAACCAAGTGCAGAGAATAGTAAAGAAATTGAAGAAATTGAATTGTTTTAGCATTGTGCAAAAGCACGAGGAAGAGAAGGAAGAGCTTTTCCAGAAATTTTGAATTGTGGATTAGGTTGAATATAAAGTTTGGTTGCAAGTAATGAAAGAGGAAATGGATTCCATTGATAGGAATGATATGAGCGGTATAGTTTCAGAGGAGTTGTTTGCACAATGGATGGATATGACCTAGTTGGTGTACCTTTGGAGTTTTGTCTTGTTGTTGGAGACCTCAACCTAGTGTCAGCTTGGGAGGACTGATCTTTTGATATTATATTGTGTTACTATGAGGTTGCATGTGCATTATGAGGATTGATTCATGTTTTTTTTAGTCTATGATGAATTGATTTTGCCTCATTTGGTGTACATTAAAGATGTGATTGTTATTCTTATGTTAGAATGAATGTAATTGAGTGGTAGTTGTGCCATGTGTTGGATTATATACATTGAATTGGCAGTTGTACCATGTGAATTAGTTTTAGATTGATTATATACTTGGATTTATTTGATGGATGCAATGTTAAGTGCAAAATTGAGATATTGTTTCGTATAAGGATGAGTAGGACCAATAGTTTGGTGGATGGTGCCACATGGGAGGATGTAAAGGGCATTAATAAAGATGCTTTGTTTGATTTGATGATACTTTGATTGATACAAGTGGTATACTTCCATTATTTTAGTAGGTGTGTGATAAGACATCGGGACGATGTCTCTTCCTAGTGGGAAAGGATGTCACATCTCATTTTATGGACTATATTATTATTCTAGATTAGTGAACATTTGCTATGATCATTTTTACTTTGAGTAAATTCCACATGTGTGAAGGTAATTATCGTGATGTTATATTTGCATGAATTAGAAAGTTGATTTAATATTAAATATTATGGATGTACATTTTGTTTTTCTTCGGCTATGATTTTTGTGGAACTAACCTATTAATGAAAATCTAAGTAGGACCGAATGCAAAAGAAATGTCGAAGACGAGAACATGGTTGAGGTAGAGATGTTCTAGCCACTTGGCAAGAACTGTTTGGGATGGATAACCCTGTTGCACTCACACACTCACATAGTCTCATGGCATATTGCATTTTCTAAATGATCTTTTATGCATTATTAATTAGTTGATAAATGTGATTGATGACTTGGGAGTAGATAAATATGTGTTTTAATTGCTACAGTAAGTCCTTTTCGAATGCATGATTTAGTCATAAATATTAATGTTCTTTCGATTTATATTTAAAATGGTGTAATTTATATTTAAATTAGTGTATATTATATTATTTAATAATAAGTGTTTCCTTTTTATATAAATATTACTGTTTGAAAAACATTTTTTAATTTAGACTTAAAACAATTATGTTTAATTACAATAGAAATATACATATATTATTATTATTGCAAATACTACTTATTGATTTAAGTGATTATGCTTTATTAAAAAAAGATAAATTGCATTAATATTATTATTATATTTAGAATCAAATTAAAAGAGTTAAAAGAAATTATTGTCATGCAAATGACAGAAATATAGAAATTAGATTATTATTATTCTATTCTTTAAAAAGAAATGAGAGTTTTGAAAATAAAATCTCATGCAAAACTAAGGAAACTGGAAGTTATCAAAAGAGACTTCAATATAAAAATATGGGACGCCAAGTTTAGGAGGAGATTTTTTTATAAAAGAAAAGGCAACAAAAGGAGAAGGGAATCATTATTTTTTTGAGCATTGAAGAGAGGAGTTCGTTCATTCTGGGCAATGACAGATAGAGAAGGAGGAGCAACGACAGCAGTAGAAAATTGACCCTTTGGCAAGTGAATTAACCGGGTATTTTTTTCCTTGATATGTTTGCAATAAATAATGGTTGTTTAAAGACTGTATAAAACTTCATGTTGTGAACTGTTTAAAGACTATATAAAACTTCATGTCGTGAACTATATAAAACTTCTTGTCATGTTCCTGTCGCAAACTGTTTAAAGACTATAAAACTTCCTATCGTAAAGCTGGTTACTGACTGTAACTTCCTGTCATGGCTTCCTATCAAGTTATTTAAATGTTGTTATTTAAGTCCCTTTCACAACAATATTGATTCCTGTAGCAGTTAATTTAAATGATTTACTATCACAATCTATTTTTGCCATTGTCATATTGTTTAGCATTATTGCTGCTGTATGTTTTATCCTACTGTTGCAGGCTTATCTTATTTCTTGTAGTGAATTAATCGTTGTTCCTATAGAATACTATGACAGTTTATGTAGCAGAATAAACTTTTATCCTGTAGTTGTTTAATTATCTCTGTCACTATTTTATTATGTTCCTGTCGCAATTATATTTATCCCTATTGTTGTTTATCTATTCCTATCACTATTATATTTATTCCTATCATAGACTATTGTTTTATCCTGTTGCAGTAGACTTTGCATTCCTGTAGCTAACCAGACATCATTCCTGTAGCTAACCAGATAACATTCTTGTATCTAACTAGACAGTATTCCTGCAGCCAATTTAACTTGTTTCTTGTAGTTGACAACAAGGTTTGGTGATAGATTTAGGTTATATTTTTCTTCTTTACCCTACTGTAAATGAGGTTTTATTGGCAAATATGACGTTGTTAACTATATATAACCGTCTAATTATACTTATGCATTCATTTTTAAATAAAGTTTTATTTGGAAATATCATACACCTCTTTAAATCCTTGTTACAAATTTAATTTCATGGAATTATAAACCTGCTTGTGGGTAGGAAATATTAGTTCTAGATTTCTATTAGATATTTATGAATGAAATGGGACAAAGGATATAGCCAGTCTTATAGTTTTTTATATGAATGTGAATGAATAAATGAATCTCTTTTGAATTACTCCTTGAAAGTACACTCTCATGGGATAAGTAAAGTAAAGAATTAACAAATTATATTTAGGTAAAAGTATGTGTTAGTGATTTAGTTATGAAAACATAGATCAAGCTTAAATCAGTGAGCATATTTACCATATGTATATCTATGTGAACGCCATCTTAAATATTATTGGCATCTATTCTATCTAAATTATCTATGTTGCATGAGTCATGAAATAGATAGTAAAACTAAGAAAGATAGTAATAATAATATTCAAAATATGCATGGAAACTCATT
This sequence comes from Cunninghamia lanceolata, assembly GCA_027924645.1. NCBI lineage: Eukaryota > Viridiplantae > Streptophyta > Pinopsida > Cupressales > Cupressaceae > Cunninghamia > Cunninghamia lanceolata. The sequence continues at coordinate 2,282,846 of BSBN01000567.1, forward strand.
GTTAAAAGTGGAGTAGGCATACATCATTATTGATTTTGTTGTTTGAATTGTATTTCTGTTGATTGTGCATGGGAAAGGGATTAGAATGGTTTAGGCGAATATGGGATATTATCTATTATATTAACTATTATGTGTGTTTGGGGTGACTTTTGGGATAAGATGCCGAATGTGGATTATCAGTCAGGAATTGAATCGATAATTATTTTTCTAAGGCTTAGATCTAAGTGAGCAGTCATTGAAAAAGATGAATATTTTGTCTAGCAAAATTTTATTGATTTATATTTTTTCCACATCATGTAGTAAGACAATATGAATTTCATTATTTAGAATTGCACATTAGACTTCAGGTTGCATCGGGTGTTCCCTCCTGCCAGTTGTTTCCAGGTAGCTACACATTTCGTGTAGGCTTGGGTTTGCTTCATGTCATGAAGGGATCCAGGGAAGTGTAATTGCATCATGGTTGGGTGGAAAAGCATCTGAGCCGTGTTCTCGTCTCTCAACTCGCAGGAGGACCGTGTGGGTTCGTGGTGACTGAAGAGTTTTTTTGATTTATTATACTTGTTGTACATATTTATTGTAACTTGTGATTGGATGAATTATGGCATGAAAGCCAGTGTACTTTGTATATTCTTTTATAGTGCTAACACCTAGTTTAAGCACGTGACTTTTGTAAGATTTAAAGACTATTCATATTTATGAGATTTATCTTTTACTTGAGATGTTGTATTTAAGTGGATTATTTACTTCATGTAATTTTTGTGATGGAGTGAGCACTTTAGAATCACCCAGGCCAGGGGTGTCATCAAGGTGATTGGAAAGGGGTTTATCAATAGGTTTAGGGTGATTTTGGCCAACTAATAGGAGTGGGTAAACTCCTCTGCACTTCAAGCTCATCTAGACTTAGGAGGGATAATCCTAGAAGCACAAATAGAACACAAAGGCATAACTACATCCATACCCAATGCATACTTGACCCCTAAAACTGTCACTAGGTCAAGAAGACTAGTTACATAAGGCTTCTAATTAAGATGATCACTACACTATGCATTTGCACCCAAATATAACTACATCACATTCCTTAAGATGACTCCACTTAACTTAACATACACAAGATGCACAGTGCAGGAATACATGTTCACGGTTCACAAATGATTCAAGTTGTTTTGCATTACTTCAGATTTATCCCTGGTTATAAAACTGTAGAACCATGATTATCATGTAAAACCTAAACTAAACCTACTCCTACAATAAATAGGGCAAAGATTTGATTTAAAAGCAGTGATTGATCCATCCCCAATATGGACCAATGCCTACTCCATTTAGCAACTGAGTCATGAACAACAAATGGAGAGAAATACACCCAGCAAAATATCAACAAAAACATGATTTGCATTCACATACAAATCTAAAATATATTTCATATGATGGACATACTTATTAATCCCAAATACAACTGCAACAATCCATACATAAAAGAGGAAAGACCCATACAAAAGGTTTGCATGATTTAAATGTTGTCATACATTATCCAACTTCTATTACATTCATACCAGCAAATGTGGAAAAGTAGAATACAAAATTATGATTCAATATCCCCCTGAATCATTACAAAGTATCATGGAGAAATACCATGATATGAGAATATTCAATGAAGACCTTTCCTACCTACTGGATACATCCCTTCATTCCCAGTTTAAATGTTATGCTCTGCTTTATGCCCTAAAACCTCCCTTAGGTGTTCCAGACCAGGTAATTGGTTCAACGACCAACCCTTGAAAATGGGTTTCAATCTTGTCTTTATAAACTTCATAACTTAGATCTAATGGAAAAGGGGTGAGAAAGCCCCAAAAATTCCACCTACTACAATAACAACTTCATTTCCAACTACCCATTTCACATTAATGGTGATCTGGAGACTTGGCAACGTGTTTTCACATGATTCTGGGTGTTTTTAGGCGATTGGCAGGACTTCAGGTCATGGGAGGATAGGCGGATCTGGAACCTAGAGAAAATCTCCATCAAGTTCCAAAGTCTCATAGGAACCTTACTTCATATTGCAAGAACCCAAGAATTCAGGGGTCGAAGGGATGCGGGGACTGGAAGTTCGGGGGAACTTTGGAACTCAGTCCAAAGGTTCCAATGGGACCCAAAATCCTGAAGAGAAAAGGTGTAGGTGGAGCTTGAAGTTCCGAAGGGATAAAAGGGGTGGGAATCAAGAGGTCATGGGAATCAAGAACATCGAAACCAAGTGCAAATGTTTCAGCAAGGCCCAAAAACCTGAAGGGACAAAAGAGGGGAAAGGGAAAGAGGGGAGCAGGAAAGTGGGGGGGATGAGGAACAAAGGGAAAAGTTCCTAAGTGTCAGTGAGACCCAAAAACCTAAAGGGATAGTATATACATAAAATATAATTATACTTTAATTTTATATTTTATGTATATACCGTCATGATGTTTGAGAGTGATTTTGAATCCATTGGAGTTAAAATGCAGAATCTAGAATTTGGATGATCTCTCATATTTCAAACTTATCCAAATTTTAGGGGAAACAACATCAGACACTAGACAACACTATTGGTAGAGTACAGGGCACTAAACAGAACCTATCGCAGGTTACCGCAAGGGGCATGTGAAGGATAGAGCTGGCACACAAAGAGGTATTTTGGTTTAGGACACACCTCTATGTGGATATATAGGATATACATGTAAGTAATGTAAAGTAAGAGTGTAAGAGAGAATGAGAGTGAGATAGATATGTATAAGGTAGAGACTCGGACCTGTCGGTATGAATGTATATGTAACCATTGATTATGAATATATTTAAAGGAGATATAAAGGTTATGATATTTGTATGGCTATCTTATGAATGTTATACATGACTTAGATAGTATCGCATAACTTATTTCCTTAATGTTTATCTATGATTCTCTCACTGTATGACTACGGTATAAACTAACTTTAGAGACTTGACTGAGGACCAGATCTTTGGACTGATTTCCTTCTCATTTATTGCCAACATTTGGTTCCGTTGCCAAGACCCTAGAAAAGGGCAGTGAAGAAAAAGAGGACAAATAGTAAATAGGAAAAGTGCATAGTAGTGTAAAATAAGGAAACTAGAGTGACAAGAAATTTTTTATGATATGCAGAAGATTTTGAATTCTCTTAAGTTCTTACCCTTGTGAGAGAGGGGCAGACACTTAAGGGTATGACAAATGGAATAGGGGGAGGATCCTAAAAGATCCTTTAAAAGATGCAACTCTTCAAGATGATGCAACCATGGGATACATAAGGATTAATATGATACCAAATCAAAAACACCCATGGCAAAAGGGGATAACAAAAGATTAAGGGAAATCATTGAAATTATACTAATTGGAATGGAGATGAGCAGAGAGGAGAGACAAAAATAGACCCAAGAACATTAGGAAAGATACCGCAGAAGGATGGAGAAGGCAAGAGAGACAAGTAGAAAATATGAAAGAGAAATTGTGGAAGAAAAGAATCAGTTGGATGAGTACGCCAATGAGGGTGCTGTTGAGCGCGCTAAGGTGGGTGCTCCTGGAGAGAAGGATATAAAGGGAAAAGAAAGGATGGATGAAACAACCATAGAGTCTACCACAAATTTGATACAAAGAGATATAGAGAATCATAAGCCTATCACAATACATATTGATTGGGCTACAAAAATTCTAAAAAGTATAGGAGAAAGAATTGAGGCATATGACCAGTTAAGAAGTATGTGGAGGGAAGAACATAACCAAACCCTAGCTCTACCGCAAGTATATAAAACTCTAAAATTCCAACTTAGTTTTGCTAATATTCAAGTTAGAGTTGAAAAATAATGGGAATAATTACTAGATCCTATACATGACCTCCAACCCTTAAATTTGGGTGCAGATTACCTAGACCACCTGGTAAATCAAAGTATAGTGAAGATTGGAGAAGATGCAGTATATAAAGAGATTAGTTTCAGAAGTATAAGACAAAGTAATGAAAAGTCACCTACATAAAACATAACGTCATTTAGAAATGAAAAAGTATCCCTGAGAATGAAAAGGCAATTTGAAGAGACACACCCCCTCGACTAGGAGTCACCCCGGGTGCCTTATAAAGCAAGAATAATTTCAAGAGAGGATCAAGTTGACATTGAGAAAGATAGAGAAGAAGAGATTAAGAAAGATTTTGAGGAAATATTGGGAAAAGAGTATTTTGACATCAAATTGTGGAGAGATAAAGGAAGGGAACATAAAACCCTAATACAAAGGCCAAAACCTAAGGAGAAAAGCAAGAAAGAAAGCCACCACAAGACACTAGAGGTTCTAAAAAATAAAAGAAAGTACAAATGGAGGCCATAATTAAATTACTGATATTTGAAAAGGATACAAATGAAACAATAGAGCATGTAATTGTCCTAGAATCTATTTGGAGTCAAAATGGTATAACCAAGGATGAAACCAAATTATTTGACTTTATTGGGACATTATGGAATGATGCTTTAAAATGGTATAGAAAGGCATGCCCTAGACATGACAAAACATGGGATGAAGTTAAGGAGTTCTTGGAAATTTTTGAAACTCCGGAGATACCTACTGAAGGAGTAAGCAAAATGAGAGAATTAATATAGAAAGATGGAGAAACTATAAAGGTATCTGACAAAAGATTCAAGGAAACAGTCCACCAATTAGAGGAACCATTAACTAAGAAGTAGAAGATTGAATGGTTCACATTCGGGATAAGCCCAGATGTCAGAGCATCTCTGGATGGTAGAATATTTGAAACATATGTAGAAGTTGTCACATTAGCCTATGACATTGAGTCACAAACGTGGCGCAAACAAGATAAAAATAAGGAAAACATGGAATTAGAAAGAATGAGGCTAGAATTTGAATAGTTGAAACTAAAACAAGAGATTTTGGCAAAACATGAAGAAAAGAGGCCTAATATATGGTGTTCTTATTGCACAAAGGAAGGACACATTAGGAATGAATGTCCTAAATTGAAAGGAGAAAGGAGAAATACATGTCGTCGCAATGAAGGTGGATATCAAAATGCTACCAACAAAGAACAATACAATATACCATGGATTATGCAGAGAATGGGATGATCATGAAACACCAAATTATCTGTCACAACTATTTAGGGTGAGAGAAGATGATGATGAAAATAAATCATGGTATAATGCAAATCATAAGAACAAAGCACAAAATAATACCATGGCATATGTGAAAGGCATGGCAAAAAGACTATTATATCTTTAGGATAAAGGTTATAAACAAACTTCATGGAGAAATCAAAGAAACATGAACACTATTCAGAATACAAATCCTAATGCATAATATGGAAATAACTATAGCAATGATGATAGAAACCAATTTGGAGGTGCTATAGAGGAGGACAAGGTCGTGGTAGAGGTAGAAGAAGGAGAGATGAAGCTACCTGCTATAAATGCGGAAAACTGGGGCATTTTGCTAATGAATGTTGGAGAGAAAGAAGAAGACAATGCACATTCTATAACAACACAGAGAATGACCTTTTCACATGTGATAAAACAAAACAATACTTTCAAAATGCATCGCAAAAAGCAAAAAGTGATGACTTAGAGAAAAGAGACAAAGATGGCAACACATATATATCTTCATCAAAAACTTCAGAAGAAGAAAACCAAAGAAAAGAAGTTACGTATGGAAAAACTAAAATGGATAAAAATTAAGGAAAAGAAAAAGCGGTAGTAGTCACAAGACATGGTACAAATACCAGAGGACATGATACTACTGAAACAGAGAGAGAAGAAAGTGAGGAGGAAGATATATTCTTCCCAAATAAGAAACAACATGATGGCATAGTGTAGAAAATTAAGCAGATTGTGACATAAGAACAAGAGAGATAGAAACAAGATAAGCAATTCTTCACAAAAGAAGAAGTTGTGGCACTTAAACAGTTCACATAACTAACACAACAACACAATCTGATGAAAAAATGTAAGCAATTTGCAAAAAACTAAAACAAGGAGAAAATACCAAGAAATCAAATCTAACAATTGGGCAGAAATGATAGACATTGGAAGACAAAACCACTACTTGTGGATGCTCACATAAATCACAAAAAGGTCAAAAAAATTATGATAGGCTTGGGTGCGGATATAAATATGATCATTAAGAATCTCTGGGAACAACTAGGAAGACCTAGATTGTCTCAAACACCCTACAATATCACTTTGGCAGATGGATTTGTGGTTGTTTCCATAAAAGAACAAGGAGATTCATTCAACGCACTATTAGGATTGAGATGGTTTGTAGATGCAAATGGCATAGTGTATTGCCCGCAAAGAAGAATTATATTTTGTGGATAATAATAAGAGTGTATACATACCTTTAGGATTACCCATGGAAGAGGCCTATATAGAAGAATCCAATAATGTGGAATAAAATGATAACTACCCTAGGAATATTTACTCAATATCAAGATTGGAAATAAATGAGATAGAAGAAGAACCAAATTTAGGAGGAGAAATAGAAGCGAAGAATGATAGTGATAGTACTGAGATTGTAGAAGTACTGGAAGCATGGATTAGAAATGAACCAAATCTTAAAACCCAAAGAATGATAGGATTCAGGAGGATATGTATGCTTCGAACTGATAAATAAAATCTACTACAATCCTCTGCATCAAATAAAAATCTACTGTAGAAGGTTCACGTTATCAAGGAAGATCAAAATACAGAGGAATCTAATATATCTCACCATATTAATCATATTATGAAAGGAATTTTCCATATCAAACTACCCAAGTTTTTAGGTGTGAAAGGCCTAAAACTATACTCGAAGGAGATGGAAATGATTTTTTCAGAAGAACAAAGAAGAATAGAGGCAGTACAACATACATCAGTATGCAATACAACAAATTGGTGGTCAAATCATAAAGATTCAATAAAATATTGGTCCACATTTAAGCTTCTTCTTAGTGTAAGATACTTACTAAAGGAAGGAGAATATAAAGCTATACCCAAGTATAAAGCACAAATTCCACCACAAGAACATTTAACTACTTGTGTAATAGTATGGGAAAGCAGACAGGAACATAGAAAGTTTATATACACCCATCTATTCTACTAGACATTATCACCAATAGCCCAAACTTGGTATATCGACCAAGAAAGAAGAAAAGAAACCAATAATTGGGAGGAAGTACAACATGACTTTATACATACATTTTCTTTCTACAGTCCAGCAAAATCTATACATAATGCACTTTTGAAAATAAAGGAAATAATTTTTCAACAAGTAACAAAGGAAGAGAAAGAAGAACCAGAGCAAAATACACCACTACCAAGAACTGAAGGGATATGGAAACTAGTGGAATGGATAGACCAAAAATCAAGAAATATGGGCCAAAAATGCTACAAGACTACCAAAATGGATGATTAGGATACTGAGGATCTAGAAATAGATGTCCAAGAAGGAGAATTTGAGAGCTAGAAATATTAACTGAACCAAAGGATCAATACTACAATAAACCTCTTAAAATCAAAGAAGAGAATATTGCAAAAGAAGGTGACCCCAAACTAGCAAAGATTGGAGACTACTAGGATGAGAAAGTGGTAGCACAAGTAACTAAGATTCTTTGTGAATTTGAGGACTTATTCCCAAGGGATTTTAGTAAAATGAAAGGAATTAAAGAAGCAGGGATGATGAAAATACAACTAAAAGAGGGAATTAAACCAATAAAGAAAAGACCATACAGGCTTAATCCTAACATGAAGAAAAGAGTAAAAGTAGAAATTGATAATATGTTAGTAGCAAGGATCGTAAAACTAGTTGAGGAAGTAGATTGGATTAGCCCAATTGTAGTACAACACAAAAAATTAGGAGAGATAATAATATGTAGAGATTACAGAGAGTTGAACAAAGCTTACATTCACGATCCATTCCCAACACCATTCACGAAGGAGATATTAGAGTTAGTTGCCGGAAGAGAAATCTATTCATTCACTGACGCGTTTTCTAATTACCATCAAATAAAGATCAAAGAGAAGAAGATCAATCCAAAACAATATTTGCATCTGAACTGGGATCCTACATGATTACAGTAATGCCCTTTGGACTAAATAATGCACTGACAATATTTAGTAGAATCATGGTAAATGCATTCAAAGAGTTTATACATGATTTCTTAGAGGTTTACTTAGATGATTGGACTATCAATGGATTGGTGAAAGACCACACCCAGACCTTAAGGATGATGTTGAACAAATGCAAAAGTTTACAAATATAATTGAATCTAAAGAAATGCACATTTACAGTACCATTTGGGACTTTATTAGGACACATTACTTGAAAGGAAGGGTTGATGGTAGATCATTTGAAGGTAACTCTGACCCTCACACTACCACCACCTAAAACAACAACGAAGGTAAAAACTTTCTTAGGTTACACTAGGTATCACCTCTAATTTATTAGGGGATATGCACCAATAGAAACACCTTTGTAGGAATTACTCAAAAAGAAAAGTGGGAAAAATATTGAATGGAATGAGCAATGTCAAAACTCTTTTGACATATTAAAATGAAAAATTGTTGAAGTTCCTATTTTGATATTTCCAGATTGGAACATTCATTTTCATGTCCATGTAGATGTATCAAGAATACCAATAGGTGCAGTACTAGCTCAACCTAAGGGAACCAGAGACCATCCTATAGCATTTTCCAATAGGAAATTATCTAAGGCTCAGAAAAACTATACAACAACAGAAATAGAAGCCCTAGCAATGGTATATGCACTACAAAAAATCTAGACACTACCTATTATCCACACCTTTCATCTTATTTACTAACGATGAACCATTAAAGTACTTGTTGAACAAACCAGTCATACAAGGGAGAAAATGGAAATGGTTATTATTATTCCAAGAATTTGAATTCACCATCAAAGTGAAACTGAGGAAACAAAATCAAGGTCCTGACTACTTATCTAGGATTGAAGGGATGAACTAGAAAACCAAGAAGAAGAACTCCCTGGTGCAAACTTTTTTAGGGTTAATGTGGTACTAGAAGAATTGAAAGATATTGCATATTTACTTGCCACAAGAGAATTCCCATTTGATACATCTTTGCAAGATTAACAAATCCTCACGCGGAAGGCTTTTCCATATACACTCATTAGAGGAGAACTACATGTCAGAGGAAAAGATGATAAAATAAGGAGAGTAGTAAATGAACGTGAAAGAGAGGACATACTAAAGAAAGCACATGAAGGTGTAATAGGAGGTCACAACTCTGGAGAGCTTACCACAAGAAAGATCAAACTAGCAGGGTTGTGGTGGCCTACCTTATTTCAAGATGTTAAAAGGTATGTGAAGCATTGTGATATTTGTCAAAGAATAGGTAAACCTACTGCCAAAGATGAAATGCCATTGAGACCGGCACTAGCACAACTCCCTTTTGAGAATTGTGTAATCGATTTTATTGGACCCATAGATCCCCTTGTGAAACAATCAAAAGCAAGATACATTATCACAGGAGTAGAATACCTCACCAAGTGGATAGAAGCTCAACCCACCAAGGGTTGTACAACAAAAACAACCATAAAATTCTTGTATGAGAATATCATAACTAGATTTCGTTGTCCACTAAGCATCACAAGTGACCAAGGGAAACATTTTGTAAATAACATGATTGTGGAGCTACTACAGACTTTTATGATAGTGCATAACAAAAGCTCACCATATCATCCACGGGAAAACAGTGTAAGTGAAGCCTTGAACAAAATTATAGGGAAAACATTGACATAAATTTGTGATGGGAATAGCATAGGCTGGGACCTGAAAGTACCCGCGATACTTTGGGCCTACCGCACAACATATAAAAGAACCACAAACTTCACACCATATGAATTAGTAAATGGCCTGGATGCTACTTATCAATACATTTTATACTACCAAATTTTCATACCACACTGACTCTAAGTCTAAATGCAGAGGAATCCCTAATGCAAAGGATTGAAGAACTGGAGAAAATGGATGAAAAAATGTTATTGGTAGCTTATAACATGAATTTAGAAAGAAAGCGCCAGAAAGCCTGGCATGATAGAAACCTAAGGCTAAAAAATTTCAAAGAGGGAGATTTGGTACTTTTGTATGATAGTAAGTTTAAGAAATAAGGAAAACTAAAAATAAGATGGTTATGACCATATTAAAAAGAGGAAATTGCAAAATCCAGAGTTGTAAGACTAAAAGATATGGAAGGCAAATTAGCAGTCGGATATGTCAGTGGAGCTTGACTGAAACTTTATTATGTCGAGAGGCGTAACCTACAGTGACAACATGGGGTGGAGTGAGATGCGTGTTAATAAAAACAATTAAATGGCCGACACATTAAATTAGGAGTAATTAAAAAAGTGCCAACAAATAAAATAATAAATTATCTTCATACATTTACTTTATTACAAATAGTAAAAACTTAGTTTTTTTTAGGGGTTTCACTTTCTATACAATCTAAATCAAATTAAAAATAACTAAGCACATCTAATAAATAAATCATAAAATTTTGGGTTTATAAAATTACCCACAATTTATTTTCTGTTAAGTTTTAAAATTGTTTCATTACTTTTATTTTTCTATTAATTTTTAGATTTTAAAATTAAATTAAATATTTTTAATTTATAATGATTTAATTAATCTAGAATTATATAATTTTTATGGTAATAATATACTAGCTTAGATATCTTAAATACATCTATCTAAAATTCGTCGAGAGATATCAGTCTCGAGGCGCCTATAGTTTAATTATTTTTTAGAATAGATAGGTGCCTCGAGACTGATATATCTCGGTGTATTTTAGATAGATGTATTTAAGATATCCAAGCTAGTCATAAACCTCTAGGATGAAAAGATCCAATGCGGAAGAATTCTAACATGTATCATACTGTAACATAGTGTATCATAATCTAACCATTGCAGCTAAAAACACTAAACGACTACAAAAACCTATGAAAAACACAATAGATAAACGCCATAAATGCATAAAGTGACTATTAGGCCTATATATACCCTAAACCACCCTCTAAACCTCATTTGCATCCAAAATACTTTGAGAATTTTATCTCTGAAGAGAAATAACTACAAAGAGAGTAAACCCTAGCCAACAAGCTATGAAAAAGAAGAGATGGCTACACCAGTGCTCATTGATGTTACAGAGAAACCAAGGCCCAAATACAAGAAGTACCCATAAAAAGCAATGGAAGTTGATAAAGAAGGAGCATTTTCTGGGGTACTAGGAGATGTGGTATACATAGAAGACATCAGAAAATACACATACTATGATCTTAAAGATAAATCAAATAAAGTTTGAAGAATTGAGAGATACATTGCTCGGTGATACAAGGTACTCAGCTGAATATCAAAACATTACCGCCAAGAAACTTGATGTATGAAAGGATTATCCAGATTTCAGTGATGCTCATGAGTGGGTGTGAATCATACTCAACATAATTCATGATGAATTCATATATTTAGACAAAACCTACCAGATCATGAAGGATTCAATTAGGGTTGTGACCGGACTCAACTCAACAAGACTAGTACCGACAATGAAGGCCATCAAAAATGATAAAGTGACTGATCTTATAGGGGCAAAATCTGATGGGAAAAGCCTAAGTGTTATGGATATAATAGATCCAGGGCTTCGTTATGCAACAATGGGGATAGCTTACAAAGTATATTATGCAAATAGAAAGGGATTTGCTACCACCACTACGATCCATACAACATATCAAATGGTAAAAGATGGCAAAGACTTCGACCTCTACGAAGTGATGAGAGAGCAACTGATGGAAAATTTGAAGCACACCAAGGAGTCTAACTACAACTTCTAGTATGGTACCCTAATCATTTGTCTAGTATTTTACTTACTAAATGAGCTACTGAGATTTAAAGGGAAAGTATGGCAACAACACCTCACAATTTTTGCATAAATAAAACACCACATTAGAAGCTTCAGTGACATAAATTATTTCAGCATTATGTATTGGGGTTTCTTTAAATCATTACAATTAGAGATGCAAGCCAGAGAAAGAATACCCTTTGAAGTGGTAAAACAATACATGAACCACTCAGTTCATTCATGATAGATAAAGATTATACCTATATGGAGGCAGTGGAACCTAGAACATACTGGATCCCTATGTTACCCTATGAGGTCACAACAGAAGAAATAAATGCCTATGCAAAAAGTTTGCTCAACAAACCTAAGGATGCTACCATAGAGAGGCTTGGCACATATAAGGAGATCATGGATAAAATGCACAAGAAGAATATGGAGGAGCAATTATAGAAAAATAAAGGAAAACTACATAAACTATGGGATATCCAACCCCAGGAAGGCACATCTCTACCTCAAAACACATTATCAGCCTCACAAACAGCTGCAGAAGCTCCAAAAACTACTACATCAGCTCCACAAATGCCAACTTCACTACAACATCCTACGAGGTCAAGGAGAAGTGCATCTGCCACAACTAGTGCACAAGTTGCACCACAACCAACATCTTTGACACAGACAGTGTCTATAGGAAGAAAAGTTACATCAGAAACACAGTTACAATTAGGTTCAGAGATGAAAAAGGCAACTAGGCAAAAGTAACAAGCTAAAAGAAAGAAAAATCAATCTCTAGCGGAGGAGATAGATGAGGAAGAAGGGGAAGAAGAAGTATCCAATTTGCAAAAGAAAAAGAACAACATATTCCACAAGAACCCCTGAGCTTAGATGAAATATTGAATGGGATAGAATGCCACGGGCTACTTCAAGAAACAACAGAGTTATACAGTGAAGTATCTGTTGAGAACAAGAAAATAATTGAAAGAGCTATAATAAGGTATATGATAAAATCAAACAAAACAATGGATGAGATCTTGGGAAAATTATCAAAGAGCCTAGTAGAAGCCTTAAGGCAAAGAAGAGGAAAATCTCTAAAATTAGATGAAGATCTAAGACAACAAGCTATTGATGGAGTTGGTACCTCCATTTCTCTAGAGGAGAAGGACAAATTAGCCCAATTATAGGCTAAGGAGCTTAGATTAAAACAAAGGGTGGATACCCTTATGAATATTGATTAGGCTGATAGAGAAAATATCCGACTGGAAACAAAGAAAATAACAAAGAAAATCTATGATATTGGGAAGGAGGTAGAGAAAAATGTGGCACAACAGAAGACAATTCTTCCACAAAATGAAGAACAAAGGGTATCTCCTCCACATAACACAAATATAGATCGGGAGGACCAACAACTCAAAGAGGAGCCACTAGATATAGGGGACAATCAACAAGATACTCATGATACATCCTCCTCTGTTTCCTCGATTCAATCCATTAAGGATTTTCTGGCACACAAAAAACAAATTTACAACATATGGTGACACCACAACTGCTACAATTGCCAGTAATAGGAGGGCAAGTGAACTTGTCAAGTATATCACCTATTCAAAAGTTACAACTTGGTGATATCTTCCACTCCACAGCGAGGGGAGAAATTTTGTAACAACACATAAAGAGTAGTGAAATACTACTAGAGGCTATGAATATAATTCAGAATGAGATTCCAGAGGCTTAGAGGGATACAACCCTACCGCCAACACAACAATTGAAACAATTGATGCAAATCTTTAAAGCACACTCTACACACTTGGAGAATAAGGCAGAGGAAAGAATAATAGAGCAAATAAACAAGAAAAGACTAGTTGATGCATCAAACAAATGTGCCAAGGCACACAATAAACTAGAAGCCCAAATAAAGAGCATTCAACAAGGCATGGAGGAGGCCAAGGTACTATACCAATTTTGTTTACAATGGCCCACTACCAGTAAGAATATAAAGTATCAAATAGATGTATTAGAGACACAAATAATACTGGTAGCTAGTACTTATGATCCGGTACAAGATGCTAATGGTGCCATAAGGGCACAAGTAGAAGCATTGCACTCCCAACTCTAGCAGTTCTAGGATTAGAGGGACCAAATCAAAGCACAAATCAAATAGCTAAGAGAGGTAGTAACCCTGAGGCTAGCATCCCTGATTGAAGTATTCACTGAAGCTAAACAAACTTCACAAAAGATACAAGTACCAAATACATTAGGTTATGCAGAGGATAAATACAAATTTTGACATCAACAAAGAAACAATGGGACACAACTCTATCCCAGCTCAGAGTGATATACAAAAGCATCCTACCTTCAAATTGAACAAAACATGTCTTGAGGACAAGACATATTTTAAAGGGGGAATGATGTTGGCAGAGTACAGGGCACCAAGCAGAACCTACCGTAGGTTACCACAAGGGGCATGTAGAGGATAAAGCTGACACACAGAGAGGTATTTTGGGAAAGGACACACCTTTATGTGGATATATGGGATATACAAGTAAGTAATGTAAAGTAAAGCATGTAAGAGAGAATGAGAGTGAGATAGATATGTATAAGGTAGAGACTCAAACCTGTTGGTATGAATGTATATGTAACCATTTATTATGAATCTATATAAAGGAGATATATAAGGGTTTTGATATATGTACAAGTATCTTATGAATGTTATACATGACTTAGATAGTATCACATAACTTATTTCCTTGATGTTTATCTATGATTCTCTTACTATATGATTGGGGTATAAACTGACTTTAGAGACTTGATTGAGGACCATATCTATGGACTGGTTTCCTTCTCATTTCTTGACAACAAGCACCATGCACACAAAAATGAGATGAATACATAGGAAACTCTTGGGAAAAAATTGATGAATTTGGCATGATGGTGCAAATACAAGGCTTGAAATTCTAGATGTCAACACTGGCTCTGGTTGGGGACATGTGCCAAGCAATGGCACAACGAGAATCCAGAACATCTTTGGGAAGACCAAAAGGAAAAACGAATAGCCTGGGGAACAACATATTTACAACAAGGGCGTCTATACAAGACAACATACAGTCATAGGCATGAGGGCACAAAAGGAAAGTTGTCTATAATCAATATTTGTAGGCATTTGTAGGTCAAACCTGCACAAGATTGATGAAACTACTTGCCTCTGTCAAAGATAAGCTAGATGAAGGAGTTGGTCTCCCTCAAACCAAAACAATTTTCATTACATGGTTACAATAACCGATACCCTTCATCTGCATGCACCAATCTGTAACCACTGCATGTGATGTGAAGACAAACTTCACCATTGAAAACACTGTTATAGGGCATCCACAAATAATAGGTGCTCAACCTATTCCATACTACATCATGTTTATTCCCAACAACAAGGAGTGAAAAATATAGAATGAGGTCAGCATCCAAAAAGATAGATGGAAGGAAGCATCCATCATCAATTGCCACACTGTCATACCTATTTACCTCTTCATGTAAATTGAGGGAAAAGGAGAACACCTCCAATTCACATGGCAAGGAGAACTGTGTCTAACTACACTGCTGATCCATAAGAGAAGTGTTGCAAGTATGGGCCTAACCGGTGTTGTCATTAATGTCAACATACTCATGTTGCATTGATGTCAAGGATTGGATGAGTTGTATGCTGAGGATATTGAGAAAATTAGTTCTATTAGAAATAGAAAAGATCACCGAAGACAGTGAATCTCTATGAAGTGAATATCCCAGCTAGATGAAGATCAGAGAATGCGCATCAAAGGGTTTGTAGATATGTGTCTGAAGATGATCCAGTCAAGACTTGAGAGGTCCGCATGAAAATATGGAGGAGCTATGGCCATAAGAGTAAACTGGTTCTAGAAACTATTCAGAGGTGACAGAGTGACACAAATAGGTCCGATGAGATCTAGAAATACAATATCATGTTTTGCAGATCTAGTGGCATGTTTGGGAGGCTAATGTGAATTGACAACTCAATTGGTTCATGGTTTGGAGGTCCACAAGCAATCCTTCTAATGTGACAGTGATGGGCGACTGTGTTCTTGAGGTTCCGGATGAAGATGTGAATGATTACAGTAAGCAAAAGTGGTGCAGATCTTCTTGGTGATTCAAGTAAGCTTGTGGGGGTCTCTAGATTGTGTCCAGTTTGTGTTGGCGGTCTGCATTGAATATTGAGCTCGAAATTGAAGACTTACCTTTAGGTGATGGTGTTCTTCCTAGTCTTGGCCGACCGGATGATTTGCGCATGTTGCTGATGATCTTGAAGATATTTTGTGAAGCATGGCGTGTTCCTTGAAGAAGATTGAAGTCCCAGCTATGTGTGACCGATACTGTAGTCATGCACATGAAGTTTTTGTAATAAGTCAAGTTGTATTTTTGTAATTGCTCTATAATAAAATAAGTGTATGTTGTGCTGACTTTGATGATCATTCCAAAGTCGATGTCATGTATAAATAAGAGTTGCGAAGTCATTCAAATGTGTCCTGGAGTGTTATGATGAGAAGGTGGTAGTGAAGAGGAGCAAAAAGCAGAGCAAAGGTGTTGAGTTTAAATGAAACTGACTCAAGCATAGTGAAGATGCTAATCTCCAGTTCAAGTATGTAATATTTATAATCTTCTGTAGACAGTGTGTCTCCTGTAGGCAGTGGGCCTCTTGTGAACAGTGTGCTTGGGCAGTGAGCCCTACCTGGCAAGTGCCATTTTATACATCTTTATTCTTTTAACCCCATGGTTTTTCCCTTAACTGGGTTTTCCACGTTAAATTCTTGGTGTTATATGTGTTGAATTTGTTTCTGCTCTTGAATTGTTGCATTATGCTTCCATGATTGAATCTTTGATATGCTGTTGAAATATAAGAAGGTTTAAAGTAAATAGGGAATAGGATTTTGGTAACAACTGATTCACCCCCCTCTCAGTTGTCTGTCCCAAATCCAACAATTAGTATCAGAGCCAAGTTCCTCTAGAAGAAGCTTAACCGCTTGAGGAGATCCAGAATGTTGACCTACAAGAAGGACAGTCCAAGGTTTGATGGATCAAACTTCACTGCCTAGAAAAGTTGCATGGAATGTCACTTACAATGCATGGGATATCAGTATTGGAACATAACCTTAACTAAATATGTTCCCCCAAGGAATGGTCTAACAACTATAGATGAATCCAGAGATGCAGACAACAATCTTTGAGCTAAAGAAGCCCTACTGAGTGCCTTGTCTGATTCAGAGCTGACAAATGTTATGGGATTGAAGACTACTTATGAAATTTGGACAAAGCTTGAAAATCTATATGAAGGAGACAAATATGTTAAGTGTGCCAAGTTGTAAAGTCTGAAAGGAAAGTTTGAAAACTTAAAGATGAGTGAAGATGAGAATATCACTTTATATATGTCAAAAGTAAATGAGCTTGTATGTGGCATTAGATGTGCTGGTGGAGTATTGGATGAAGATGAAATTGTTGCTAAAGTTCTCAGATCTTTACCTCCTGCATATAAACACAAAGTTGCTTCTATTCAGGAAATTAGATCTTTAACAACTATCACAAGGGATCAATTGGTTGGTAAGATATCTGCATTTGAGTTGGCTGAGTTTGGTGATGCACTTCCCAAGACTGAATCTGCATTCAAAGCTAGTGCCTCTGCAAAAGGCAAACAAAGATATGATCCAGGTGAAAGTTCCTCAAGGAAATCAACTTAGTATGATAAAGCAAGGAAAGATCTGGAAGAAGATGAGTTAGAAGCTGAACAACTTGAAGCCCTTATTGCAAAAAGACTTCCAAGAGGATCCAGTAAGTATGAAGGAAAATGACCTTTCAAATGCTTTGCCTACAATAAGATTGGTCATTTTGCCTCAAGATGTCCGGAAAGGTTTTCAAGGCTAAACCCTAATAGATCAAGGTTTCAGAAGAAGTGTTACTATGTTAAAGAAGATGATGATGGAGTAACAGATGATGAATCTAAGATAGGAAACAAACCCGAAAGTGACTGGGTGTTTATTGCCATCAAAGAAGAAGATCCAATGCCTATTGAATCTGCCAATCATAAGATGATAGAAAGTGCTTTGGCTGCTCAAGTTGAAGAAAAGGATGAATGGGTTATTAATAGTGGATGCTCTCACCATATGATTGGTGACAAGAGTAAGTTTCTAAACCTAGAAAGATATGGTGGAGTTGTAAAGTTTGGAGATAATTCTGCTGGTAGAATCAGAGGCAGAGGAACCATCTCTTTTGATGGAAAGAACAAAACCAGTGATGTTCTGTCTGTTGAAGGTTTGAAGCATAATCTTCTCAGTGTTGGATAGTTGGTGGACAAAGGCTATGATCTCCATTTCAAAAATGGAAAATACAAGATTTTTGAAAGCTCTGGAACTGAGATTGTATCCGATACACAGACAAAAGATAACATCTTCCAATTGGTTGGTACTAGCAAAAGTTGCTTATTTGTTCAAATTGATCAGAGTTGGATGTGGCATAGGAGAATGTGTCATGTGAATTTTGACAATATCATCAAGATAAGCAACACTTAGGCTATAAGAGATCTTCCAAGATTGATGAAACCTACTAATAGTTTGTACAAAGAATGTCAGTTGGGTAAGCAGAGCAGAGTCATATTCAAAAGTAAGGAACAATCTTCAATCAGATTGTTAGACTTGGTGCACACTGATCTCTGTGGTCCAGTAAGTCTGCAGGGAGATAGGTATTTCATGTTACTAATTGATGACCACTCCCGGATGATGTGGGTAACTTTCTTAAAAGAGAAATCTGAAGCACTTGAGAAGTTCAAAATATTCAAGGCTATGGTAGAAAATGAAACTAGCATAAACATAAAATGCCTCAGGTCTGATAGAGGTGGAGAAATCACATCCAGTGAGTTCATAGCATTCTGTGAGAAACATGGGATAAAGAGACAGTTATCAGCTCCAAGGACTCCGTAGTAGAATGGAGTAGTGGAGAGAAAGGACTAAACCTTCCAGGAAGCATCTAGGACCATGATGATGGAAGCAAATGTTCCTCAAATCTATTGGAGAGAAGCTGTAAGCACTACTATCTATACTCTTAATCGGGTACAAATCATAGGCAATACTGGTAAGATCCCTTATGAACTTTGGTTTGGTATCACTCCTACTATGAAGTATTTCAAAGTCTTTGGTAGAAAATGCTACATCAAGAGAGATGAAGATCTTGCCAAGTTTGATGCTAGAAGTGATGAAAGAATATTCTTGGGATATTCTACTCAAAGTAAAGCATACCGGTGTTATAACAAAAGATTGAGAAAGATTGTAGAAAGTACAAATGTGAAGGTTGATGAAGGCATGGAAAATCCCTCAAGGTTTTATGAGTATGAAGTAGATGATAAAAATGATGTCTCAGACCAAGGAGAACAAGCCCCAACTCCAGTTTAGATTTAGACTGATCTGGAGAATCTTGAAATACAAGAAGAAGAGACAAGTTTGGATGAACCTGTCCAAGAATTAGAAGTGCAAGAGAATCCCAAAACTCCCAGGTATGTAAAACTGAATCATTCTAAAGATTAGATCATAGGAGATAGAAGAAAAGGTGTTCAGACAAGAAAAATTTCTCAAGATTCAGTAAAGTATTGTTTGATTTCAAAAATTAAACCCAAAACAATAAGTGAAGCTTGCAATGATGAAAGTTGGGCTAAAGCAATGGAGGAAGAATTGATGCAGATTGAAAAGAATCACACTTGGGATCTTGTTCCCAGACCTAAGGACAAAAATGTGATTGGGACTAAGTGGGTCTTCTGGAATAAACTAAATGAAGAAGGTGAAGTAGTAAGAAACAAAGCCAGATTTGTAGTGCCCCTCACCTTGTCGTCTGTCTGATTGATAGTTGCTTATTAGGATTTGACATTTTGACAGTATCTTAGATCATTTGATGATGGATTCCTTGTTATTTTGTTAGTTTGACTATGGAACTAATCGTTATGATAACATTTGTTGACGTTGGATTCTGTTATTTTATGCTTTATAATTGATAAATAAACTAGATGTTTCAGATGTTTTGATTTTAATTGCTATATTTGATGGTGAGATAATTGATTGTTTTATGTTGTTGATAAGTAACCAGAAATCTTGTTCAATGTAGTGATTTGTTTATACATGAACGTGAATGGAACAGTGTCGTATTACTCGCTCTCGAGTACCCTACCCCATTGCGATTTCCATTCACTATATGACTACATGTGGATATATATCTTGTTATGTTTAACCGTGCGGTTGCTGCAGGATGCAGGTACTAGGCACTGACTCCACTTGATTTACCAGGTTTGAGCGTGCCTTCGCCAATGGAATGGTTATATGGAGTTAACATGGGGTCCCTTGTCATTGTTGTCTAGCTGTCAGTTTACCTTTGTGGTCATTATCTGTCGCTTGATCATGACTTGCAAGCAGGTAATGTTACACCGTGATGTCTAACTAGGTCAGAAGGTGTTTTTGTGTGTAGGGAAGAATTGTGCATTAAATAGAATTATTATGCAGAAAATATAAGGTTGATAATTAAATATATTGATTAATGTTGATAATTGTTAATAATTGCGGTAAATAAATTGTAGTTTCTGGGAAGTAAAATTATGGATTAATAGATATAAGAAACTTTATATTATTGAATATAATACTATTTGCTTTGAATATTTAAATAAATAAATTAGTTGTAAATTAAATTGTAAGATTTAATTAATAAAATAAAATTATTTTTTTGAGTTGTATAGTTTGGGTAGTTGTAATGATTTAATCTAATTAATTAAAAAACCCTCATTGTGGAATAATGGACTATTAACGGATCTGAGGAGAGGAGGGTTTTTAAAAAGAGGGATTTCAGGGGGGAGAAGAGAAAACGGGGGGGAGGAAGCTTGGATTACAACAGTTGAAACAGACTTCTCGATTCAAACGTCGCAGCCAGGTTCTTTAGATTGCTTGATCCTTCTTCTGACTCTCTTTCTGAATCTGTACATGTTCGTGATGATTGCTTCTTTTATTACAAAATGGATTTCTTTTAGTTGAAATGTTTTCTGTTGGATCATGCTGTCACTACTGCAATCATTCATTCTCAATGGACAGATTTCCTTTTATATGTGAATCATAGGATCTGTTATAGAAAGAATGTTAGTTACATTTCTTCACCTTCCTCCAAACTCTTAAACTGAGAAGTGTTTTCATTCAAACAAGATCACTACAGATTGTATTATGTCATCTCCATTTCATAAATACCATGATGTATTTCCTGCATACCTCCTTCTCTCTCAGACATTAAATTTCTGCATCATACAATAGTTTCTTTCCTTTTCTACACTACAATCTCTTAACAACTTCGGTGTAATTGATTTAATTGCCATAACATTGTCATGATAAGTGGAACGCCTACAGAGTCTCATCAAACTCTTGTACATAGCATTGACGGTGTATTTCTGCCAAATCGTTGGTATGCAATCTTGGATCAGCGTATGGATGGTAGGTCTTGAACATACAGTTTATACGTCTTCTCAGATCGCCCTTGTAAATCCCTTGCACAAACTTAACCATGTAATTTCTTCTGTCCATTTCCTTATTCTCTCTTAGACATTAAACTGTTTGCTAAACATCCATTCGGCACTGCCATTCACCACGATCATCAGTAATCGATTTGGAAATGGCGGCAATCCTTTGAGCGGTGTTATGTCATCAATGAACCTTGGATCAGACCTATATGCTAATTCTAGATTAGTCACACTTATGAAGATCTCTATTTTTTTTTCATGTTCAGCTTAGGTAGATGATTTTCCTCACATTGGTGTTTGATAATAATTATCATCCTTTGCAATGATCTCCTTAATGTTACTGTTATTCAATTGCACCTTTCCACATAAGCTTTTGACCTATTTATACTACCAACGGTGGCTGGCTTTATATCCATCTCTTCCTTAGTAATGAGTTAGGTAATCATTCCAACTTTGAGATCGTTGTGTTTAGCCAGTCGCACATCTGGTAGGGTTACTCCTACAGATCGCACCTTGTAATACCAGTTTCAATTGCAATGTGAAAAGGCAGTCACCATACTAGCATTGGTAATGAGAAGATGAAAGCTACTATGGAGGGTTTGTCAACATGATGTCTAACACTGCTCTTGCAACAAATCCATTTTGTACATATTCTGCAATCGATCTAGTCATACAGATCGCTGTTTTCAGCTAGTTGCACGTTTGGAAAGGTTATTGCATACAGATCGCACCCTCATTGTAGTCAGCGTCTTTTTAATAATTCTCGTAACCAATGATCATTGCATAACATTAGAATCCAGACGTATCCTGCAATCAATTGCAATCAGTGGGACAATATGCTGTGTTATTTTTGTCCTCAAAACTGCGTTATCCAACCGCTTCTTCCATTCCCATGCTAGGTGCCTGAGTGCCCTAATTTATTTTGAAGTTGTGCCTTCGTTCTTATTGCGTAAATAATATAACTTCTACACTAGTATTCACCAAAGAATAATTAGGGCAGTGAAATTATAAATTAAGGGAGAGAACAACGTTGTTAACTTCGTTCAACATAATTAATAATGCGTTTATTGGTCATATAGTCAATAGTAATTTTACATCTCATTCTCAGCCGACGTAGTAAATAATCTTGGTAAAGAAAATTTGCCTTGTGTTAAAATAGAGTAAATAAGGAAATTATTGGGGTAAGGTAGTTGTTGATGAACTAAATTCTTTTATATCGCTATCACTTGCGGGGGGCTCTCTAGGTAGGTAAATCTTGCATTAGTTTAATTTATTGATCTAAGTAGTTCAAAGGCATTAACAAGTAGATGGCTGTCGTAAAATAAGATAACGTACTTGTTTAGCGTAGGATGATAATTAATTGCTATTCTATGGCCTATGGTGAATACTATTAGTTTTATTAACATTATAAAACAAATTTATTTATATGGTTGTTATTCTCTTTACCATAGGGTCGTGTAGGTAAATCTATAATAATGATACTAGTAAATTCCATTTATTAGGGTAGGAGATGTAATATGTGTTGAAAGGATTGAAGGGGTAATTGTTTAGGTTATTTGAAATATTTATTTATTTAGAGGGATCAAGTAAGAAAATTAGTTGATTCATTGCATTGGTTTAATGTGTTTAACCAAATTTAACTTGATTAAATATTGAATGATGAGGAGTTTAATGTAAGTAAGACTATGGACATTGTAATTGGTTTTCAACCTAGACAATGTGAAAGATGAGTGTAATTCCTGTGGGTGTAGTGGCGTCTGTTTAGTCGTACTCATCTTGTTTTGAGCCTCGATATGAGTCGTGGATTGGAGAGACCTGTGAATCCTAAAGGTCCAATAAACATGTGTTGCTTTGGACAATGATTTAAGAGTTGCCTTATGATTATGTTTGGTATATAAGTGGGATACCACCTTGTTATGATCGTATGTATCTATAGGATGATGTTATCTGTCTTATTTGATAGTTAGGGTTTACTAGGTGTTAGCAAGGAGAGTGGCTTTCAATGTGGGGCCGGCGCCCGAAGTGGTAGTCAGGATAACCCGTTGAAAGTAGATTAATCAAGTGATAACCTAAAAAGAATTAGGGGGTTAAGGGTAGGTTTCACGTTAAACAAGATAAATGGATTTCCTCTCCCAGGCCTGTAGTGCTCGTTTAGACTAAGGATGGGTTGAGAAGGCCTGGTCGGCATGATTGACTTCCTTGTCCTCATGAAAGGAAGGTCGATTCTGCATGTGTCACCCTACGGGGCCGACGCCTAGTGAGAGGCTGTCAGGATAACCATAGATGGGGGCCGACGCCTAGTGAGAGGCTGTCAAGATAACCCATGCTAGGACCGTGCAATGACACTCTCCCTACTATGACCTAGCATTCCTTGTATGGTCTCTCCTCATATGTTATGTATTATTTCTAGTAGTGGTGTTGTGTTGGTTATGTCATGGTCGTGTGTGGTATTAGAGTTTGGTTATTCTTTGTCTTTTGTCTACCTGACTGTGGTTGTGTGGGACTTCATGTTAACTCCTAGCTCAGGGGGGTGGACCTTAGGGTTCCACATGGTTGGGTGGAAGAGCCTTCTTATCCATTGGTTATTCCTTGTCGAAGCTCATGTGCAGAGAAGATTTATCTCAATTTTCAGACAATTGTTCTTGTACCAGTTGAGGAAGATGTATGTGTATAATCTTGTACCAGACTTGTGTATCAGATCATTCATAATATATGTAATTTTGATGTAGTCAGAAGATGGCATTGTAAATAAAGTAATAATGTACTTATGTGTAAGGAAAACATTATAGTTGTGTATTTGATCATGTAGGTTATATTATTTGATGACATGCAATGAATATGAAGATGTTATTGTGCATTAAATTTAGATTCAGTTACTGATGTTAGTAGTGTATGTCAAATTATGTTAGATGATGTGTAAGTAATGCAGCCTTGAATCCTTAGAGAACATGTCGTAAGTTTAATGGTGTAATTAGTTAAGTTAACATTACTTTGTTATCTTATTCATTTAAAGAAAAGAAAAAATTCCTGTGTAATATAGCGTGAATGTGAATTTCTCTAAGATGTTCATGGCGGGGCGTCACAAGATTGGTTTGTAAGGGTTAATCTCAAGTAGAAGGAATTGACTTTGAAGAAACTTTTGCTCCGATGGCAAGAATTGAAGCAGTCAGATTATTTCTTGCCTTTGCTTCCTTCAAAGATTTTGAGGTATATCAGATGATGTCAAGTCTGCTTTCCTAAATGGTGATTTGGAAGAAGAGGTATATATTGAGCAATCAGATGGATTTCAATTGTCTGATCACGGAGATATGGTCTGCAAGTTGAAGAAGGCATTGTATGGACTTAAACAAGCCCCAAGAGCTTGGTATGAAAGATTGGACAAACATATTTTGAAGATTGGTTTCAACAAAGGTACTGCTGACAGTAATCTGTATTTCAAGATTGATCATGAAAATATCTTGATTGTGGAAGTATTTGTTGATGATATCATTTTGGAGGGAAAGACAGTATGTGCAAGACTTTTGCAAATCAAATGCAAAGTGAATTTGAGATGTCTATGTTTGGGGAAATGAATTTCTTCTTGGGTTTGCAAATCATTCAAACAAAGAAAGGAATCTTCATATCTCAGACCAAATATGCGAAAGAATTGTTGAAGAAATTTGGGATGGAAGATTCAAAGGCAATGAATACTCCCATGGAAACCGGATGTAAGCTGATTAAAGATGATGAATCCCCTAAGACTAATCAGAAAAAGTACAGGTCAATGATTGGAGGATTGCTATACCTTACTCAAACTAGACCTGATATTATGAATGTTGTTGGTCTTATTTCTAGATTCAAAGCTGATCCTAGAGAGTCTCATGTCATGGCAATCAAGAGAATTCTCATATATATGAAGGGAACGGTTGAGTATGGATTATGGTATCCTAAGGATCATGATTTCTCTCTTCATGCATATACAGATGTTGATTGGGCAGGAGATGTGGATGACCAGAAGAGTACCAGTGGTGGTGCATTCTTTTTGGGAAAAAGATTGGTTTCCTGGCTAAGCAAGAAATAAGAGGCAATATCTATGTCCACTGCAGAAGCAAAGTATATTGCAACAGTAGGCAGTTGCACTCAAGTATTGTGGATGAAGCAAATGCTAAGAGATATCAGAGTGGAGTATGAAGAACCTATCACAATCTTCTGTGATAATTCAAGTGCAATAAATATATCAAAAAATTCGGTGTTGCATTCAAAGACAAAACATATATCTGTCAAGTTCCACTTTTTGAGAGAGTAGGTGAACAAGAATGAAGTCAGAGTAGAGTTTGTACCCTCAAAGGATCAGATTGCAGACATTTTTACTAAACCTCTACATAAGGACTCTTTTGAGTATCTCAGGGAGAAGTTAGGGGTTATTACCCCTCCGGTTCTTAATTAAGGTTCACTAATGTGCATCAGTCCGGTGGATCCCACAGTCATATCTTGTGATCTGGATTGATGTTAGGAGGTTGCTACTCAGGGGGAGCAGTCTGTATGATTCTGAAGTATGTGAAGTGGTTACAAGTATGTGCCCTTTCCCATTGATGTCAAAGGGGGAGAGAAGACATGTGAAAAACACAAAGTGGTTGCTGATCAAAGGGGGAGAAGTAAAGGAAGAGAAGACATGTGAATGGTTGTTATTGATAGGGGAGCAATGTCAGTAAGTGAGGAGAAGTTCTTGTCTTAATGGTTAAAACAATTTTTCACATTATATGTTGCCATCAATGACAAAGGGGGAGATTGTTGCAAGTATGGGCCTAATCGGTGTTGTCATTGATGTCAACATACTCATGTTGCATTGATGTTAAGGATTGGATGAGTTGTATGCTGAGGATATTGAGAAAATTAGTTCTATCAAAATATAAAAGATCAGTGAAGACAATGAATCTCTATGAAGTGAAGATCCTAGCTAGATGAAGATCAAAGAATGTGCATCAAAGGGTTTGTAGATATGTGTCTGAAGATGATCCAGTCAAGACTTGAGAGGTCCACATGAAAATATGGAGGAGCTATAGATATAAGAGTAAAACTAGTTCTAGCAATTGTTTAGAGGTGACAGAGTGACACAAATAGGTCCGATGAGATCTGGAAATATAATATCATGTTCTGCGGATCTAGTGGCATGTTTGGGAGGCTAATGTGAATTGACAACTCAATTGGTTCGTGGTTTGGAGGTCCACAAGCAATCCTTCTAATGTGACAGTGATGGGTGACTGTGTTCTTGAGGTTCTAAATGAAGATGTGAATGATTACAGTAAGCAAAAGTGGTACGGATGTTCTTGGTGATTCAAGCAAGCTTGTGGGGGTCTCTAGATTGTGTCCAGTTCGTGTTGGCAATCCGCATTGAATATTAAGCTCGTAATTGAAGACTTACCTTTGGGTGATGGTGTTCTTCCTAGTCTTGGCTGACCGGATGATTTGCGCATGTTGCGGATGATCTTGAAGATGTTTTGTGAAGCATGGCATGTTCCTTGAAGAAGATTGAAGTGCCAACTATGTGTGGCCAACAGTGTAGTCATGCACATGAAGTTTTTGTAATAAGTCAAGTTGTATTTTTGTAATTGCTCTGTAATAAAATAAGTGTATGCTGTGCCGACTTTGATGATCATTCCAAAGTTGATGTCATGTATAAATAAGAGTTGTAAAGTCATTCAAATGCGTCCTGGAGTGTTATGATGAGAAGGTGGTAGTGAAGAGGAGCGAAAAGTAGAGCAAAGGTTTTGAGCTTAAATGGAACTGACTCAAGCATAGTGAAGATGCTAATCTCCAGTTTAAGTATGTGATATTTATATTCTTCTGTAGATAGTGTGTCTCTTGTAGGCAGTGGGCCTCTTGTGAGCAGTGTGCTCGGGTAGTGAGCCCTACCTGGTAAGTGTCATTTTATACATCTTTATTCTTTTA
The DNA here is from genome assembly GCA_027924645.1 of Cunninghamia lanceolata. Taxonomy (NCBI): domain Eukaryota; kingdom Viridiplantae; phylum Streptophyta; class Pinopsida; order Cupressales; family Cupressaceae; genus Cunninghamia; species Cunninghamia lanceolata. The sequence goes on from BSBN01000567.1 coordinate 2,310,165, forward strand.
ACAGAGAATATAATCTTGGGTTAGTCACCCCGTGGTTTTTCCCTTAACCAGGTTTTCCACATTAAATTCTTGGTGTTATATGTGTTGAATTTGTTTCTGCTCTTGAATTGTTGCATTATGCTTCCATGATTGAATCTTTGATATGCTGTTGAAATATAAGAAGGATTAAAGTAAATAGGGAATAGGATTTTGGTAACAACTGATTCACCCCCCCTCTCAGTTGTCTGTCTCAAATCCAACAAGAAGACACTTCATCTTGTAGAGCAAATTGGAAAGACTCCAACTTAGGTATACCTTCAGTTTGGACTACCATCTGTTGAATTTTAGGTATACACATGCCTCATTGCTCATTCACATCAATGTCCCTTACAACGAATTCAACCTCTACTACAATACCAACACATTCAAGAACCGATAAACATCCCATATCAAAGTGGAAATAAATTCATATTCATTTGTATCTCCACCAAGTTCTTAAACACAACTTTCATATGTGTTGCTACAACTTTCAATTTTTGAATCATAAGAATGACTTAGGCTACAATCCAAACTATCAACACACAAATCAAGATCATGAGACACCTCAAGTGAAAAACCATGTTCTTCAAATTGCCTCACCATTTCATGTCCATTTAGGCATCTAGATGTATCACATTTACTACTGCAAGTGAACTGATGACACATTTCTTCATCCTTCATTTCTCTATCATTTCCTTGTGCCTGACTTGAAGCACATTCTGCATGGGGAAGACAACATACCTTTCACCAAAGAAATAGGTTTTCATATGCGTCCACACAATCACCATCTTCATATTCTTCAAGGGCAAACTCTTCAAACTAAAAATTTAGGATTACATTGACATTTGTCTCAGACTGGTTATCATCAAGTGCAACCACCTCTCCATCTTCATCATATAAATAAATATCAACTTCTTCATCATCGCAAACAGGAACAAAGGAAGGCAACTCATCAAGCAAGAAACTAATTTCTTGCTCACATTCTATTTCACTTACATGTGCACACTTATCGACCTCACAAGTTGATTCCACTAACTATTCATGCATGTACACATCATCGTCATTGTTCACTGAACCACATACCTCAATACTAGGCTGGAAATCATCATTGGTTTTATCATTGTCATATTCGTTTGATGAGTTGTCCAATCAAAGGTAGGTGCATATGTTTTTCTCATCATTGACATCACTGTCATATCATGCACCACCTTCATTTTCTACTCTTCTAACTACACAATCAAATTCCTCTGATGTTGCACTCATCTGATTGTTTGTATCCACATTGCTGTTGTTCGGATCAACATGTTTATTACCAAATATACATGCACTTTTGGATAAAAAACCTACTACGTAGTCATCTCTCATTTTCTCCATGGAGTCTAGGCATAAATACACATGCTACATACTAACTATATTGAAATCTTCCAACACATGAGTCAATCCAACTTCACATGCTTAAAAAAATGTATAAATAAAAGTGGGAGTGTTAGGTCTGAAACCTTCAGGAATATTGGAAATGGTGACGGCAAACCTATGACTGAAGTTTGTGCTAGACTCTGCCTCTTGTCTTTTGATTTCTTTCAGCTCTATGACAAAATCAATAGGGTCCAAACTTGTAGCAAACTTTTCTTCAAATGCTGCCACAAGTCCATTCTACAAGGCAAAGGAATGCCTTGGACAATTTTGAATCCATTCTTTTAAATTTCCATGCAATGACCTAACAAAAAATTCTCCTGTACATATTCTCATCCTAAACTAAAATTTTTCCATAAATTCTGAGAATACATCAACATGTGTGTCCCCTTCCCAAATGTCGTACCCATCGAACTTGGGCAACTATTTGTAGAACTTGGCTAGCATACTCATAAGTTTGTAATCAACCCAAGAGAGGTCTAATTGGTTGTAAATTAGATCTAAGGGAATAACAGGGGACTGAGCATTCTAATTTTTAGGGGCAGTAGGGCAAGCATTGGACTGCACCCTAGACTCTAGCAGCTTAACATCGTTTCATCGTTTTCAATTTCTTCTTATTGCTGCAACAATGACTCTAACAATGGTTTGGCTTTATCAACTTCATATTGTTGCATTGCTAATTCATTTGGATTTTGCATGGGTGCATATAGGTTTGGGTTTGTATAACATGTAGAGCCATGACTAGAAAATGCATTGCTAGAATGGTCATGCTAATCAACTCCAATATAGTTCCTAGGATCTGATATATATGAAGATTCTTGTGAAGAAACATCCCTAGGGTATTCAAATTCATACCAATTGGCCATGACTAGAACATTCTACAATGTAGGATAGAAAACTAAGGTATATAAATTAGTTACTTCAACATGATAGGAACAACAATCTTTAAAGGTAGGAATAAAAGAAACCATGTACCTATAATTTCACCAAATGTTGCACATTTGAAGTGGGATCCTTGATTCACCAACAACAACCAAGGGGCAGTAGTAACAAACTTTCTTCATTCTTTGATAGCAGAGTTGCCACCTCTTCCAAAAAGGAATTCCTTGAAGTGTGACCAATCTTCAAGGGCACAAACTAATTCTAGGTTCAACTCACTAGTAGATTCCTCATTTGATTTAATCCAACAAATTCATCCCCAGTAATGATGCCAAAAATATTGGCATAAGTTGATAGGGGGCCAACTTATCCAAATAATGCACAATTTCAGAACTCTGTTACTGGAGCATTAAAATATTTCTAGATTCCTACACCCAGCAATGGCTAATGCAATTCATCCCTAGAAATGGTGCCAAAAAAGTTGGTTCCCAAAATATCTACAACTCAAAACCCTAAAACATTACCCAATCACCCAGGCTAGGGGTGTCATCAAGGTGATTGGAAAGGGGTTTATCAACAGGTTTAGGGCAATTTTGGCCAATTGATAGGAGTGGGTAAACTCCTTTGCACTTAAGCTTAGCTAGACTTAGGAGGGATATTCCTAGAGACACAAATAGAACAAAAAGACATAACTACATCCATACCCAATGCATACTTGACCCCCAAAACTATCACTAGGTCAATAAGACTGGCCGTAATGAAGCCTCTAATTAATCTAATCACTACACTACACATTTGTACCTAAATATAACTACATCACATTCCTTAAAATGACTCCCCTTAAATTCGCATATATAAGATACATAGTGCAAGCATACACGTTCATGGTTCACAAATGATTCGAGTTGTTTTGCATTACTTCAGATTTATCCCCAGGGTTATAAAACAAAATCATGAACAACATGTAAAACCTAAACTAAACTAACACCTACAACAAACATGACAAAGATTTGATTTAAAAGTAGTGATTGATCCATCCCCAATATGGACCGGTGCCTACTTCATTGGGCAATTGAGTCATGAACAATAAATGAAGAGAAATACACCCAAAAAAATATCAACATAAACATGAGTTGCATTCACATAAAAATCTGAAATATATTTCATACGATGGACATACTTATTACTCCCAAATACAACTGCAATAATCCATACATAACAGAGGAAAGACCCATACAAATGTTTTGCATGATTTAAATGTTGTCATACATTATCCAACTTTTGTTACATTCATGCCAACAAATGTGGCAAAGGAGAATATAAAACTATGATTCAATATCCCCCTGAATCATTAAAAAATATCATGGAGACATACCATGATATGAGAATATTCAATGAAGACCTTTCCTACTTCCTGTTGGATGCATCCCTTCATTCCCAGTTCAGACATTATGCTTTGCTTGATGTCCTAAAATCTCCCTTAGACGTTCCAGACTAGGCAATTAGTTCAATGACCAACCCTTGAAAGTGAGTTTCAATCTTGTCTTTATAACCTTCACAACTTGGATCTAATGCAAAAAGGGTGGGAAAACCCCCAAAACTCCACCCACTACAATTAAAATTTCATTTTCAACTACCCATTTCCCATTAATGGTGATTTGGAGAGTTGGCGTCGTGTTTTCACGACATTTTTGGGTACTTGGTAGGATTTCTAGTCATGGGAGGATAGGCAGATCTGGAACCTGGAGCAAAAGTTTCATCGGGTTCTGAAGTCCTGCAGGAACCTTACTTCATCTTCTGGGAACCTAGGAATTTGGGGGTAGAAGGGACATGAGGATTGAAAGCTCAGGGGAATGAGGAACTTTTGAACTAGGTCCAAAGTTTCTAGTGGAACCCAAAATCCTGAAGGGAAAAGGTGTAAGTAGAACCTGAGGTTTCAAAGGGATAAAAGGGACAAGAATCAGGAGTTCGAGAGAACTAAGAACATCATGAATAGGTGCAAATGTTCTGGTGGGGCCAGAAAACTCGAAGAGACAAAAGAGGGGAAAGGGAAAGTGGGGAGCAAGAAAGCGGGGGAACGACAAACAAAGGGAAAAGTTCCTAAGTTCAGGTGGGACCCAAAAACCTAAAGCGACAATATATACATATGTTATGGAGTAAAAAGTGTCCACTTGCCTTTTGACCTCCTTGTTTAGCTCCTAGGTCCCTGTGATTACATTATACATTCTAAATGTTCATCCCAATGTAAAATTGCTTGACACCAAGATAAATTTGGAATATGATCCCTGAGCTTATTCTTATCCCAGACCTAAAAGGGGCTCAAAGACTTGGGCACCACCGCCCAAGTCTTCCCTGATTGGTTAGGGCTAAAATCAACTTATGTCAGCCTAACACCTATTTAGAGGTTTCTCCTTGTCGGCTCTTTTGGTTTAACTTGATGAATGTTAGCGGAAAAACATATATAAATTTGTTTATGAATTCATTATGAACCTAGATACAGATAGCCAACTTGAAGTCTTGGAGTAAAGAGCATTCAAAACATTCATTGTGATTCTAGAGTAGATTTCTATTGTTATTGTGTGTGTTCTTCCAGTTTGAAGTTATCATCTATCTCTCCTTATGAGTTGAAGGATCTTCATCCTCTTAAGGGTTTCATCACATAGGTGATATCATTGTTGTTTATCATCATTTGATTCATCATATTATTATTGTGTTTAGCCTCTGCCCTGCAAGGGCACACTCTCTTTATCTATAAACGGTGTTGGGAAGCTTGAATGATATCCTAGGATTTGACTGAGGCAAGTCCCTAAATACCATAACCCCCAAACCCCTTCTCTTCTTCTTTTGTGTAGGTTACAGGAGCAAGATCTGGGAAACATGAAGATACAAGAAGATTGAGCAAAGATTAGGGTTTCGAGATCTGATAGCAGTTACAAAATATTCCTCTGTACAAGCCTTGGGCGGTGGTGCCCTAGTCTTTCTACCCCTGCTAACTTCAGATCTAGCATCAGGGCAGTTTCTGCAACATTTCTCCAGTTTACAGTTTCTAAAAATTCTATCATTCAGGACTTGGGCAGTCCTAAAATAGTCCTCCAACACCTTTGCTTATGGGAAATAGGTTCTATCATCTTCTTGATCATCCATGTACAATTTTTTTCTAGATATTTGTTGTACATCTCCTGTTATAATCAAATCATCATAGAACTAGGGTTTAGTGCATTATTGACCTAGGGTTTGATAAAAAGACTTGATTAAATTTGATCTTTCTGTAGCAAACAAGAGAACAAGATCTGTAGCCAAGTCCATCTTCATTTGGTAGTGATTTAGCTTGATCTTGTCCTTGAATGTTATTGTGGAAGAGGATTTGATCTAGTGTGTATGCTAGTTGTTATCATTCTCCTTTTTGACACTTAACATTTTGGTGAACCCTTAGCTTTGAGCATTTGTGTATTGCTGATTGTTCAAATCAAATCTTGCATTGATTTATTGCATATTTATCAATATTCATTTGAAAATATTGCATGATCTTAGAAAAAGTGCATATTTAGGCCTTCAAAAAGCCTATATTTGGGTAAAATTTTGCATTAGGGTTTCAAAACATTCTCTTGCATGATCATATTGGTAGCATTAAATATTCATCAAATCTGATTTGGCATAGTGATCTTGCATCATTTTACATCCTAGATTTGAAAATTCATACATTTGCAATTACACATTATGTATTTCAACAATCATAACTACCTTAATATTCATAATCATATTGATCATATCCTTGGTTAGCGCATTGAGTGTTATAAAACTTTGTATGAGTTGTATAACCCGCTGCCCTAGCACCAACACCTTGGTAAGAAGAAGTTGTAGATTGATGGGTTCTAGGGCTTTCAATAGCAACGATATGCAAACATAAGAAAATCCATTACTTAACTACTTTACAAAAGGTGAATCAACATCTTTGCAAAATATCATCAACACCAATATGTCAGAAGAACAAACATTTCATGATTTTGAAGACATAATTGACATAGTTTCACATGTAGCTGAAAACCAAATCAAGAAATTGGACAAAGAACTAGCTAATTTTCAAGAATTTATGGGAAATGAACATCTAGCTCAAGAAGCGGTACCTGTTGTTGAAGGTATAAGAGGATTACTGCAAGAAGGACAAGAAGGTGTTGACATACTCTGTGGAATGGTCCATATAGTGGATAACAACGTTATGTCAGTGGCTAACTGCACGAATATCATAAAAAATGTGTCATCACCGAAACAAAATGGTACGCAAGTATCAACACCCATGCCCACTACGGGAATATACACTTATACATCATCAATTCTCACCAAGTGCTACTACACAAGCTTGTGGTAATGTTACCACTAACATAAGAACATCTAATGCAAATAATTACAAATCCATACATTACAATTATCAGAATTTACCACCCTAGGTGTCTATACCCATGAATAACTATTCTCAACCACCTCTCACTTCTGCACCATTAAACAGCTTTGTCTCCAATACACAAACCACACAACCTAATGATGCACTCCTAAACCAACTTAAATGCAAAGTATGACATCCTTGCAACAAAAAGTGACAATTTTGACAAATGCTTCCTCTCAACCTAATATACCAACATATCATGCTCGCAATCCTTTATCTTACACAATCTTAAGAGCTCAAATGCTTGACAAATTTGAGACTCCTCGCTTTGAAAAGTCTAGTGGCAAAGATGATCCTAATAATCATGTGGCAGCATTCACAACAATACATAGTGATTTCTTCTTTGACGAGGCATTGTTAGAAAAATGTTTTCCTCGTTCTCTCAAAGATACCACTTTGGAATGGTTTTGCTCTCTACCTCCTACTTCAATACATTCCTTCTCATAGCTAGTTGATCAATTCTTGCAACATTTCCAAGCAAACATTCGACCTCCTATCTCATTGATTGATTTGGTCTATTGTAAACAAGGTTTGAAAGAGAAATTAACAAAATTCATCAGTCGATATCAAGCTCTCTTTGTGCAAATACAATATCCAATTATAGATGAGGATGTTCAAAAAGTATTCATTATGAATCTACAACCGAACATACGTGATAAAAAATACTGTTGATGAAGTATAGTTCTTTTCAACATCTATGCACAACTCTCCAAGATTACCAACTTTCGGCTAGTTAGTATGAGAATCATAACCCATCATCTCCAATTGGTCAATCCGCAACTGGAACATCTCAACAGTCATTTAAGAAGCATAATAAGAATTTCATCAAGATCAATGGGCAACATTCGAATAACTTTCAATCACAAGTGTTTGCCATTATAAAACCTAATCGAACCCCATTTCAATTCAGGCAACAATAGAGACAATTCACTCCATTATCAGATTCTCTCCATTCGATAATGACTCAATCAGTAAACAACAATATTTTAAAGCTTCCTCCTGCTCATCCACTAGATAGTAGCAAGATGCAAGGACATTCATTTGATGCTAATGCCTATTGTCACTATCATTACTCGACGGGGCATAACACCAAAGGATGTATGCATCTTAAACATAAAATTCAAGACCTCATCGATTCTAACATAATATAGGTGATCGATGTGAATGACAATGGAAATAAGTCAATAGCCCCTCTGAATCAAAATCTAGAAATCTTCACTAATCCTTTTCCTAAGCATAACAACAACAACATGGTGGAACAACAAAATGAAATAGGGCATGAAGATGAATATCTCAACTACGATGAAATAATTGGCATGATAGAAGTAGATAAGGTGAAAAATGAAGATCCACCTTGACCATGAGCAAAATGTATCTATGTTGAGGCTCCTCCTCCATTATCCCTTCAAGGATCAAGAGATAACTAAAATGCACAAGATACACAAATGGAGCAGCCTACATGTAATCATTTTAAGCAAGAGAAAGTTGTAACGATGAAAAGTATCCCATTTCATCATGAAAGGATCATTCATCAAGCAAAGTAGAATAAGAAAGCAAAAGAAAGGAAAAGAGAAAAGTGTGTGTCATCTATTGAAAAAGGTAATGATTCACCTCCCTACAAGAATCAGAAGATTTCAAACATACAAAAATTTATGTATCAAGCAGAGTACGACTGTTTTGAAAATCAAATAGGTATAAATTTCTCACCCATCTCACCACACTTGATGGATCACCTCTCCAAGATGCTCGCAAATTTAGCCTCCTCTTATATAGATATATGTATATGTACAGTATGTGTTGTGTTGTGTTCCCCCGTATTATGTTAAATGTTTGTTTAGGTCTCCTTGGATGACCCTTGATACTCTTGTAATGTCAAGGATACAAGGACATCACCTTCGTTGTGACATTTCTTCTATTTGTTTCTCTATTCTTCTACACTTCTCTTGTTGCAAATTGTTGTGTGGTGCCTTGGGGGCATAGCATTGTGGAGGGTGATTTGGGGGCATCCTTTCATGTTGTGGCCCTAAGTCACTTTTGTCTCCTCTCTAATTTTTTGTGATTTCATTCTTCCATTGTACTAGTGGCTCCACTAGTCGACAGATGACGACAACAAATAAACACTGATAAGGACTATGCATCTCTAAACCAAGAATAAAAATGGACCTAGTCCATATATGAAGATGAGGGTAATTTGTTACTGACACTTGACTAGTAGAATCACTTTTGTGTCATGTTGTGAAATTCTTATAACAAACCTTTGCAATACTCTGAATCTACTTCTAGGCACTTTGGAATGTTTTTGTATCTCACCTTGTAGCTACACTCAGTTTTGAGATACCTGAAATATAACCTCATGTCTATACTCGGCTCTGAACCCGCAAGTATAGCCTTGGTTTATTTAAGTGGTATGTTGCTTTATTTTTGTATGAATTGTTCACAAGATGATTTGGTTGTTATCTTAGCCAAGATTTTCTAACCAAAGTTTGTTAATTGTTAGCATATAATACTAATGTGTTTCTATTGTGATTGTTGGGAACAATCAGCAATCGTAAGCACATGTCACCTTGGGCATGGGCTTCGCAAAAGCTTTTGTTCCCTCGCGTGTTTTTAACATTACCTTAAACATGATTGCTACCGGAAAACGGGATCAACCACTTTAAGGTGGGGGCATATATTGCAGTAAATGCTTGGATATCTTAGGCATTGTGATAAAATGTGTGGTGTATGCTTCCTTTTCACTGTAAGGCATCTCCACAATGTAGCTGGGGTTGTGTACTTTATCTTTGTGTGTTCTGTATGCTTCCTTTTCACTATAAGGCATCTCCGTGATGCATGTGGTGTTGTACTTCGTGCACATGCTTCCTTTTCATCATAAGGTGTCTCCGCAATGCAGGTGGGGTTGTATGTTTTTGAAAGCCCTTCTGAGGAAGGTGGGATTGTGTATTCCCTTGAGTGGTTGCACATCCTTTTAAAAATTCCTCTCATGGGAGGCGGGACTGGATCTTGAGTTATTCATCCTTAAGTGTGTCTTTGGCGGTTGTGGTAGTGTAGCTCGACCATTAGGTGTGTTTGGTGTGTCTTTTTAGATAACCTTCGAAAAGCATTTGATTCCAAAATATTTAAATAGAATAAATTATTTATAGAATGGAGCGAAAAAAGAGACAAATTTTAATAGCTTTTATTATTATATCCAAATAGGATTACATACATCATGAATCAATAAGTATATCAAACAAGGCAGTGTCTTTACAAGATTTAGCCATGTAGACTTATACATGAATAACATAATAGAAAATAATATCTTCTGCACGTGCACCATGGTGATATCCACCATACCACAAAGCATAAAGCTTCCCGGTGCTTCCCTGCTGGGAAGCCCGACCCATCATGAGGGGTCTAGCAAACTGGAACCGACATAGGTGAAAGAATCTGGTGCTCTACTTAACTCATTATACGTAAATAACAGAAAGAACAATGCAACCACTACTGAAAATTATACATCTTTCAAAGATACATTTGCAACTACAACTTAAAACTGCAAGACATGTATATCCTATAATCATCCATTTTACTTTTTAGAGGCCAATAATATAAATCACCCAATGACGCATACAGGGTTGCATAGTATCTTTTTCATTCAAACTTAACTTATTCTAACACACTCACTTAGAATACTAAAGTGAATAAACATGAGTAATCATAGACTTTACCCTGTTCTTCCATCTAAGACATAACATGATATTGGATAATGACAAAGGATAAGGACAATTTCCTCATTCATTTCATATAGAAGAGAGAATATAGCAAATTTTTTTAGAATGCTTATTCATCTTTTGAGTTGGGATCATATCTAGTTTTAACCTATTAACTATTTTGAGGATGTACAAAATAGACAATAAAGACATACATCAGCATTAACATAAAAATGATTAACATCCAAGCCTCCTTCCATTAAATCCATACTATTTGTTAAATTATTAATCTTTTGAATAAGTTATCATTCTCATAATCGCTGCAACATAAGTAAACACTTTATTTGTAATCTAACTTTAATTCTAAATAAAACCTTCTAGTTATATTCTTTTTTAGATCCATACAATTTCTTTCAATAAAGTTCCAAATATTTTAACTTTAAGAATAATGTTCTAGTTATATATATATATATATATATATATTTGTATTAATTCACTTCTAATCAAAGTTAAAGTAACTATTATAAATCTTGATATGAACCTCGAAGAAGCGTATGGTTTAGCTATGGTCGATAAGGTTATTGCAGAGATATTGCAACAAAAGGCAAAATAAGGGTCTCAGAAGATTAACTATTGCCAACAAGTGGATAATACACAAATACGGATAAGGAGTTTCCTTTGCTCACTTGTTAAATGTACATCTAGTATACCACAGATATTGAATAAAAGCATTAACTATTTTATGCAAGGACTCAATTTTTAAAATAATATAAGTATATCTGTACTCATGAGACTGTGGTGTATATATATATATATATATATTAGAGAGTAGGTTGTAAATTTATATCGATCATCATTTAGCATATCTTGGCATCGAAATTTACAGGGATCCAAGTTTAAATTTAGTCAAAGTTTAAGAGCAAAGAAAGGGCGACGGAAGTTATATTATCATCGACTACCATAAATGACATCGATCTGTATTGAAGCAAGTATTAAATACTGTCAAAAGTGCATAAATTATACAACAAACAAGTTTTAAATTTTACAGAAATTGTAAAGTTTTTATGATAGAGGCGACGACCCAAATTAAAGGATTTATAGCTGAATTTTAAGAAGAATTTACTGTAGCATAGACTGACGGCCTCACAAGGGAGGCAATGCAGCCTTAAGGCTACAACCTCCTTTGGAGATCACCGTGGAGGAGCTATTGCCCTCCCCATAGGCCATAAGGCATGTGGGGAGTGTCGGAGCTCTCTCCACAACCTTCACAAGGCTTTCAATACTTAAACGTTTTCATAGAATTTTTGCTTTATACAGTATATAACATAAAACATTAACAGTAAATATAATAACCATTTCAATAATAAAAATAAAAATAATTTGATACCAGATAATAATAGTGATGTCAATAATCATCTGGTAATAACTATTAATAACAATAATATAATATCATTAATATTAAATAATAATTGATAATTCAACAACACATTAATATAAATGATATTAAACTTTTTGAAAAATATAGATATATATGTACTAAAAACATTATCAACATATAAAATATCCCCTTTATACAATATATACAATTATAGAACAACGAATTTATATTTATTATCATCAAATACCCAAATATAATAATAATATTATGCTATTTATAATAATAAAATAATAACAATAAATTTCTCCTTTCACACAAAAATAGATAATGACCATACAATCATTTGTTCACACAGATTGAGAAAATAACACTATGACATTATGGATTGAATAAAAACCTGCTTTAAAATGCTTCCCGGTGATTGAATCCTTTCCTGTTCTCCTCTCCTTTCGACCGTTCCTCCTTGCTTCCTTTGCTAAATCTCTAATTTCTCTTGCCTCTGTTCTTGTTCCTTTAGAATGAATCTTGTGTGTGAGAATGAGAGGGTTTTTCTTTTTATTAACTTTCTTTTCTTCTCACCTCTTTCCTTCTATCTTCTTCTATTTTTATTTTTGTTTTGTTTTCTTCTAAATTTAAGTATTTTTCTATTGTTTTATTTGTTTCTATCTTTTGTTTTATTTTTCTAAGTTTTTTTTTTTTAAAATATTTTATCTCTAATTTATCAAATAAAAACACATATTCTATTTTCGAAAAACAAATATTTAATAACTAACATAATTTTATTAATTAAATTTGCAACACAATTATTTCTAAAATAATAAATGATAAGAATTCTAATTCTTCCTTCACATATAATTTCAAATAAAAATCACTTTATAAATAAATTAAAACTACTTTATTTCACTAAGAGTATTTTTAATATTTAACTAACACTCAATTAAATAATAACTATCAAAGATAACAATGATTTTTCTTTTCTACTTAATATAAAAAGCAATATATCAATATGATTAATTATGCAATGACAATGCAACTATATGCCATCTAAGTGCCTGTGTGTGTAGATTTCTTTCACCACAGTCACTATCAGTCGGCTAGACACCCCTTCCTCGATGATACTCTCTCTGTCCAGAGTGTATTCCTATTACGCACATGAGTCAAAATCAGTCAACGATCCTTAAATTAGTAATATTAAATGGAAAATTAATTATTGAAAATAGGGGTTATGACACCATCTCCCATGTTTTTATGTGTTTAAGACATATAGTGTGTCGATAACATACTCTATGGTGCTCACGTATTCTATGTTTTTTGTGTGTCTTCCTTGTGTGTCTTGCATGTTTTGGTGGTGGCGCATATCAATGAGCTCCCCCCATGCTGTGTGTTTTACATGTTTTGTGGTGGTGCGTAGCAATAAGCTCTCCCCATCACCTAATTAAGCTTATATAATTGCTTAATCATGTCTTCTCTTCGTGTATGCCTTGTGTACTGCATGTTTGCTCTTATGCCTTCTTGGTGTATTACATGCTTCTTTACCATCTTATTTGTGTTTTGCGTGACTGTCATATGTCTTCTTGTGTTTGCCTAAGCTTGGGGGCTAGAGATAGTCTTCCAAACTTAGGGTGTGCCTTTGGCTCTAGTGTTTTGCGTGCTTGATGTGTTTTGACTGTACTTTAATGCATGTATTGATCGTAAGATCATACACACATTAAAGTGGGGGCTAAATGTTATGGAGTAAAAAGTGTCCACTTGTCTTTTTACCTCCTTGTTTAGCTCCTAGGTCCCCATGATTACATTATACATTCTAAATGTTCATCCCGATGCAAAATTGCCTTACACCAATATAAATTTGGAATATGGGCCCTATTCTTAATCTTATCCCGGACCTATAGGGGGCTCAAAGACTTGGACACCACTACCCAAGTCTTCCCTGATTGGTTGGGGCTAAAATCAACTTATGTTGGCCTAACACCTCTTTAGAGGTTTCTCCTTGTCAGCTCTTTTGGTTTAATTTGACGAATGTTAGTGGAAAAGCATAATAAGATTTTTTTTGAATTCATTATCAACCTAGATAGAGATAGCCAACTTGAAGTCTTGGAGGAAAGAGCATTCAAAGCATTCGTTGTGATTCTAGATTAGATTTGTATTGTTATTATGTGTGTTGTTGCAGGTTTGAAGTTATCATCTACCTCTCCTTATGAGTTAAGGATCTTCATCCTCTTAAGGGTTTCATCACATAGGTGATATCATTGTTATTTATTATCATTTGATTCATCATATTATTATTGTGTTTAGCCTCTGCCATGCAAGGGCATGCTCTCTTTATCTATCAATGGTGTTGGGAAACTTGAATGCTATCCTAGGATTTGACTGAGGCAAGTCACTAAACACCATAACCCCCAAACCCCTTCTCTTCTTCTTGTGTGCAGTTTATAGGAGTGAGATCCAGGAAATATGAAGATATAGGAAGACTGAGCAAAGATCAGGGTTTCAAGATTCAACAACAGTCACCAAATATTCCTCTGTGTAAGACTTGGACAGTGGAGACCTAGTCTTTCTACTCTTGCTAACTTTAGATCTGGCATCAGGGTAGTTTCTGCAACATTTCTCCAGTTTACAGTTTCTATAGATTCTATCATTCAAGACTTGGGTGGTCTCAAAATAGTCCTCTAACACCTCTACTTCCAGGACACAGGTTTTATCATATTCTTGATCATCCTTGTACAATTGGTTTCTAGATATCTGTTGTACATCTATTATAATTAGATCATCATATAACTAGGGTTTAGTGCATTATTGACCAAGGGTTTGATAAAAAGACTTGATTAAATCTGATCTTTCTATAGCAAACAAGATAACAAGATCTGTAGCTGAGTCCACCTTCATTTGGTAGTGATTTGGCTCGATCTTGTTCTTGAATGTTATTATGGAAGAGGGTTTGATCTAGTGTGCATGCTAGTTGTTATCATTCTCCTTTCTCACACTTAACAACATAAAATATAAAATATAATTATACTTAAATTTCATATTCAAGATTTTTGAGAGTGGTTTCGGATCCATAGGAGTTTAAATGCAGAATCTAGAATTTGGAGGATCTCTTAGATTTCAAACTTAGCCAAATTTTAGGGGAAACAACATCACACACTAGATAGCACTAGTCGCACAAAAAATGAGGTGAATACACATGAACCTCTTGGGAAAACCTTGATGAATTTGGAATTATGGTGCAAATATAAGGTTTGAAAATTTGGATGTCAACACCCCCGACACAAGTAGAAGCCATTGATCATGAACACACTTATATAGTTGACAATAAATCTACAAACACTCTAGGAGCCTCATCCAAAGCTTTTATAGCTCCTAGTTTACTTCAAACTCATTCCACCTCAACCTCCACATAGTCTAGTGATACATGGCAAGCTCCATAAGTCCAAATAGAAATAGTCTAAAGGTTTCCTGATGAAGACAAGGTCATTGAAGGAGAGTTTCATTAGGAATGAAGTTGCAAATATTTATAGGGGTAGAAGACCCTACTATTCTTGAGCTACCAAGAAAATACATTGGGTACTCCATGGACTTATGACCATAACCAAATGGCAAGACAAGTATAAGTTTTGTTCCCCCACAAGAGCAAAGGGAGCCTTGCAAACTCCCTTTGAGCTATTTTAATTCTTACATAGTATCTAGGAACATGTCAAAATCAAAGTCTATATGTAAGAGGAGTTTGACTTCCTTACGAAATTGCTAAATTGTAATGGAGTTTTATATTAGACTCCTTCTCACCAGTAAGCTTATGAATCTTTAGCATATCTCACTCTACCTTGAGCTACCATCAAAATACCATGAGACCAAGAGAGTCCAATAAGGCCATATAGAGTAGGGGAGGTGGTTCTCAAAAAATGGAGTACCAAAAATAAAAGACACAAAAGAAAAAGGAAATTTTGAGAAAATTGGATAGGACCCTACATGGTTAAAGAAGACATAAAAACTGGTGCTTATATTTTTTGCATGATGGAGGGTGAGGAATTCAGTGAAATGATTAATGCTTTTCACCTGAAAAAGTATTATGTTTAAAACAATCATAAAAACATAAAAATCCAAAAAAAAAGAAAAACATCAAAACTACAAAAAAATTACAAAACTTCAAAAAGAACAAAAACTATGCATTTTCATTTTGTCCACCATGCATCCTATGAGTGACTTGTTCTTGTTTGATTTTTTCCCTAGTAAGGAGTTTAAGGTTGCTTAGATATAATTTGACCCTCTAAAACTTTGAGATTCCCTAAATTCATATTCACCACCAATCCTTTCCCCTTTACATTTCCCAACAAATTAAAAATAAAGTCAAGCTCTTAGCTTTATATTGATCCAGGTCTTAACAAATCATGATGTCAGGTCTAAGAAAAGTCAGTATTCAAACCTAAAATACCCAATAGAAACTTGCAAGTAGATCTTCTCCATTACTCCTTAGCAAAAGGGAAGTCCAATGGGATAGTGAATGCTCTTGGTGGCAACCAACCCCTTATCTTTCTTGGCGAAAAGTGTCAGGGAGGTCATAACTCCATAGGAAGCAATAAAAAAATGAGTGCAAAAAGAGAGAGATCATGAAAAGTAAAAAAAAGTCAAAAGTCAAAAAAGATATGAAAAAAGGAGAAAATATAAAAAAAAATGAAAAAAACAAGAAAAGATATTGCAAAACACAAAAGAAAAAGAGAAAAAAAGAAAGAAAAACAAGAAAAAGAAAAAGAAAAAGAAAAAGAGAGCAAAAAAACATGAAAAGAGAGGATTGATGATGTTCGTACTCTCAGGTGGAGATAACTCTAAGCTCAAAGCTATGAGGGTGGCATCTATCAAAGAAAATAAAAAAAGAGGTACAAAGAACACAAATAAAATAGCTAGGTAAAGCTAAGAGTCTAACTATCCTTAGGATCATCTTTTGCTCTAGAGCCTCTCCTTTACCCCAGGTCTATCTTGTTGGCCATCTTTGATCTAAGTCTGGAAGGTACCAATAAAATTTGTTGCTTGTCCAAGTTGAAAGCTTGTCAAAATGTTTTTTCTAGATAAGGATCAATATTAGCCTTTTGCAAATCTAAATTAAGAAATTGTTTCATTTCCATCCCGTTCCCACTTGACTCCTTAATAAAAATCCATCCCAAGAGTTTTGTAGGTCTTCCTATACCAAGTCAATTTGAAATCCCCTAAGTCAAAAATCCTACTAAAGAGTAGTCACAATGTTTATTCCATCTACATACATACTATCTATGAAAAATCAAAGTAATAACTCATGACATACATAGGAATTAGAGAAATGTGCTACTTCCATCTATGTCTTGCATCCATACATTTCGTGTTACATCTCATTTATCCTGAAAAAAGAAATAAAAAAATTTCATATTCATTGTGTTCTCATATAGTTCTAGAATTTTAACAAATAAGGGTTCCAAACCACCCATGTGCACAGAAAGGGCAAAATAAGGTATCAACAACAATCATAAGAGGAACTCAATCGATCGAGAATCAAAACCACATAAAATGTTGAGTGTCTGAGTACATATTACTCCACCAACGAGGTTCAAAAACTAAACATAGCACACACTAGCGTGCAAGTCTCCCCATGCAAGGGGTCAAGTCAAAACTTGTTGGAGTAGGTGTGTTGTACACCTTGCATAACATTGGTATTATTTTATTATGTAAAATAAATATTTATTTGTGGTGCATCATGTGATGTGTTTATCCACATTAAATGTTTATTTGGGCGCCACTTGTAATCGTTGTATGTAACATTGGGTTATTACTTTATTTGTAATTATTTGATTATTTAGGAAAACTTAGTACCAATAATCAAATGTGGGGTCAATGGTTTTGTAAACACATGGTTTTGGGGAAAATAGTATTACAATACCACATGTTGTATTTGTGTGAGCTTATGTCTATACAAACAAATACACGGGTAGTTGTAGAGGTTGGGTTGTTTTAACTTGTTGGCTAGGTTTGTAGATTCTCTTACAGGTTGGTTGTGTGAGGGTTTGAAGCATGGCATGGGATGTATAGTTACATGATTGTTCACATGGAGTGTAGGTAGAGAGAGCTTGATGTTTCAGAGGTTATCTCTGCATATGTATTTGTAGTTTAATGTTAAATAATACATGAGAGATGCATGCTTTTGGAAGCTGGGTTTTTCCCTCTATGAGGGTTTTCCCAGGGTATATCTTGTGTCACCATTGATGGTATGATTGTCTATTTCTTATGCATGTGGATTTTAAGTTTGTTGCACATTAAATCTCTTATTGGATTATGAGGAATTAGTCTTTATGGCTGCATATTTCTAACATTTGGTACATCAGAGCTTTATTGCCATGATTTGGGAGGAAATCCCTATTTGATAACCCTAGCTATGAGAAGATTTTTTGTGTATAGTGGAATCCATGGCTTTGTAGGAAGGAATGAAGGCATTTTCAGGGTCACAAAGCTATTTGTAGACTTGGGTTGTTGCAGATCTAGGGTTTGATGAAAACTTGGCAAATGGGTTTTTGATTTGGGCTCTTTATATGGAGGGTTTTGGAGGTAAGATTTTGTAGGAAGCCTCCTAGGAAAAAATAGACCCTTCCATTGAATTCAGGAGGTTCCGTAGGAGGAAAAAAACATATAATTCACCTATGTTTAAAGACATAAAATTTTTGCCCTAATTCGTGCCCTAGGGAATCTTAGAGGGAATCTAAAAAGATTACGTATGGAATCAGCGGTACAGAGTCATTAGTGCGTCAGTGTAGGTACTACATCAGCACAAGTATGGCATCTACATAATCTTGTAATAAAAAAATGTGTCCTAAAGTTCTGCAAATGTTATTATATTTAAAAAAATTAAACAAAAAAATTTAGGGCGGGGTCTGCAGACCCCGTGCCCTGGCCTGGCAAGGCTTTGTCAGCCCTAGTTGGACTGGTGGCACTATAGCCTGGCCAACGGGGTTAAAGCCCCGTTCGGCAGCCTGGCCGATCGGCCTGCCAGGTTTGGCAGGGTCCGGCGGTCATCTCAAGCCTGTAAGGGCTTTAAAACCATTAAAATATTAAATCTTTTAAACTTTCAAACAAATCAGGAATAAAACCTGTTTCAAATGAGATTTGGATTCCGCCACCAGTCCGCTGCTCAGTGCTGGTGGTTGGCCACCCACTAGCCACTAGAGGGCCACTAAGGACAGTCTCATAGCCTTATTGGGAAATAATTTTCCAGGGAGCATAACTTTCGCCCAGGATGTCAAAATTTCAACTTCTTATAGTCGATGGAAAGATCTTTCCACGTACTACACAGTGGTATTAGGGAGTTTTCTAGATTTTGTCATTCTAATGAGTTTTTCTAGTTAGAAGCCAGATGTTTGTTTTGAGCTTTGACCGGGCATAACAGGGGCATACGGAGTCAGATTTTGGACTTCTTATAGGCATTGTAAAGGTATTTTTGAGAACTACATAGTGGAGTAGGTTTAGAGATGATATGTTGAGGTTGTTCAGTTTGAGCTCATTTTGGTCCCTTTGACTCTTGGTGCTTTTATGAGTTGATGGCAAATAGAATCTGGGATGATTTGGTGTTTGAGTCATTGCAGACTTACATGATTATATCTGATTATCCTTTATTGACAACATTATATATGTAGTGTTGAGTTTGCATATTACATTGTGAGATCTACAGGTTGTGCAGTGTTGTAGGTTGTCTATGCTTACAGGTTGCATATATGACTTGGATGTGGGTTGTCTATGCCCATAGATGTTTCAGTGCTGATGTAGATTCTAATTTGTGGCTTGGTTTGGTCACATGTTGCATTGGTTTGTTTATCATTATGAGATATAGAGAGAGATGGTATTACCTGATGTAGTCATGACATGGGACCTATGTTTGTTGACTGTATGGTATAGTTGTGTGAGACTTGATGGGAGTTTGGTGCAAGTGCATTAGGTGTTGATCATGGTGTCATGGATGCTCCTTAATAAGTTGGGACTTTGGCATGACATGATTATTTTACAGGTGCAATTTTGGTGGTGTTGGATTGATGTTTGGTTTACAGGTTTTGTTCATCTTCTTGGTTTGGAGATTATGGTTTACTTGACCTTTTGGGAGTTGTTGGCGTAATAGTGGATTCTTTGATTGTGTTGGGGCCATGGATGATCTTCATGTAGGAGATGGTTATCACGATGTCATGGATAGCTTGGTTACAGGTTTCAGTGGGATCTTTTGACAGTGATGGTTTGATGTTTATGTTGTTTCCATGTATAGCTCGGTATCACATTTCAATGGGAGCTTTGGCAGGATATGGTTATCTTCATGTGATTTGGAGATGTTGACATCTTGGTACCATGGAGGACTCTTGGAGTCTTTGGTTGAGGTGTTGGTTATGGTTTGTCAGTTTTGATAGGTGATTCTTGCTTACAAGATGGTTGGTATTGTGTCATGGTTTACTCTTGATATCAGTTTTGAGTATTGGCATGATACAGGCTCTATTGAGATTGGATGTGTACATTAGTGCATGTGATCTTCTTTTGAGGAGATGATTAGATCATGATGTCATGATATGTTCCTTGGTTATGCAGACGTGTAATGGGAGCTTTGACTATGATCTTGATGGTTCTCTTAGTATTGGGTACATTGGTCATGTGCTTGGAACTTCATGATGGTGATGTTTTGCATTTGGAGTTTAGCATGGATTGATCACGGAGGTACTCATGGATACTTGGAGATTTAGGTGAGGCTTGAGTTCTCTTGGGATTAGAGACATGTGTCGATATGGTTACTCTTTGACGAGGATTTCAATAGCAAGACCGAGGAGCCTACACCTTGGTTGGATGTGAGTTCAACATGGATATGTTGAGGAGATTGTTCTTGGAGAGAGTCTTTTAGGCTTGGTGCATCCTGGAGGAGCAATCTCATCCCCACTCTTGGTCCACTTGGTGGTGAATGATTTGATAGGTATGCCCACCTAATTTTCAAATTTATTCTTTATATGTATCTTATCTTCTCATGTGATTGAGTCTTGAGCTATGGATTATGGTTGTGAGGACTTGTTTGAGGAGTAGATGCATGGATATGATTAATTATCTCATTATGTTTGATCCTGAGTTGTTATGAGATCATTGTGTGTAATGGAGATGGTTAGTGGCTTTGGGCTTATTCCTATTATTTGGGATGGTTATGAGTTTGATCTGCCTTTTGGTTTGAGAGGCTTGCATCTTGCTATTGGATGTTGTGGAGGCTTCTTGTTTTTGGGTTGTAAAGGAGATCATACTTTTCACAGCTATAACACATTAGTGTGGACAAAAGGACATGGTTATGATTTGCAGGTTCTCTCTTGATTGGTCTTATTCTTCTTCCTAGATATTTGTGTTCACATGACATTAGAGTTGAGATGTGTATGGAGCTTTTGAGTCTCTTTGACTTCTTTCTCTTATGATGTGAAAGATTTGGGAGAGATATGGACTTGAGGAGAGTTATGTTGTAGCTATTTACTTTGCAGATTTTGCATATCTATGTGTGTGTTCTTTGACACTATGTGATAGAGGATTTAGCCATATCTTCTATGTGCGTGCTATTAGTGGATCTTTGGATGCCTTGATCTATTTTTAGATTTGACATTTACTCATGCAGTGGAAGTTCTATGATGTTGAAATCATGGAAGATCGACATGAAGGAAATGACAACAAATGCAAATCAAACGAATGCAAACCTCATACCTCAAGTCGATCCACAATCCATTGATTGGGTTGAGAATGCCGCACCCATGAACATTCTAGCTATACCCACAAGATTGATATGTTGATTGCTTGATTCAGTAGCATAACAGTGAGATAGGGATTGGTAGATGAATGATTGGATGAATGCAAGATAGATGGATTATGGATTGAGAGGAAAATTCGACAGAGTAAGGATGCTAGAAGAAGATTCATTCCAAATGGCTTAAAAGAGGCTACCTTTATAGAAAAGGCAAAAATCGAATGGATGGTTGTGATTGAGAGTTATTTTGAATGATATGGATGGTTGAGATAGATTAGGGTTGGATTAGGGTTTTCCACTCAAAGAGGGATTGTAGTCACATGACAAGTGTGCGATGGAGAATGAAAGGAATCTAATTCAAATATTTTATTTGAATTAGCTTGCACATGTGACTTGTGTTAAATGCAAGATGTACTACCCCACATGAGACAAAATGGAAGTGGACAAGTGTTGTCATGTGATGAAAGGTGAGGGAAATAATTCAAATTTTTAATTTGAATTATGTGAGACATGTGACTAGGGGGTTTAATTAAATAAATGTGATTTATTTAATTAAATAGAATGTGATTAAGTTGGACAAATGGGATGGGGAATTAATTAAATAAATATGATTTATTTAATTAATTGGCTAAGTGATTATGATAGGATTAGGACGGGTAAGTGAGATTTGTGAGTAGGATGAGGTTGGATGACCTAGAACCTAGGGCAAAACACATAAGGTCATGTCGACAAGGTGGTATGTCGAGACATGGACATTTTTTTAGTGTCTACAGATGTATATGATTCTTTTGTTGGATGTTCTCATTATGCTGTGGTATGGAGGGTCATGAGGTCTTTTATCACATGCTTTGTGTTGTTACCTTGGAGGACTTCTTTATGCAAGATTGATTATATACAAGGACTTGTTATCATTATGATTTGAGTTGGATATGTTGTTGGCATAAGGTCTACTTGTTATCTTTTGTATACCTTGGTTTAGAGGTATGGTTAGTTGATGCATTAGCAACTAACTGTGGTTGCTATTTCATTTATGGTGATTGATTCTTGTCAACTACTTGAGCCTATTTGTTACCATTGGATTTGGTGCTTGTGTTTGGATATCAATTGATGCAGGTTTCTTACTTTTATGTGACAGTTTAGTGTGGCATCTCTTTGGAGGATCTTATTATTCATGGATTGGCTAGATGGAGGATGAGGGGATTCTTGTTTGAGATGGTGGACACCTTGATTATTGTTGTAGGTATCTTGGACCACATGGAGCACATGGATGGTATTATATGGTACATGTTGGGAATATGGATGGTTTCCCTTGATGTTTTAGGTTTACATGTTGATCCCTTATGCAATGTATACAACAAATGGGAGAATGCTGGAGTAGGTGTGTTGTACACCTTGCATAACATTGGTATTATTTTATTATGTAAAATAAATATTTATTTGTGGTGCATCATGTGATGTGTTTATCCACATTAAATGTTTATTTGGGCACCATTTGTAATCGTTGTATGTAACATTGGGTTAATTACTTTATTTGTAATTATTTGATTATTTGGGAAAACTTAGTACCAATAATCAAATGTGGGGTCAATGGTTTTGTAGACACATGGTTTTGGGGAAAATGGTATTATAGTACCACATGTTGTATTTGTGTGAGCTTATGTCTATAAAAGAAAACACACGGGTAGTTGTAGAGGTTCGATTATTTTAGCTTGTTGGCTGGGTTTGTAGCTTCTCTTGCAGGTTGGTTGTGTGAGGGTTTGAAACATGGCATGGGATGTATGGTTATATGCTTGTTCACAAGGAGTGCAGGTAGAGAGAGCTTGATGTTTCAAAGGTTATCTTTGCATATGTATTTGTTGTTTATTACTGAATAATATATGAGAGATGTACACTTTTGGAGGCTGGGTTTTTCCCTCCATGAGGGGTTTCCCAGGGTATGTCTTGTGTCACCATTGATGGTATGATTGTCTATTTCTTTTGCATGTGGATTTCTAGTTTGTTGCACATTAAATCTCTTTTTGGTTTATGAGGAATTAGTCTTTATGGCTGCATATTTCCAACAAAACTTAACTAGATCTCTTCAGGACCTCAAGGACAGCTTTGACCAATAGAACCTTCGAGACTCCTACTTCGAGGTCTCCTCCAACTATCTACTACCTCATAAGCTCTATGAGTCATAGGGAATAGGAAGGCATCCAACTAGGAACTTGTGAATGAGATTGGCCACCTATTTGAGCCTACAAAGGTTGCCTATGAACCCCTACCCTAGCCATCTCTCAAAGTAAGGCATTCTTGGCATCAAGCACACTAATCCTGGCTCTTTGAGAAGTAACTTCTTGACCTGCATGATAAGTGAGAGCCAAGATATCTGTATGATGATCCACCGAGGAAGGTATGTGAGCATCAATAAGGAGGGCCTCTCTCATTCAACCAGTAAAAGGGACTAGCACATCTAAAGAAGCATAGAGAAAGAGTTCCCTCCATCCATCCATCATACCTATGAGAAAACAATGAAGAGATAATAATTCAAGAGTTAATTTCATGTCATTCCTTCAAAATGATTAAGAGTAACAAAGAAAGGAACAAGTTAGTAAAGTACTCACAAGAATAGCTTGGCTACCAGAAGAGATCATTATGTCTCATATCCTCCTCTGATAGCTCTAAAGGTTAAGCATGGACATGTCTAGGTAGAGCCACCTTTGGCACTACCTCCTCCTCATCTATAGGAATCTCTTCATCTCCTCCAGAGTCCACCTCACCATGCTCCTCTTCATCAAGATCATAATTGTCATCTATGGAATCTTTAATCTCTTCCTCAAGAGCAGCAAGTCTCTGAGATCAAGATACCTTTACCTATCTACAACCAACCTCATGAACCAATCTAGATTGGGATCCTAGAGCCTAGTGGAACCTAAAGAAGTTCCATATGCTAAGCATCGATCATCTCTTTCACAAATCTGTAACAAGTGGGTACTGGGGGTAAGTTCTCCAAAAAGTCCTCTTCAAACTATTTAAGAACTTGAGTGACATGATGAGCATCAACTAAGTCATTCCTATTAGTTAAAAGGCTCACCTCTCGACAATAATCACATACTGCTTTGTCACTTGGCTATAACCCCTCCATATCAACATAAGGGTCAAGAATTAAATCGACATATGTGAGTGTAGTCACAACTCAAGTAGTAGCATCATAATGACTGAGGCATCCCCATTGTATAGCTCTCGATAATCTAGGATCTTAAAGAGGCACATCCTGTTAGAGTTAGCTATGATTGGAGCCACACAGGATCTAGGACTTCATGAAAGCACAAGAGAGATCAAATGGGAGAATGATTCTATTCTATCAAGGAATGCAAAAGAGATTGATCAAAGATTGTTACAATGTACATGATATGCCTTGCTTATAAAGGCAAGGATGAAATGTAGGATGTTGTAGTCATGTGACAAGAGTCTTAATCCTATGACATGTGACAACTATAGGATACGATGGTAACTATAAACAACTGGCAACAACTAGACACAACTAGGAACATCTAGTAGACTCACTAAGTCAACTTAATGTGTGAATTATGTCTGATGTGTGAATGTTATTTAACTAATAAATAGTCAAATAATATAAATTATCCACACAAGGGTAAACCGGATAGGTAATAACCTTGTTCACACCAACACCCCCCTACTTAGGGAGTAGCTTACTAAAGAAAGATGTAATGATGGATGGATGAATGGGTCCTGTTTACTAGGCCATGTTTGGTACCCATGTACAATAAATATCAAGTGGAGAAAAGGAGAAAACCTCACAGGACAAAACTCCTCTCGAAAAGTGAGAATGCATAAAATAATGAAAGTGAAAGAAGTGATAGTAGGAGGACACATCATGAACCCCCAAGGAAAACTTCTATCACATATGTACAATCAAATACCCCCCATAGGAGAGCAAGAGTGAGACTAGAGCGCCCCCCCCCCCCCCCCCCCCATAATGAAGTATCTCCTAACTGATGGTGAATGCCTGAAGATGAACATTAAAAAGTGTCCTGAAGCTGCAAACAACATTTCTCCCCTTAGGAAGAAACCAATCCAAAGGCTGATGTAGAAGAAACTCCATCTCCAAGAAGAGATATGAGGAAAGAAGTCTCATGATGGATGTCTCTGAAAACTGCTGAAATGTCCACATGTTAGAATCAAAGAATGGCACTATGCAATGAGGTGTGACCAATCCAAAATCCTGGGTAGACTCAGGAAGAACAAGCTCCAAAGACGAAGTAGATGGGATAACAATTGTGCTATAAATATCATCAAAGAGGAGAGATATCCCCTCAAGTGTGTCCTCCAAATATGCAATATGAGACTCACAAAACAAGTCTGATATACCTGTCAAGAAAGTATCCCACAAAGCCGTGTCTGAAAAACCTGAATGATCCTTCTCAACAGAAGTAGAAGAAACCATGTCGATATCTATCTCTGAAGAAGCAGGAGGTTGATGTGATGGAAGATCAACACTAGCCTCATGAACTAAAGTAGATGAAAGAACACCAAGGTTCAAGTGACCAAAATTCTCCCTAGAAACATGATTCACACTTGATGCATGAGTGTGAATATCAATCAATGGATCTACATCATTAGAAGAAGCAAAATGGGAGAATGTATACAAGTGAGATGCATGATCAACCATCCCAACAACAATGATATCTCTAATCTCCAAGTCTTGTATGATCACTAAATAGGAGTGAACTCAACTATCTTGCCTGCACCACAATGAGTAATCTGGTATATGAAAAGGAGATTGGTTGACAAGGAAGGTACACAACAGATTATTAAAAGTACCCTCACCAATATCAATAATCCCTTTACCATTTGCATGCATGTATGTATTGTTACCCTTTAGAATAGGTGGAAAAGTACATGACTCAAATGAAGAGAACATCCCTTGTGAAGATGCCATATGATGAGAAGCTCTAGAATCAATAAGCCATCTCTCTGACTAAAGACTTGTAGAAGCAAAGAGTGCTTGTCCCTTGTTTGTCCCATTAGCTTGTCCCTTGTTTGTCCCATTAGCAATGCCTGTTGTCCTTGTCTGTGTAGATGATGATGGTGTTGAAGAAGAGGATGAACTAGGTGATGATGATGGAATTTTGATATTGTGCTTTTGAATAATGTGAGTCAACTCATCAATTTTCTTCTCATAACACTTATGCTCATCATGTTCTAGTTTCCTGCAATATGCACACTTTGGTCTCTCCTTCTTAGATGATTCCTCCTTGGGAGAGGATGAGGACTTAGATGAATTATTTGACTCCTTTGCTTGCTCATTGTTCTTGAAATCCTTATTTTTCTATTTCTTGCCTTTGCTAGTTGAAGCCTTTTGATCCTTTGTACCTTGATTAGCAAGAAGAGCTTGAGGTCTACGAGACTTCAATGTGCCCATGTGTACTAACTTAGCTTGCTCCCTTGTGAGTGATGTGGCAAACTCATCAAGTGAAGGCTTTTTGAAAGCTTTCCCAAGTGCATCCATAATAGCATAAATGGTAGAAACAAAAACTGAATAGTTAAGACCAATCTTGGCAAGGATTGAAAGACTAAATTGAGTGTCCTCTTTCTCAATTCCACATTGTTTGAGCTACAATCTAAGTGATTTTAGAATTGTGAAAGGGTCTTGGATGCTTGCAAAGGTGGTTGGATTCAAACCAATTAGTTCATTCTCCAATTTGAAACATCTCATAGTATCTTGCTTACCAAAGAGATTTTCCAAGGTAGTCCACACTCCATTAGGTGTTTTACAAGATTCAATATGAAAAAGGAGATCAGGAGAAATAGACAATCATAGTGTTCCATAGGCTTGATCACATCTATTGTACCACTTTCTCTTTCCTATAACTACTGTTGGTTCAATTTCTGTACCCATTGTTACTCCGAATTTTCAAACCTCTCAAATGTATCTCCATTTTAGTTTTCCACTTATGATAGTTATATGGTGTGAGTAGAGGAAGTTTTTTGGATCCATGATGCAAGAGTACAAAAATGAACACAATTAAAACCCCCCTATTACTCAATCAATGAGATCACCCCCCAACAAAAAAAAATTGTGGTACTTTATGATCAATTTGATTACAATTGCCACAAGCTAAAACAACAAAGTGGTCTTTCATTTTGGTACAATACAAAAGCCAAGATTATGCTAGAATTTAAAGTACAATTTCTAAGTAAAATGGGATCAAACTGAGTGTAGATCTGGAAAGTACTCAAAAAATCATGCACTTTCAAAAAAAATTCACCAAAAAATGTTACCGTATGAGCTCGAACGAAGCCTTTGAAGTTCTGAAAATGAGGACTACTGAGGTACAGTGATGAGAAATTGCAATTTATGGGAAAACTAGGCACCAAAATCAAAACTGATTCCACCATTGCGTACCTATGAAATTCTAGCCCAAATAAAAAAAATTGCACCAAAAATGGAGCAAAATTAAGCCAGATACGAGCCTCTGAAGTTGGATTGTGAAATCAAAAAGCTCAATCAGAGGGGGGACAAAATTGGGCCAAGGGGTACTGATGTCAGTGTGATGTTAGTAGAATCTTCAGTTAGAATATTCCCAAGATTCATCGTAAAGCTGACGTCATAGGTCAGAAAGATGACATTAGCAGGATGACGTCAACCATGTGTAATGATGGCATCAGTAGAAGGCGTCGACAAAATTTGTAGGAAACATTGGAATATTCTTGTATGGCGGCTGACTTATGGCGTCATGCTAATGTTAGCATGACGTCAATGGATGCAAAAAATGACTTTGTCAGAATATGCGCAAATTTGCTTGAATATTCCCAAACTGTCTTTAGATTTTTGGAAACCACCTTTGGGTGTCAAAACTACCTTCTACATGGAAAAAAACTACTTATAGGTTTCCAAAGTGGTTTTATAGTGGATTGAAAAACAGCCGATAGTGGTTTTGGGCTGTTTCTAGGGAGGATATCCGTCGTTGGACAGTTTTTGGTTATCGTGGATTAAGTTGCCAGTGGTTTGTTGAAAGCTGTCGATGAGTGGATTTGTTGATGCCACCGAGAGAATGTTGACTGTCGCTAGGTTGTATGAAGATTACAGCGGAGGTTCTATGGAGTTAATCGCGGGTGGGTAGTTTGTGAAGACTCAGTTCCTGTCGGGAATTAGGCCGTCGAAGAAATGTTAGATCCCACCGCTGTTTTAAAACATGGGACATGGTAGAAATATTTGGGTAGGGCCCGCGCCATGTGGTGCTCACCTATGGCCTACGATGGAGATCGCGGGTATAGGGTACCCTATACACGCAAGGTACTCTGTATACTACAATAATTATAAAGAAAACTCTGCAGAAAACAAAAAATTAAACCCACAAAAAATGATTTAACTTGTGATAGAAACTTTTACCCAACAATCAAACAAGATGTTGATTTGCTGATGTAGGTGAGATTCTATTGCGCAGAGAAAATATACCAAGGAACATTTCACTTGCGATTTCGTACGGCGGAATCAAGTTATTTTTTTTGCCTTTTGTTGCAACTTTATCTGATTTTGATGAATTTATAGTTGATATTGGGGTTTTTGGGCCTCCTGAGTGCAATGGCAAGGTTGGATTTGACCTAAACTACTTTGAAAGATTAGGTACCTGCTAGATTTGGCATGTACCTCCCAACTTCAAACACTCACAGATTTAGCCTCCGATGTCTGATCTGGACGAAACAAAAGGCGATCTTGACTATCTCAGACCTCTTGAACACAATGGTGTGCTTAGATTTACAGCAACATGCCCTACAATGAACCTGCAATACAAGGCCACAGAGGAAACCCTCTCAAATATGATATTTCTATCAAGTCTTTCTGATTCTCCAGGTCATCATTCGATGCAAGAGAAGAGCATACTCAACTATCAAGATCCACCATGATTTTGCACTCAAGATCTCTCAAAAAATGACTAACACAAAGTGATTCTTCCTAGAGATTTGATGCCATGTTAGAGTTGGCTATGATTGGAGCCACCTAGGATCTAGGACTTCATGAAAGCACAAGAGAGATCAAATGAGAGAATAATTCTATTCTATCAATGAATGCAAAAGAGATTGTTCAAAGAATTTTACAATGTACATGATATGCCTTGCTTATAAAGATAAGAATGAAATGTAGGATATTGTAGTTAAGTGACAAGAGTCTTAATCCTATGACATGTGACAACTATAGGATAAGATGACAACTATCAACAACTAGAAACAACTAGACACACCTAGAAACATCTAGTAGACTCACTAAGTCAACTTAACATGAGAGTTATGTGTGATGTGTGAATATTATTTAACTAATAAATAGTTAAATAATATGAATTATCCACACAAGGGTAAACCGGATAGGTAATAACCCTGTTCACACCAACACATCCCTCTAAAATGGAATAATATGCTCAAGAATCCATGTCATGACAAGTGTAGGATGACTAAAAGCAAGAGCACCTCATTGTGAAATATGGTATGTCTCGATATACCATAGCAAGAATATCAATCCCCTAAGTAAAGATTGCCCCACTTAAGTGACTGAATGATTGGTGCCCAACACCACTTAAATATAGCAAACCCCTTATCTCATGACAAGTGAGAAGTGATCAATCCAATGAAAACCTTCTCCAAGGTCAAAATAGTGAGGCTAGGAACTCAGGTAAGATGAACACCAATATGATCTCCAAGATGGTTAACTCCCATGAGGTCAACCCAAGAAATTATCTCTCTTTGATTCACTCTCAGGGAGCCCAACTCAATCACCTCTAAAAAGAACTCCCAGGATATGATAAACATCATAAAAAGTGATTGGCCACTCTCTAGATACCTAAGGAAATTAAAATGTGTTTCGATTAACATCCCAATACATCAAGATGTCACAACATATTGTTGTGTGGTTACACAACACACCCCATTTTGACTTGGCAAAATAGGGACCAACTTTTCTGCTTGGCTTGTTCTTGGTTTTCTGCTTTTCGGCGGTCTGGTAAAAGTAAGTCATGCAGGTGACCCTGCATAAGGGAGCTAGGTAAGTCATCATGATGAGGTCAGTTTGTCAAAGTTAATATTTCATGTCAATAACCTCATGGTTGGTAAGAGTGCAAAATTTCATGCAGGTTTGCCTTTTGGATCAACCTGATATTCCTTAGGGAGCGAAAGTTATAACGAGTCAAAGTCCTGGTCAAACTTGATATTTCGAGGGGGGTCATATTTCTTAACATCAGTCATCTTATGAAAGATCACCCCGATCTAATTTTATCACCCGATAATCATTTGGTCCAGAGCTCCGGACGTCAATTTTACATGATAGTGGTATTTACCCGTCAAACAACATCATATATTTTGCGGGGGTCATATTTTGAATATCACCCGATCTTTTGAATATCACCTGATATTTTGAATAGCACCCGATGTTCTGAATATCACCTGATATTTCGAATATCACCCTGTTGCAAAATATCACCCCAGAGCTAATATGCTGATGACGTCATCCAATCTCGATGAACAAATAAAATCACCCTGACGGTGACGTCATCATCATTTTTACCTCGCGGAGATATATTTCCGAAGATCACCCCTTTTCAATAACATGATGATGACATCATCCTAATCTTTTGAAAGGGGCTCATTTTGGCTTTGAGGGGTCATTTACAAATATCACCTGATCTTTAAAACATGACCCAATATTCTCAATATCACCCAATCTCTTCGACATCAGTTTTCCCACTCAAAGGCGAAGGGTCATATTACACATAGGGGGTCATATTTTAAATATCACCTGATCTTCTGAAGATCACCCCCTTCATCTTGCACCATGACATTAAATGCAAATAAATGCAGTAGGTGGATTCCTGCCGATTGCGAATGCGATGTGAACACTTGGCAACATCCGTATATTCATGGCAGAAGATGAATGGTTTTGATCAATTTAACCCAGTTTTTCCCTAATTTGCCCTACTAATAAGGTATAAAGTGAATTTCCAAGGTCATTCTGCATTTACCTTGCGATAAAATGAGAATTTACAGAGCGCATACTCAAACCCTCATACGACCTACCTGCGGATGCATTCAACTTATAGCAGAACAAAACACTTGATTATCACTGGTATCTAAGCCCCTTTTCCGTAATCATCTACTTAATCCAGGAGATAAGCCTCATCAGGTAAGTAATTATAAACCCTCCTGTTGTCATTTTCTGTAATATCCAGGTAGTAAGTTCTTTTATGGTTTTGATCTGTAATTATGCATATCATGATGAAATGAAGATTAATAAGTATAATATGCATGATGCCGTAAATGTATAATGCTATATATGCATGCATGTGGATATTGTGGTAAGACCAATCATGTTCATTGCAGGAATCCATGGCGGACGTTAGGCAGAGCAAGTCGGAGTCAGAATTTCTTAAGCCTATGTTCATTCAACTTGAGGGGGTGCAGTTCAAGTATGGTTTCATCGGGGATACTCATCAAGGAAACACAGATTTGGTGGCATGGTCGTCCAAGATGCATGCGGATATAGATAGTACCCTACTGGACGCCATATTTACATCAGGAATGTGGTATGCGGCTGGATTTCCTTATTCCATGGAAACTCCAGAATTGATAATAGAGTGTGCCAGGAATTACAATCCGCAAACAAGGAGAGTGGAAAAACATGGAAGGGTATATGCAGATTTGTCCATCAAAGGGATTGCAACTACTTTTAATCTCCCACTTGGAAAGAAGGTAATCAGTATGGATCTAAAAAAACTAGAGATTGAATATGTAAACAACAAAAAGACTGCAAGAAAGAGGATGTACCAATGGAGAGCAAAGAACAACACTTACACTGCCTCTGCCAAATTACCAGTGCACCTGTACAAATTTGACTTTGATGATGAATATTAGTATATGATTGCCCTACTCAGCAGAGTGACAGGCCAGCCTACTGCCAGAAGTTTCAAGGATTGGATGTATGGGGTCATCATGATGTGCATTTATATAGATAATAAGCCATTATGGGCTAAAATCATTAGTGATGCCCTAGATGAACAAATGATGAACCTAGGAGGCCTGGAATATTCATTTTATATGACTTTCTATGTTGTATATTCATGTGCTTACAAGGGTACATTTGATGCACTTACTACAGTTGGAAAGATTGGTGGCAGTTTAAATGAT
The DNA here is from genome assembly GCA_027924645.1 of Cunninghamia lanceolata. Classification (NCBI taxonomy): domain Eukaryota; kingdom Viridiplantae; phylum Streptophyta; class Pinopsida; order Cupressales; family Cupressaceae; genus Cunninghamia; species Cunninghamia lanceolata. The sequence continues at coordinate 2,342,915 of BSBN01000567.1, forward strand.
GCACATATATGGGACCATTACCCTCAATTGCAGAGAACAAACTATCTCCCTGATTACAAATTAGTGAATGATGCATTTTCTACGCATCTAGTCAGAACAATAGAGGAGGATAGAACCAAAAGACTGAGCATGGAAGCTCAGGAAGTTGTATACAAGCATGGTGCCTAGATCATCCAGTTTGCCACATTTTCTTACATCAGAATAGAGGGCTTTGAAGGATAGCCATTAATGCTACCCAGGTACCCTACTGATGGGGTAGTCCTGATGGAATTTCTAAGGCAAGTATCAACTATACTGGATGCATATAAAGAAAACAATAAGATTCCTCCAGTTTTGTTTCCAGTAACTATAGCGTGGTACATATGCCCTGATTCAGAAAACATAAAGAAGGCCATAGCAGGTCTGAACTTGATGAACCTACATCCATTCCCATTGGCCAGGTCATATGACCCCTACAGAAGGATGCAAAAGATCATAGGCTAGCCTATACATAAGAAGAACTTAGAGGATTTCTGGACAGATTGTGAGGATGAGGCTGAAGTCAGAAGAAGAAAATATCAAAGGCTCACCCTCAATCAGGTTAGGACATTTGATTGCATTCCAGTGCCTACGCAATTGAAGAGGGATGATGGCAAGACCATATCTAATGAGTATGAAGATAAAAAGGTGTACAATGACACCATTTCAGCCCCTGACCTGACGCAACCTGAAGACATTTCATTAGATCAGTTTACAGGTGGGATGTTACAGTTGACCCAAGCATGGGTAAATGAACAAATTAATACATTGAAGAAGAAAGGTGTGGCAGTAACAGTAGATAATAAGAGGAAAAGGCAGGAGGTTTTAGATGAAGAATATGATGACTTTCTTGTTGAAAAGAGAAAATCAAATGGAGAAAGGTTGCCGCCTTAGAAACAAAGCAAAGGACCCCCAGAAAGAAGAAGATTTATAATGAACCTAAGGGGTAATTGAAAGAATTGATATATCAGCTGAAGGTGCATCTGCATCAGGACAAGCATCAGCCTCATCTATACAGCCTTTAATAGATGAACCAAGAATGAAAAGAATCCTAAGGCCAGCTGTAGAGACTGCAGCAATAAAAGATAAGGGCCAAACCTCATAGCAAAATGTAGAAGAAGATATTCTTGAGGAGGATCCAGTGGATAAAGAGCCTACAAAAGATGACCCTATGACATTCACAAGAAAGAGGAAGACACCCCTGGTGACATCAACGCCTAAGAAACATAGAACACATATGAGGGGTGAGATAAGACATGACCCTGTAATATTAAGGGGAGCTGGTAGTGAAGTGTTCAGGAAAGAATTGCAACATGATGTGCCACTTCCTACCATAATTCAGTTTAAGATTGAGAAGGCTGAAGAGCAAGCAAAAGAAGCCACTAGAACAACTCAAGGTGGTCCTTTCTCATTAGAGGAAACTATGGACCTATCAGATGATGAGATGGTACAAAATGTAAGCTCTTAGCAGATGGAAACCCTTGCTTCAAACACTCGCGTGACCCCACATGGAACCCCATCAACATAGAGGGTGATATTAGAAGAGTTGAAGCAGATAGAACAAGAAAAGGAAGGTAGCCCGAAGAGGGTAGCCCAACAAATCAGGCTTGATAAGTTAGTTGATCAGGTGACTAGCCCTGCAGTGATAGATCTAACATACAGGGAGGATGCAAGTCCTAAACATCAAGCAGGTGCACCTGATAAAGCAAAAAATATTGAGGTAGTTAAGAATATAGAAGTGGAGAGCCATACTCTAGATGTGGGCCAGCAACAACAAGAAATACCAGCTGCACCCAAAATAGTAGAAGTCCAACAAAAGTGTAGGGATGATAAAGACACATCAGGTGAAGATGCCCCCCAGACTCAAGAAACCTCAGGTGATAATGATACATCAGGTCATGTTAACCTAAAGATTCTAGAAGTAGATACATCAGGTGCGGATCAGAATGTGATCCAGGATCAGGTAGATGCACCTAGTACAGATACAATGATATCCACGGATACAAACATACCTCAGGATGAGGAAATTCCTAAAGTGGATGAGACACAAAAGGAGGTGGTGCAGGATCAGGTTCAAGACCAACATGTAGATACACACCAAGATCCTCCACCACAAGAGGAAGTTCCTCCAGAAGAAGAAACACAATAGGATCCCCCTCATGAAGAATATCATGAGGAAGAAATAAGGAAGTCACCCTCTCCACCGAGAATCAAGACAAATGATGGAGATCAGGGTGGACATGATGATGATGACAGACACCAAGGATCCAAAGATCAAATACCTCAGTGGCTTGAGAAAGAAATAGGTATGAAATTAGGTTTTGAGATTCAAGAATTTGATGTTTCAACATTATTTTTAGAAACCATCATGAAGCCTAAGAGGAAAGCCAGATTAACATCTGCAATTAGAAGAGATCATGCTACAGGAAGAAGGATCGCCCAGGTAGCACTTTCCATTGTTGAAAAGGAAAAAGGCAAGATCACCCTGGAAGAATTCCAGATTAGCACAGTTGATTTGGGGTTTGCCAATGAAGACCAAGAAGGTCAGGAAGGGAAGGATATAATAGATTATTTGACCCAAAGGGTGAAGAAAGAAAAAGAGAAGAATAAGCAGCATAAAGAGCACATTGCTCAGTTGCACTCATACATAAAAGGGTTGATTAACCCCAATAATACATCATCAGATCAGGCAGTCCTATTGACTGCAATTTCTCAAGAGGAGGTTAATAAATTAGACCTCATGAGGCATGAGTCAGTGATAATGAGGAAATGGATGTCATTAGCACTAACAGGAGCTGAAGAAGTAGTGAATGCCTCTTTGCAGAGGTGGAATTCTTTGAGTATCTCCAGGAAGAAAGTTGATAAATTACAGACTGAGGCCGGAAGGAGGTCATTCCAGTTGGAGAAAGCCTTGGGTGCTTTGAGTGAAATAAAGAGGATTAATCCTCAGATCCTAATAAGTAATAAGGTGCTGAATAATAACATTACCATGCTGGTAGATATTTGGTATAAAGACATCATGTTTGAATGTGATGTACTGAAGAAGTGCAACAGTAAATTGAGAGATATTAGTGTGAAACTGCACAGCATGATTTCTTATGAAGTAGAGGTCCTGGAGCCTTAGAAGGAAAAGTAGAGGGGAAAATTGAAAACCAAGACGCATACTTTGCCATAAAATCTCTGCATAATAACTTCCAGCCAATGGCTGATGACCCTCTCACCCACCTGACGGAAGAAGCAATGAACAAGATCATGAGGATCAAGGTCAGGGTGGAGAATTATAATGAAACATTGAGCAACAGGAAGGGTAAATTGGAGATCCTCAGAGATAAATTTCAAGCCCACAAGCATGCCATAAGTAAAGCTAAAACTCACGATGGCGGGGAAGTTGAAAGAATAGTAGAAGCATATGAAAATATCAGGACGATCATGCAGGTCCATATACAAGGCGATATCCATCAGGATGATGAAGACACAGAAAGTGATGATCATGATGATGAAGAAGAAGAACCTGAGGAGTAGATGAAGATGCACTACAAGGGAAACATCTGCATCAGGTACTTAAAGGAAAATGAGTTACCTAGATGGTTGCCAGCTGGCAACCTGTGCCACGAGAGATAGTTGACCAAGTCAAAAGGAATATGCACCGTTGATTCTAATGGATAAATCTTGATCGTAGATCATTTGTAACTGCTCCCTCACCTTGTTCTATAAAAGGAGCAGGGATGCCTTGTTTTCAACATTCGAAGCTTAATTGAAATTTGTTTGCTGAAATTTCAGGGCCTATTTCAAAGTTATTGTAAACATACATGTTTTTTGCATACTTAATGAAAGAGAGGACCATTTTGATTACAAATCATCGTAAATCCTGAGTAGTCTGTGTTTGAATTCTTGATACATGCTTTGATTTGCTGTGTCCCTTGGAGTGCTCATCAGTCTGCATGTATTGTCTTCATTCATCATCCTTTGAAGTTAGCATCATCTGTATCTAGCTGTGGAACATCCTGGTGAAAATATGGTTTGATTTCTTCTCCTAATGACAGTATCAAGTGTGTATGTGGCTCAATAGATGAAGATTCATCATAATTTGAAGTATTCTTTTACATTTCTTTTAATTTCAGAACAATTCACCATCACAATTGCAAATAATAGATAATCAGAAGCAAATAAACATGAAATATGCAGACATCTCGTAGATAACTGGAAATTCATAGCATATTTGAAGTTAAAGCATGTACAATTGATAAATATCATGCAAAGATCTAAGTATAGACACACTATTTGTAGAAATATCCTGTGTAGAATAACCTTTCTGTGTAGCATCTTTACAGAAACAGAATCTTACTGATAAGCAAACGTAAGGCCCCTGAATGGAAAACAACAACACACATCAACCACTGAGTAACGTCAGTTGATTAAGAACTAATCCACAGAGACTTGGTATCATGAATTCTTTGAATTCATCGTATCTTTCAAGATGAGTAAAGGTTGTTGTGTAACTTTTATTCTATGTTTGTTTATGACTAACATCATGATCAACACATATGCGGAAGAGGGATGTATAATAGGTATGCGAGCTATTTTGTCCAACCTCATCTTCTTCATGATAGCACGATCTCTAGCGGATAAAGAATCAAGGGCCTCCATGAACCAAAATTTCTCACGAGTTGCATTCCACCTAATGTGCATGCCGTACAAAGCACAAAGAACAACATGTTAGATTGTCTATAATTTAGAAAATCACAAAATATTCAAAAGCTTCAACAACAAAATCATATATTGACTAGAAAATTTTAATAAATGAAGGAGTTAGTATTGAAGAATATAGAAAACTAAGTGTCAAAAGTCTTAGACCACTTGAATTTCCATCTAGTAAACTTCTGGCTAGGTCACCCATTTTACCAAGGATAATCTTTGGGGGCAACCCAGAATAGCAGGATGAATCTCTGGGGGTGACTTGCCTTGCCAAAAGGGGCGGCCCTACCCCATGCCCTAGAATGCTAAAAATGCTCAGAAAATGATAAAAATGATAATTTAAATTTGACAAACAAAACTCAGAAAATAACAAGAAGCCAAAATCTAGACAAGTGTAACGACGAAACTCGAAAAACAATGAGTTCATTTCAAGAAATCAACAAAAGAAAATTTAGGGTTTCAAAATAGAATTTTCTTGTTTTCATACCTAATGACCAATAGGAGGGAGATTATTGTCCACAATATTGATCTCCTCATTGAACTCTCTATCTCCCATTCACTTACATAATTCCATCACTATTTGAGCTATGTTTCTTTGTTTCTCTTATTTTCCCTCTGTATTCTTCTCTTAACTTAGTTTGCATGGAATAGATTTTGTTTGCTTTAACTTTTATAGTGTTCACCGTGTCCTCATTTTGTATGCATTCATCCTTGTAATCTTCATGCTAAAGCAAGGATACTCAGGTACATTCAAAATTCACGCATCGATGATTCATTTTCTTGTTCTAATTTCGGTGTTCATTTCAAAACACATCAGGGAATTGAACTAATGATTGTTATTTCAAATACAAACATGGGACAACAATAAGTAAATCCTAGTTTAGAAACGATACCTACCTTTCATGTAGACTACTATCCCCGAGGGGGAAAATATGTAAGTGTGAAAAAGACGAACATGCCTACATGGTTGTCTGATGATGAACTATAGTCCTAATCAAGTACATGTAAGCGTGAAATTTTATACATACCTCTCAATAGTATTCCTCTTGGTGACATGTTTTCATTTGTTTTTCCCTTTGTTTGTGCTTTTCTAACCTCCAAGTCAACCTCTTAAGGTCCTACACACCTTCTTGCTAGCCATCTAATCAATGTTTGATGGAGCTTTCCTATCACATCCTGGCCTCGAAAACCTCACTAATCCACTTCACAAGAGCAAAAATTCATATTCCCTAGGGGCATTTGGATCATTTCATCCTTCTAGAGTAATCCAATTGACCTCCCCATCCTTTTCGTAACCTTAAATTACATGTCCAACCTATTCTTTTTGGGTAGGCCCTTATGCCTTTAGGATCTCCCTAGGTGACCCTATAGCTGAAATAGGATCTCCAGGGGTGACTTGCCCTACTAAAAGGGGTGACCCACCTTGTATAGGTCCTATGGTTAGTTTCAAGGTCCCAAAACCATCTTTAGCCCTTCTAGATCATTTTCCATCCCATAAACCACCTATGCAAAACCTCCTCTGTGGGTAACCCCTTATGCCTTTAGGATCTCCCTAGGTGACCCATCATATTAAGTAGGATCTCCGGGGGCAACTTTCCCTGCTAAAAGGGGCGACCCACTTCCCAAAAGAGGTGACCTTGTCATCTTTTGACATGCATGTTTTCTTCTAATGCTGGCACAAATTTACTCCAAATTGACTCTTGATTGTGTGATTATTCTTTTCTAATTGATTGTCAACTCCCACTAATTGTTTCAACACTCTCAATAAGTCCAATCTCATCTTCTAATTAAACTTTCCTTATCTCCCAATTAGTCACGTGTTAACTTCATTTCTTCTATGATCCACTTTGCAACTAGTGTTCACTCCCAATTAGAGTCAAAACACTCTCCAATCTATTTTTGTTTACTCTCTAATCACCACCACCTTTGGTGTTGATCTTAAACCTATAAATACCTCCCCACTGTATGTATTCAGGGAGGTAAATTTAGTATTGCATCTTCGTTCTTGATTTTCTTTGCAGATATTTGTCTCCATAGCATTTTCATGCTCGTGTAGGATCCCTTGTGCCTTTTGATTTTGTCATAGCTTCAATAGCTCAAGCCATAGTGCATCATTAGCATTCTTATGCTCTATTTGATTCCATCATAGCTTCAAAGATTCAATAGCTCAATTCATAATGCCTCATTAGCATTCTTATGCTCCATTTGCTTTCATCATAGCTTCAAAGCTTCAATAGCTCAAGCCATAGTGCTTTATTAGCATTCTTATGCTCCATTTAATTTCATCATAGCTTCTAAGCTCCATTTCATTTCATTTTGTCCCATCTTCAATCTTGTTTCCAAGAGGAGGACCTCGCTACTGCAGAGGAAGAGAGGATTGCCTCAAGGACTTTTGAGGGCTCAAGCCAGACACCGACGTCTTCTTCACACTAGGTTCTTTATGCTTTAAATTAGTAATTACATCACATCTTTCTCTTGGAAAAGTAAATCATTGCTTTACTTTTTCTTGATATGTTGTCTATTTGCTTTCTTAGAATAGAATTACATTTGATTTGCTTTGATTATCTTTGTTTTCATTTACTATATTAGATTTACTTTCATGGTTCATAGTTATTTTCAATTTCATTTCTTAGATTACTATTCAAAAATTGATCTATGAAAACACCAAAAACATAGATTATCTTGCATTTGGAAAACTCATTTAGATTGCATCCACTTTTAGATTCCTAGATAATTAGATAACATTTCAAATTGGGAAAAAGGAACCAAAATTATTCTACATTGATTTAGATTCTATTCATAAAAACTTAAAAAAAAAAACATTAGGAAAACTTAGAAAAAACAAGTGAACAAACCCTCAATTTCATCACGAGGTTAATGAATTGAACATAGTTGAAACCAAACATTTAAATGAGAAACCCCTAGTTCCATCATGAGGTAAAGCCAACTTAATTCAACACAATCTACCACAACATCATGAAACATAACACTTCCCATTCTTGCTAAGCATTCAATGTGCCCAGGCATCAAGGAAGATTGGATATGATATGTCCTTGACGAGACTGAGGAGAACTTCCCTGATCCAATTCAAAATAAAAAAAAACATAGAGCAAACCATAGAAGAACAAGAACATTGTCATCATATGATTGATCAATAAGAGCTGATACACAAAATTAGTCGAGACAAAGGAAGTAGATAAGAGCATCTTTGAATCATCAATGAACAGAACAACCTTCATGCCAGGCTCAAGAGACTTAATACTAGTGACCCTTTGAGTCATACTATTATCACAATAACAACTGCATTTGAATGCTTTTCTAGAAATAACCATCCACATTCACATCAAGCAAGCAACCCAACCACCATCTGTGACATTCGTCTCCTGTAGATGAGGAAAAGTTACACCTTGACTAAAATACAATAATCAAGGGAGCTTTCCATTACAAGCACACTAGGGTCCTATCTAGTTTTCTATTGTGTAATGGTTTAGAAAGACTAATGTCAACAAACCCACTTTGCACAAAGAGATGTAAAAACAAAACAAAACTAAGTGCTTGGAAAATGAAGAAAAAATTGATAGATTGCTAGAAATAAACAATTGTATTTATAGAATTACAAAATTTTAAGTACAAAACCTAAAAGAGGGGAAACAAAGGAACCTACCACAGAAGAATGGAGCCCACTAATAGGGATGCCTATGCATTGTATTGTAGTCTAGAGATCTTGAAAGATAAAAATTCTTAGCTCATTTTGATTCCCCATCACCTACACAACACAACTATAACCAAAACACCAGAATAGTAATTTCTAGATGACATGAAATAAACAAAACTGAAGAAAGATGTATATAAACTTGAAATGAACAAAGTAAATTAACAAGGAAATAAGAGAAGTTTTTAGTGCGAAATTACAAAACCAATGCTAAAGGAATGAAGCTTCTCACCCAAAATCAACAATCTGCAAAAAAAAAGTGAAAATGGTTGGGGCTGCTTGGGCGCTTGCCTTCAAGTCAAACCCCTATTTTTGTCTTTTGACCTCCATGGGTAGCCAAGATGAAAAATCTTGAAATAGAGTGTGTGTGCCGCTACTTCTTAAGTGTGTCTAAGAAATAAACATCAGTGAGAAATGAAATTTGAAAAAAAAACTAATCTACTCAAGGCTATGTGAGTAAAACTAGTGTAATAGCTATGAAGAGAAAGGAAAACGAAAGATAACCACACAATGCAAAGAGGAACAATGGGATACACTATAAAAAGGAAGCAAAAGAGAGTAACTTTAAACACAATCACCTATTTGGATGAAGTACAAACTACCTAATTGGAGTAGACTAACCATCAAGCAATTATTTCATAAAACCCTACGAAGGAAAGCATAAAACCCTCCAAGAACTCATATGAACATGCACCAAAAGAGCATAGCTACAAAGGAGGCTTGAAGGAGCACAATAAAATGTTATAGGAGACTACCAATTGAGCCAAGCTTCACAAAAATTCACAAAAGTTACAGATCCAAGAGTGAGTTCACCAAGATTGCATGAGAATTAACGATGGAAATTCCCAAAATTACAATGTGAGAGGGAAAACAAAGAGATAGGGTGTAACATCACATTCCATAATACCCAATAATTAACACAATTATTCATCTTAAATAAGAATTAGAATACATCATGATTATCCAAATTAGAGTTAAACAAGAATGAAACATTATCATTTCATTAATTAAGCATGTTATTCTAATCTAGAATAAAACAAAACTTACAATTACAATATTCAATTACATATCATTAGTCAATAACCTTCACTATGCATGTACAAAGCTATGCTCAAGGCATTAATTATCAAATTATATAAAATAACTGACTATCAAGTCGTATAATGAATAGCACTATATCTGGAACATATGACATCTGTCTTCATAAGCCTTGACTTGTCTCATGCTTGGGAAGAAGAGCATCATCCAGGTGCTTTTCCTCCAACCACAGACCGGTGGTCCTCTGCACAACTTCCTACCTAGAAGCAGCCCTACCCTTAAGCGACCCTACCCTTCACAGAAGGGATAGATATAAGGAACCGTTAGGTTAGCCATCTGAGTATCTGGTATTAAGTCCTTCATAATGCCTCTCGGTCACACAACTATAGATCCACTCTAACTATGTATGACACTACTGGAGACATTATGCCATTTGGAGCATTGTGGACCAACAATGCATATAGAGACGGATACATTACTTTGGCCAATGATTTACATACATAAATGTTACACAATGAATGTTGTCATATGTCCACCACCTCAAATCACCTTATAAGCTGTCGTGTCCTAAAATAAACATAAATTTGACCCTTCTCGGTCTAAATTAGTTAAGTTCAAATCGTCTTAGTCCATTTCTTGGACACTCAACTTTTGTCTTGATAACCCATTATTAAGGTTCTCGTTGCTTAAGCAATCGGGAACTAGTGACTCCACACCACTTTGTCCTGCATTTGTTTGTAGAAAAAGGTTCAATCATGCTATCAACACTTAACCAAATTGACTTGGTGTTTACTTTGTTTACCTCCTCTCAAGGTTTACATTTAGGTTATAATGTCAATGGTTGAACTTGTAGTGACTCATGGAGTCGATTCCCTTTCACAAGGTTCAATCTTAAGAGATCTTCTTGATTTCAAATTCTTAAAGAAGTAACTTAGCCATTCGAAAAGAAGGCATTCATGTACTTTTACACAACGTGATATATGGTGACAAGGTTCTATTCTTGTAAAAGAACATTTCAAGGAATAAATTTCCCTTAAGGAAATATGGCTCAAACCCATAGGAGTCAAAATACAATAACATGTCTACAAAAACCTTCTCGTTACCATGAGAAATCATTTAGTATCAAAATACAATACATGCACAATGGACAACATTACATGCAGTCGAAGGTTTACTTCTTTCACTTCGAGGTGATAAGTATAATGTTAAGAACAACGGTTGAAGAAAGGGTTTCCCATAAAGACTGGAACAATCATCATCATAATATAGATTGGTATTACATAGTTATCATAAGTCGATAACACCATATGATTCTGTCTTTTTTTCCATCTTATGCAAGGCTTTGTTATTGAGAACATAGGCCGAAACTCTCGGTGATTACAAACATTAAAAGCATAGTCGCCCTATCGGGCTATACAAGTAAAACAACTTTCAAGCCTTTGTGACTTTCTTTCAACCACTATGAAACATTATAACAAAGTATCAAAGCTCGAAAGCCGACAATCATGAGTTAATAACCCTACATGGGTTTATCACAGTTAAGAAACAATAAAGCCTCTAATTAAATACAGTCATCATAACGATGACAAGATATTATAGATGTTTATTAGGGTTTGAAACCCTGCCATACGACATACTATAGGCTTCATATATACCCACTCACCTATTGTGGCTCCAATTTGGCCGAGGTTTGACTATACACACAGTATATTATCTATGGCCTTAGCAAAGGTGATAACAATTATCACAACAAGAATATACTGAATTTAACCATATGAATGTGACAACTTCATAAGCCATTGCTTAACAATGCAAGTATAACGTAGGTCGACACAATCGACATCCACTCAATAACAATCGAAGGCTCTTATCAAATATGATTATCGAGTATAAAACATTGAGCTATAGCTCATACTTGTAGCTAAAGCTTGTTCGAAGGTAGCAGCTGGGCACAATGTATACACAGTTCCAACTCGACTTCTTTAAGCATTCGCTGTAACAACAACTCTGCAAGAATCCTCTATCTCTCTATCCGAGAGTCACCCCCAAAACATCACCCACCTAAACACAATACAAGCCAATGACCAAAACCAAACTCTCTATCCAAATTGGAATTGACCGATTCTTTGCATGCATGCAAACAAGAATATTTTTCGTTGAGCTTAAAGCTTGCCACCTTTTCCAGCAACCATCGGTTGGCTAAGATAATGGCTTGAGAATAAGGTAGCCGCCACTCTCCTTCCCACTCCTCGCGGGTGGTGACTGGCTGAGTGCCCCCAACAACACATAAACAACATTTGAATAAAAGAATAATATAATTATTTAACATGTTCAGCCCCATGAAGGGTTTAAACAAATATAACTTATATAATTATATATATACTCCCTTATATAAGGTTTAAGGATTATAAATATCTAAGGTGTTAATAATATCAACACTATTAGATAAGGATGCATTCTTACAATGCGACTATGGGGTCTAGCACTGCTCCCCTGAAAAGCATCGTTCTCTGAAAGACATAAATATCCAGGTAAAATAGTCACAATACAAAATGTGGAAAAAGAACATGGAACCAAACGTTCGTTGATAACTTTGCCAAAATTGGAAAATGACTCAAAAAGAGATGTTCTTGTGAACATCGTCATTTTGACAAATCGACATTGAAGATGTCGAGAAGAGTCCAGTTGACCAATTGAAGAGAGAAAATAAAAGACTAACACGGGAGATGAAACTCACCCTAATTGAAAGGATTCAAAGGACAAAGTTTGATACTCAGATGGTTGTTTAACCTCTTTTCCCAACATCTATCTCTTCCTCTCGAATGATACCCTCCTTCCGTCTTGGAAGGATATTTACTTTCCTGATCAAACTCACCACCATAGAATCATGATTAGTGTATCATCATATGATTGATAAATCATAGTAATTAAATAATCATTTCAATTTGAAATCTCATATCTAACTAGCTCATTAGTTAGTTTCCTCATAAACAATGATTACTTGGATATTTTCCACAAACATCTAATCATTCAACTCTAGTTAATCATCCTGATTACCATGCAAAAGTAAGATTAAGCTAAATCATAAGTTGGGGATTTAACATAGGGTCAAACGTAGATGTTTTAGGCAGCGCATAGGCATTACTAGAATCTTGAATCATCCTTGGAGGTGGCCAGTAACACCTAGAAATAGTCACTTAGCGTCATGTAGGCACGACATGTGGACGTCCACGCTAAGCACTAGCGTCCAAAAAACTTCAGTTCCTGGTCACATGGAACACCATAGGACAATGAGATAAATAATGCACTAAAACAAATTTTCACAAAAAAACAAACACAAAGGGTTGAACATAATACAAAAAGCACATGTGGTTGCATAAAAAAAGGCTAAGGCAAGGCTAAAATGAGCCTAAAAACATGCTAAGAGAGCGAACACCAAAATGAGTGCAAAATGTAGTGTGAAATTGTAAGGGTATGCAATTTTTGACATTACAACTCCCTCAAGAATGAGAGAAAAACAACCCCCTGGTTCTACCTCCGCTTGATTGGCTCTTGCCACATGAATAAGTGTGACTAGGAGACCTCCCTTAGCAAGGAAAATGTTTCATGTGTCGCGTTGGAGTGTGACTCACCCATAAAATCCTCTGAGTCACATTCTAAACAACACAAACAATGACTTTCTTTTGATATAACCATTTAATTTTTCATTTCATCTTTTTCCAATTTTCTTAGTTTTTGTCAATGTGACTTTTTCCATATCCAAATTTATTAGGGACACTTTCAATTGAATTTAATGTTTTCTTTGTTGTAGATTAATTGTTGATTAGTTTACCATTGTTCACACTTGCCATTGAACCTTGTGCACTTCATTTTTTATTTTTCTAAGTAAAATAAAATAACAATAATAAATCATTAGAAATTGAATATTAATTTATTTCTTGCTTACTACATGTAATTTTTCTTGTACATAACATGTTGGTTTATAGATTTCATATAATTTCATGTAATTATAGTTATTTTGATCATAAGCATTGAATACTTTGGCTACTCTATATTGTGATAGGAGCAACTCACAATATAGGTTTAGGCACCCATTTAATTATATTATATTCTAATTCTCAAGCTTTACCAAAACCAAAGGGGTAACACATAGAACATGCCTTGTTTGGTCTTAGTATATATCTTCCCTAGTCTAGTTTTTACTTGCTAATAATTAATACTAGAGCATTTATGTCCTTGGGTTATAGTAACTCGGCACTTGCTAATGACTATGGTAATAGAATAAAATATTGTTAGACAAGTTGATATTTGTAGGAAAACATCTTGAGGATGGGTGTATCTTGATTGATTATAATAGCTGGAAGATGTTTAACCCTTTATGGCTATTTTGGTTTTATTTTTTGGTGGAATTTAGTGTTTGTTGTGGAAGCAAAAATATAATTACAATTTCTCTTGTTACAATATACCATTTAATATATTGTAGATTGTGAGGGTTTTACTTTGGAAACTACTTGATTTAATTTTATGGCTTGAAATATCAACATATCATTGTTGTCTGACATATATATTAGATGTAATGGTTAGTGACGTGGTTAGGTCATCAACCTATGAATCAATTGTAAAATTTTGGTTTTACTGTAATTTGAGATTGGTTAATTGTCATGTGGAGCACTATAATGAGAAAGAAGAAATATCCTAGTTTTATCTCTTAGACATTGAAGTAACCACACAAATTAAATCTTACACTATAACATGGGTTGTGTAGCCTAATCCAATCATTCACATGTTAGCAACAACAACATCAACAATAGCTCCATGAGTTTGCCTAGATGATGTGTGGGATATTTTGGAATTGAGTGTTTTGAAATGATGCATGTTAGCATCTCTTGGATTACATTTCATGCTTTAAGAATTTTCTCTATTTGAAATTAACATTAATCTATCAAAGGCATATGGGTCCTAGAAACTAAAACAACTAGGGGCTCATTAGATGATCTTGAATCTCCTAGTAGATAATTTAATTTATTCCATATCATTGTTTGTGTTTATTCTCCCATATTCCTTGAGCATCTAAGTGGCTTTAAAAATATTGAAGTACTCTGGAATACTATATTGCGAGTATGTTATGATTAACATTTAGATCTTTCTCCTATATTCTTATTTTTGGGTGTGCTTTCCTCATCTTATAGTTATATAGAAACTTAAATGACTTAGCATAAAGTCAATCCCATCTTAGGTAAATTCTCATATTTTCTTTTAATTTCCATCTTATGATATCACATACCTCAGTATGTAAACACAAGTGCTCATTATGGAAACATGCACCATAATTTGCAGTGTTTCTCTATGTTTTTGGAGCATAGGTATGTGGGGACATGAGTTTTCAAGGATGACAAAAAAATTCCCAATTTTTTGAGACTATCTGCAATGATAATCCTCCCCTTTTAGGTTTTTAGGGATTTTTAGCATGTTTCTTTAACAAGTTATCTTTGAATTATTTTTGTCCACCAAATGAAACAAGATATCCAATCTTGAAAAAAGGGGACATCCTCATGAAACACTAATAATTTGGCCACCTCACATTACACTATCAGTTGGGGACCATGCCCTTAGTATTATAAAGTATTGAAAAAATTGCATGGGTGTTGCTCCTTGACAGGAGGGCATTCATCATACAATCAAAGTTATGTCTATGCAAGAGGAATAAACACTCTTTGCAAGCTATAAAAAAAGACATTGTATTACATAATAAAAAAATTTGCGGGTCAATATTAACAAAATTTGACCTTGCTATAATGCCCCTTATTCACCATCCCAAGTTGTTTTGACACCATCTTCCTCCTCCACCTTTATAAATGCAAAAGATTGTCAGTGGAAAAAGTGGGGGTGATACCTGTGGTGCACTTCAAGAAGTTTATGCCTAGATTAGATCTATGTTTCCTCACCACCTCGAAGAGTCCTTCAACCAACATGATAAAGGGGATACAGGGGCCAACAACATCTCCATCATTCATTGTCAAGTGTTATTCTTAGAAGGGAAACCTAAACCTAGAACTACCAGAGCCAACACTTGCTCCAAACCAACACAAAATTATAATTTAAGTAGGGCAATGGTGATTTATCTGATAGTTTCCATCAGATTAGATGCATCTAAGAGTACCCTGACAAGCATAGAGGACATGTCAGAATTAACTTTGTACTGATGATTTGCTACCAAAAAATCTTCACCTAGGGACACTTTGATTGCATGTAGCCTTATGGTGACTTTCATTTTGAAGGTTTTCCTTAGACATAAGTCTAAAATCCCTCTAATAAAGGTGATTTGTTTTCAATTCACAACCAACTAAATAGAGGTGTCCATTGCTTTGACAAATTCTATAAATGCCATTGGGTTGTTAGGTTTAGAATGAATGCAAAGCTATAATAATAGAAAGTGGTTAAAATTTGGACTTGCTTTTAAATGATGGCTCAAGTCACAAGTGGTACTTGAAAGGCCAAACCTAGTTGTTTTCACATACCTAAGAGGGCCATCATTATTTAAGTCTGTTGTTCATTTGCTTTGGTCATGTGGGAGTATTGAGCTTGCCATAAATGCTTTGGTATTTAATGCAAATTATCACAAGGATTATATATTGGGCATGGATTGAAGGAATCCCACCCAATAATTGGTAATCATTTAAACATTATGTTATAATTTAAATGTGGAATCGAAAGATTCCCATGTCTCACCCTGGTTATTGATAATATTATCAACGTTATAACATAGTTTTCAAAGAAGTTAGCTTCTTTATTGATTTCCTTGAAGATGTGTTGAACTGTGAATATAAATGAGTCTAGTATTGAACATAAATTTTGTAGAATGTTATTGATTTTCTAGTTTGGTGATCCTCATATGCAGATGGGTTGATAATAACCATCAAATCATCTTTTATCTGCACATTACTAACTTAATAAATTTTAAAAACTTAGAGGTTGAGAATCAATGCTTTTGCTTTTATTTCATTGCTAGAGCCATCTTTTAGTTTCTTTAAAGCTACACCGATGAGCTTCCCTAAAATGTTTCAAAATATACAACCTACTCCTAATTTTCCAAGGTTACACCTCTTGTAGCCCCATCAAAAATTCATCTTCATCCAACTTGTCAGCACATACCTAATTTTTTTCAAAATATTCTAAGTCTAGTGCCCCTCCTATTGTAGTTGTCATGTATAGCCCATCACTGATATCTAGTCTAAGAAGCCTTCAATGGGTTATACCCTTGTTAAAAAGTTTCCTTGGAGTTGTTCCTTGACCTTCCCACACACCCATCATACGATGATATCAAAAAATCTAAGAAAAATCCAAGTTTGGGGGGTTTCCTTTGCATTTTTTTCCCTTTCCCGAGGTTTTGAGTTCCTAGGGGTCCTTGGAACCTTGTTTGCAAGTTCCTCAAAACCCCACACTTTTCTTTTAGTTTAGTAGTTCTAGCGTTCTCCAAAAGTCTGGAACTCTATGTTTCTCACTTTCCCCTTTGCTTTTTGGGTTTTTCCAGAACCTTAGAACCTTGTCCTCACATCCTGAGGTTCCTTAGTTCCCTAAAACCCATGAAAGTTTAAATTTCTTGCCTTGCCCTTTTCCCACATCCCCATGTCCTTTTGTACCCCATTCCCCTCTACCTTGTCTCTTTTCCCCTCTTCTCTACCTTTTTGAGTTTTCAGGTTCCTGAGGGCACTTAGAACCTTTGCACCTAGTTCCTAGGTTCTCCTAGACCCCAGAATCCCACTCATGTCCCAAGGTTCCAAGTTCTTCTAGAACCTCGAATCCCACCCCTCAACACTTTGGTTCCACATTCCTCCTAGACCCTGAAACCCTGATTTCTTGGCTCCTTCATTCTTTAGTCCCGAGGTTCTAAGTTTTTTCGAAACCTTAGACTTCCACCCCTTTTGCTCTTTGGTCCCAAATCTTTCCCAAAATTTAGACCCCAGATATTAGTCTTTCCCACTTTCCTAGTCCCAAGGTTCCCAAGTTCCCTGAAACCCCACATTCCATGTTCTCTCATCCCTGTTCCCTCTCAGTTCCTGATCCCCAACTCCCTTTATTCTTCTAACTCCCTGCAGGTTTCCATACCTTTCCAGAACCTTTGAACCCACTTTCAAGTGCCATGTTCCAAGGTTTGCCAAAACCTTGGAACCCCAGCAAACTTTAGGAAATGCACCAAAACATGACATGATGTGTCAACAACTTCTAGGTCTGCCATTATTGATTTGATTCAATCCCTGCCACTTCTTAAAGGAAAGTTTTTGCCCAAGTGCAATCACTCATTCCTGGATGCAATTCCATATGCATGCCTCAAGTCATGGTAGGTGAAAATCATAGATTTCATGGGTTTTCTTCTTCCTTTCATTCATGTCAGTTGGTGAATTCAAAATTCCTTGTGCTCTTTGGAATCCTGCCTATGGATTAGGGCAAGACCAATGATGATGTATATTGGCTTGTTATTTATTTTGGGGGATCATTCTTGTAATTTTGCAGACAACAAAGTTGCATAAGTTTTCTAGGGCTTCAAAAATGCTTGTTCTAGTTCTTCAAGAGGTAGTGATATGAAGTGTATGAAGATTGTGAATGTATAATTTGGTATTAGTCTTAAACTTCTCCATTGTTGGATGTGTTTTTTCAGGGAAATCCCTAAGTTAGAGCCAGGGTTTCCTCTTGCCATGTTTTATGGTATGAATGTAATTACATATTTGATGAATGTGACAAGTTCTTAAAACATTGCATGTTGTGTAATGATCATTTCTATATTATGTGTGGGTAAATACAAAATAAGAAGGGATTACAAAGTATATTCATTGTCTGATATCAAATTTTCATGCATCTAGGTATTTAGATAGGCACTCATATGTTTCTATATTATTGTTTTCCTTTGATAAATTAAAGACTTTGTATCACATTGGATAAGCATTGATCTAGGAAGTGTTGATCACCCACACCTTTTTAAATGAACAATATCGTTCAACTGTGGAATAGGAATAGGTCCTAACATGTATGCATCTTTTAGTTTTGCACTTTAACCAAGGAATATCTTCAACAAACCAACCAAGCTCCAATCTTATTGAACCAAACATACATACTTGCATCTTACATTATTTCAAGGATGCCCTTATCAACTTAATAAGAGGTTATTAGTGCAGTAGGCTATCTTTTGATCCAGTGACAACCTTTGGGATCAAAACTACAATCTGGGTACTACTGTTGGGTTATTATTTCATACTTTTTATGTTGCAATCAATCCCTATTGAGGGACACCTCTAGGGACACCTTCCTAAGTCTAGTTGAGCTTAAACTGAAGAGGAGGTTACCCACTCCTAGAAATTGTCCCTTAATCATCCTCAACCTATTGATGAACCCCTTTGTTGTCTCCTTGATGATATCCCTAGCCTAGGAGATTAAGAAATACTCTAGGGTTTTGGGTTAGCAATTTTGGGAACCAACATCTTGGTGTCATTTCTAGGGATGTGTTAAGTTGGAAGTTATTTTGAAGACCCTGGTGATTCAATATTTACAAGTTTGCAACCATTGCTAGGTGCATTTTATTGTGTCTAGTGTTTGGCCTCCCATCAAATTGCACCAACATCTTGGTGCCGTTGTCAAGGATAATTTGATTATGGTTATAAATTTTGCAACTTTGCAACTCAGTAAAATTCTTGTGATTACAATATTGAAATCTATTTGTAAAGTAATCTCTCCCAAGTGGGGAGTGGCTACTCTGCTTAGGTCAGCCTAGAAATCAATTTGTAGTTAAAAGAATTTACCATGGATAGAAGAAGAAGACACTAGGGGCAGTCTAGACATGAAGAGTCCTCAGATCATATCAAAGGTGAAAGAAATAGATGGAGGGTCAGAAACACTAGTGATTCCTCTAGATTGAATGTTCAAGATCAATGAAAAATATCAGGAATGACACATTTGTAAACTTGAGAGATCAATACCAATACACATCACATAATTTTTTTGATAATATATTAAGGACAAATAGAAGAGTAAATTGAGATGAATATGAACTTAGAATAAATGAAAATATCATTGGCAAGGGAAATAGAGATAGATCTAGAGAGGCACAAAGAGGGACATTTGGTGTGTAGGATGTAGAGGTACATCAAGTAGCCCAACATTCTACTTCACCAACTAGGTCACTAAGGAGTGAACGTGGAAACATCCCCCGTAATGACGAACAACCAATGCATTTAGATGCTAAAGAAAGGGAAAGAACTTTTTATGAGGAACTAGAATTACTGGATCATGTTAGACAAAGAAGGCAAGAGTTCCTAACAAAAAATAATTTGCTGCAAGCTTAGCTTGCCCAACAAGCACAAGCTCCAGACCAAGCAACCCGTAAATAGGTTAGAAATCAGTATCATGATCAAATTCCTCCTAATCAACAACAATATCAGCAACAACAACAAATGGGTCAATAATTTGGAAACATTCCAAATCGTAGAGATGCATTTCAAAGGCAAACTCAATGCTTCCCTCTAGTAAGGCAACCTTTGGGAGTAGAAACGTATAAACAACTAGACCTTTTTGGTGTCCTTGATTTCCTAGAACCTATTCCAAATTAGATAAGAGGAAAGATCCCTATCTTTCAAGGTAATAATGTAGTCACTGGAGAAGAACACTTGCGACACTTTATCAATGTCATAAATGAGTATGAGATAGATCACGTGAAGATGTGATGATGAATTTATTTGTTCATTCAATAGAGGAAAGAGACAAGGAATGTTACAAGAGTCTCCCTGACAACAATATTGATTCATGGGAGGAGTTCATGAGGGTTTTAAGAATTCAATATGGGGATAGGATTGATCCCAAGTTTTCCATACATGAACTTACAACCATCAAGAAAGGAGTAAATGAAACAGTTATGGAATTCAACAACAAATTCATCATGAGGAAGGTAACTCCAAACCTTAGACCAACTGAATCAATGTGTCTAGTGTTGTATTGTGGTGCATTTGATTCTAAGATTGGGTATTGTTTTAAGGGACAAGAATACTCAAACATTGAGGGAGGCATATGCTACAACCATAAACATTGAGAGAAACACTAAAGCATTATGTAAACATGTTAAGAGGTTAGATGTAAAGATCTCTCAGCCAAATAGGGAAACTTTGAATAAGCCTCTCACAACTAAATATAAATTGGATAAGCTCATGGGAGCTTTGAAAGATTTATCCTATAAGGTAGCAATAAATGAGAAGGGGCTGTAACCTTGAGGTTCATCGACACATTTCAATTAAGGCCAAAGATTATATAATAGGACTTATAACAATGACTGGTCAAAGAGACCACAATAGAGTGATAGGAAGGCGACTTCCAAGCAAGTGAATTTCAAGAAACTTGAGAAGGACACACCAAATCCACTTAGAAGGGATCAAGATGACTTCTAAGAGGTCTCATCATGGTCTAAGACTTATTTTCTTCCACATGATTCAGCCAATTGTGCAATTGCTCATTCAATGAGTAGAGAATAAGAATTTTCCAATGAAGAGAGTGGTGCTGAATACTATGATGATGAGATCAATAAGTTTGATACTGAGGATTATGAGCAAATGAATGAAGATGTTGATTATGACTACTCTAATGAAGATGATCATGTTCTTCAATATGATTATACTATAGGTATGCAAAAGTATGAGTTACTTGCTCATGATTTTGAACACTTGAGAGAGCTCATGCACAAGAAGCATCAGCAGTCCAAAACATCAAAGGAAGATATGAAATCCCTTACTGATGCAACCATAATGTAGGTTCAAGGTGGATATTAGTTGAGAAATAGACATGTACATACACAAAATAACCCTGATGCAAAATCAAGTAGAAATGAAGTAGAAATTGAAAAAGAGAAGTATAAAGTGGACATTGAAAGAAAGAGCAACAATGTTAAAAAGAAGGTGCCTGAAAATAAGAAGGTCCCAATGCAATAGAAAGGAATAAAAAATAAATATGTATAAAATTCTCTAGCACATGTAGTGCAATCAACTACCACACAAATCCCAAAAATTGAAAATTCAAAGAATGATACCAAGCAAGACCAGCCCCAACTACCGAAAGAACGAGAAAAGAGAAAGGAGACGAAGAAATAGTTGAAAGGTAAGGACATTTCTTCCAATTAGTTAATTCCTTTCATACCTGATGCAAATGATACTACCCTCTCATGAGACACACATCTACCAAGTTATAACCCCATGGATATGGCTCGTGTTTCTAGCCAATTCAGGATTCCACTACCAGTAAGGGAGGTCCTTAGAATTTGTGACCATAGAGATAAGGTTTTATCATACATCACCGCTGTCAATGCACCAAAGCAACCTGCTGCTATTCCAAGTGATAATGATGAAGGTAAAAATGAAGAAGAGATTGTAGAGGTCTATTTAGGGTCATCCATAGTTAACATCCAGTTCTAGATGTTGATCCTTTCTAAATAACATTGATCATTAATGGATGGTTGCTACATAATTGTATGCTAGATTCAGGAGCCTCAAGTAATGTCATGCCATTAGAGGTCATGAATGACTTGGGTCTAAAAGTGTATAAGTCCTATGGAAATTGCTTTACCATGGATTCTAGGGAAGTCAATGTGATTGGCTTTGTGAAATATGTTGAGGTCCAACTTGTTGCTTATGTTGATAAGTCATTCCTAATGGACATTATCATTGTGGATTGCCATACTAAGTGGGGTATGTTGTTGTCTAGAAAATGGGCAGCGTTTATAGGGGGTATTATCCAAATGGAATTATCATATGCTACCATCTAGGTGCATGGATTAGAAGTAAAGTTATATATTGAGAAGAAGATGTTGAAGGGAATTGAGGATCATTACAATATGGTTGAAGAATTGAACTTCATTTCTCATTTTATAGGGTATTGTAATGAAGATGATCATAACATTAATGCTATCCCTTCCCGTTATGCTGCCCCTAATCATAATGTGACTGATGTATGGACAACATGATTTGAATGAGCATGCTCAAAATATGGTATGGGTGTAGGTATTATTTTGATATCACTAGATCAGGAATGTTCCAAGATGCCCTTCAAGCTTGATTTCTAATGCATGAATAGTATTGTCGAATATGAAGCTCTTATGTTGGGATTGAATATTGCTCAAAGGCATGGAATTAGGTGTTTTGAGAATCCAGGGAGATTCTAAATTAGTTGTGTAATAGTTCAAGAATGTTTACATAGCTAAGGACAAAAGTTTGAGAGCATATAGGAATGCCATGTGGGATACATTGGAGTTATTTGATGTTATTTGCATTGAATGGATTGAAAGGTCTAAAAATGTAGAGGCAGATGCTCTAGCCATTATAGTGTCAAAATTTAATATATAATCAGTCTCTTCTCATTCTTAGTATGTTGTTAAGATTCCTACCAGACCTACTATACCTGAGAACATCTACATATGGCAAGTGTTTGCTGAAAATGATCAGATTTTTAGGTTCTTGAATTATATGGATGAATTTGACAATTAGCTAATAGATTGGAAGCCTATGATGAAAATTAGGGATGGCAAGGAAACCTTATTTAGTAATGAGGTAGTATAGCTAAATACAAACACAATCACAAAAGGGCTAGTAACATTGGAAAGAATGTTTGATAGTGCAGATTGCTACAGAAATAAAGGCAAGCTAGTTGAGGAAGAAAATATTGAGGGTGTAAATTTGGGGACTGGAGCTGCCTCCAAAATGATTTATATTGGTAAGAGGTTGAAACCAAATAAAATACAAATGTTAATTGCATTGTTGAAGAAGTTCAAAAAGTGTCTTGCACGGTCATATGATAAACTCAAAGCTTATAGAGAAGACTTGTTTCAACATACCATTCCTCTCCAGCCTAATTCAAAGCCTTTGAGACAAAAGAAGAGACCCGTCAATCCTACTCTTGCTCCTCAAATGTAAAAGGAGTTGGAAAAGATGAAAGAAGGAGGTATAATCAAACCTATCAGCATTCAGAGAGGGTATCTAACCTTGTCCCTGTGAGAAAAAAAACGGAGAGATAAGATTATGTGTAGATTTTAGAAACTTGAATGTCAAATATCTCAAAGACAACTACCCTCTCCCAAGCATGGACCATTTATTGCAAAAGGTGATTGGATTAGAATTGACTTCCATGATGGATGGATTCTCTAGCTATCAAGGAATCAGAACAATATAAAGCAACATTTACTACTCCTTGGGGCACTTTTGTATATGTGAGAATGCCATTTGGTCTGAAGAATGCAGGTTTATCCTTTTAGAGGGAAATGGATGTTGCCTTTGTAGGCCTCATAGATGAGATTATGGTGGTTTACTAAGATGATCTAATTGCATTCTCTAAAGAAAGAAAAGATCATTGAAAACACCTAGAGCTAATATTTGAGAGATGTCTTCAGTATGGGATTTCTTTGAATCTTAAAAAATCTGTGTTTGTGGTTGAAGAAGGAAAGCTACTAGGACATATAATGTCAAAGGAGGGGGTAGGGATAGATCCAAAAAGAGTGAAGGAAATTGACTGAATCCCTCAACCTAGATCAGGAAAGGCTATCTAGTCTTTCTTGGGACAAATCAACTTTGTGTGGAGGTTTATTCCCAACTTTGCTAAAAAGACCAAAGCTAGTTCTAAGATGTTAAAAAAGGGACAATCAATCACATGGAGCAAATAACCAATTGCTGCATTTCTAGACATAAAGGAGGCCCTCAAAGATTCTTTGGTCTTGATTATATCTAATTATTCCAAGCCTTTCCATCTCTTTTCTTTTGCCTCATTCTACACCATAGTTGTTGTCCTACTTCAAAATAACAAGGATGGGTACGAGCAACCTATTTTATTTTATAGTAAGTCATTGCAAGTTGCTGAACTGAAGTATTCAACAAAGGAAAAACATGCCCACACCTTAGTCAAACTATTAAAAACTTTAGGTCATACCTCAGGCTGCAAAAACCATTGCATATGTGCCACATATAGTTGTAAAGGACATTTTTACACAACAGGAAGCCTCTGGTAGAAGATGTAGACGGATCAATAGGATCCAAGAATATGATATAGAGGTGTAGGTCACCAAATTGGTTTGAGTTCAAGGCTTGGCTAGGTTGATGGTAGATGCAAACATAGAGGCAACATAGATAAATGAAATAGATTTGACTCTTGCTGCTAGCTCCTGTCATTTAGTGGATAACCCATGGTATAGGGATGTCATCTTCTATTTGAAGAACATGTGTTGCCCACTAGGAATGAATGAAAATTAGCAAAGGACACTCAAACTGCATTCCCAAAGGTATATCTTGATTCAAAGTGATCTAATGTGGAAGAATCATGAAGGGTTGTTGCTAAAGTGCGTAGATCAAGATCATTCAATGAAGGAAATTGAAGAATACTATCAAGGTATATGTGGAGGACACTTTCATGCTAAAACCACCACACATAAAATCATCAGAGTAGGATATTAGTGGCCAACTTTATTTAAATATGTTGCTGAAATAGTCAAGAAATGTGATGCATGCCAAAGATTTTTTAGAAAAATTAAGATTTGCGGGTGCCCTCCCTCTCATGACAGTTGCAGTTGAGGCTCCATTTCAGAAATGGGGGATTGATTTCATATGAAAAATTCATGAAAAATTTAGTAATGGATACAAGTGGATTCTTGTGGGAACTGACTACTTCACCAAGTGGGTTGAGGCAATTCCAACTTGCAATGCTACATCTAAGGTGGTGGTAGAGTTCTTGACAAAATAACATAATAACCAAGTTTTGTGTGCCATCTAGAATTCTTACTCATAATGCCATGTGTTTTAGATCCTAGGATATATTGAATATGTTTCTAAATATGGGATTAACCCAATTCACTCATCTCCTTACCATCCCCAAAGCAATTGACAAGATGAATCCAACAATAAGAGCCTCATGAAAATCATAAAAAGAACCCTGGATGTGAATAAGAAGAGATGGGATGATAAATTAAAATATGCAATTTGGGATGATATGATAACATTCAAGAAAGCTATTAGTAGGAATCCATTTTAATTGGTCTATGGAATTGAAGCTAAAATGCCAGTCACCCTTGAATCACCTGTGTATAAATTGTTGCAACAAATTGAGGGAAGTGAGGATGATGCCATTTACTTAAGGATACATGATTTGACTGAGGTTGATGAGGCTAGGAGGACTGCACATGAATGGAATTTACTACAGTAGTAGAAGATCAAACATTTTTTTGATAAAACGGCGATTTAGAGGTGCTTCCAAATTGGTGACCTAGTCCTCACATGGAACTCTAGGTCAGAAGACAAGGGAAAACATGGGAAGTTGGAGGCCTTATGGGTTGGTCCATATCAAATTATGGAAAGGTGCAACCAAGACATATTTTACCTCAAGGGCCTGGATGGAGAAGTTGTGGAGCTACTAATTTATGGCCAACATTTGAAGCATTACTTCTCGAGTAGTAAGGTACCTTTTTGACTTGTATATTTCCCCTTCGTGTTTTTCCTCATGTATATATGTCTGTGTTTTTTGCCTCATTTTTTTTTGGTATCCACTTGGAGAGTCTTCTAGATTCTCATTATGTATATTAGACACACGTCCCCAATCAGAGCCAATGGTGGTGCCTAAATTTTTTCAAAATATCCTAAGTCTAGTGCCCCTTCTATTGTAGTTGTCATGTATAGCCCATAATTAATATCTAATATGAGAAGCCTTCAATGGGTTATATTCTTGTTAAAATTTTCCCTAGATTTTTTCCTTGGCCTTCCCACATGCTCCTCATATGATGACATCATAAAAAATCTAAGGAAAATCCAAGTGGGGGGGGGGGGGGGCGTTTCCTTTGCTTTTTTGTCCTTTCTTGGGTTTTCGGGTTCTCGGGGGTCCTTGGAGTCTTGTCTGCAAGTTCCAAAGTTCCCCAAAACACTGCACTTTTCTTTTGGTTCTAGAGTTTCAGAGTTCCTTGGAACCCCATAACTCTATGTTTCTAGCTTTCCCCTTTTCTTTTCAGGTTTTTGGGTTTTTCTAGAACCTTGTCCTCATGTCCTTAGGTTCCCTAGTTCCTTGAAACCTTGAAAGTTTAAATTTATTGCCTTTCCCTTTTCCCACATCCACGTGTCCTTCTATCCCTCATTCCTCTCTACCTTGTCTCTTTTTCCCTCTTCTCTACCTTTTTGGGTTCTCAAGGGTCCTTAGAACCTTTGCACCCAGTCCCAGGTTCTCTTGGATCTTGGAATCTTGCTCCCGTCTTGACATTCCAAGTTCTTCTAGAACCCCAGATCCTACCCCTCAACTCTTTGGTTCCACATTCCACCTAGACCTCAAAACCCCAATTTCCTAGCCGCTCCATTTTTAATCACAAGGTTCCAAGTTTTCCCAGAACCCTAGACTTCCATCCCTTCTGCTCTTCAGTCCCAAATGTTGGAGCAACAATATGAATGCAAAATCAAATAAATCTTCCACAAATGAATTGAGCAAAATAACAAAGCCAATAATTATCAATGAGCATATGGATGTGGAGTATAAACATATATTAACCTCACTTACAAATTTACATGAGAATGCCTCATTATATAGGCGTGGTAGAGGCAATCCACCTTGCACATGGATTAACAAGTGCCCCATGATGTAGCACATGCACGAAGACAAGTATCCTATAGGTGTCAACCTTTAGATGACTTGGAATGTGCAAACCAACAACCTTTTGACCAAGTCATCAACCTTGGTGACAAGTGTTGAATGACTACAAAAGTGACCTTTTGAGGTGAGATGGAAAGTCTTCCAACCTCAAAAGGTATGCACATGAGGTTTACCAAACAACTAGGTAACCTCTAACCTCTAAGAGGTTGCACATTTAGTTAGACAAGATGTTGTCTAACCTCATCAAACTAAGGACTCTTAAGCTATAATGAATAGATAAATTCTTCACTCTAACACCAAATTCTTCTTGAACCCTGGACCTTGGATCCCAATCTTCTCTGCTTTCTTGGTTGTAAGGTTCCCAAGTTCCCTAGAACCCTACATTCCCTATTCTCTCATCCCTATTCCCTCTTAGTTCATGATATCCAACCCCCTTTAGTCTTTTGGGTCATGGGTTTCTAGACCTTTCCAAAACCTTGGAACTTGCTTTCAAGTTCCATGTTCAAAAGTTCCCCAAAACCTTGAAACCCTGATAAAAATTCATGACACATGCTGAAACATGACGGGAGGTGATAGCAACTTCTAGGTCTACCATTATTGATCTGATTCAACCCATGCAACTATTCAAATCCATTTTTCTTTCCCAAGTGCAATCACTCATTCATGGGAACGATTCCATATGCATTCCTCAAGTCGTGATAGGTGAAAATCATGGATTTCATGGGTTTTCTTCTTCCCTGCATTCATGTTAGTTGGTGAATTCAAAATTCCTTGTGCTCTTTCAAATCTCACTTGTGGATTAGGGTAGGGCCAATTATGATATATATTGGCTTGTTATTCATTTTGGGTGAGGTCATTCTTATAGTTTCTAGGCAGTGAAGGTGCATAAGTTTTCTAGGGCTTCAAAAATGCTTGTTCCAGTTCTTCAAGATGCAGTGATATGAAGTTTATGAAGATTGTGAATGTATAATATGATATCAATTTTGAACTTCTCCATTGTTGTATGTGTTTATTCAAGGAAATCCCTAAGTTACAACTAAGGTTTCCTCTTGCCATGTTTTATGGTATGAATGTAATCACAGATTTGATGAATGTGACAAGTTCTTAAAACATTGCATGCTGTGTAATGGTTGTTTCTATATTATGTGTGGGTAAATACAATATAAGAAGGGATTACTAAGTATATTCATTGTCTAATATCAAATTTTCATGCATCTGGGTATTTCAATAGGCACTCATATGTTTCTATATTACTATTTTCCTTTGATAAATTTAAGTCTCTATAGCCCATTGGTTAGGCACCAGTCTGGGAAGTGCTGATCACCCACACCTTTTTAAATGAACAATATCATTCAATTGTGGAATAGGAATAGGTCATAACCTGTATGCATCTTTTGGTTCTGTGGATGAGGAAAATCGAGTTCAATAGATCAAGCATGAATATCAAAACTCAACCCTACAACCTTTAAGAAATGGATCTAAACAATAACCTATAATTAAATGCAATTCAAAACAAATAGCGATATCACCTAGATTGTATGTATTCCTTGGTTTTTTATGGATTTCTCTTCAAATTGCATAACCATGGTCGCAACAAGTGTGGATAGGTGATATGCTCAAAGACATGATATATGTGCTCAATGATATGAAGTATGCTCAAAGCGCTGTATGAATGCCTAAAGCTTAATGATCCAAGAGGATTTGTGAAGAGATGAATGGACGTATATATAGATTTTAGGGGAAGATCGATCAACAGTGGAGATAAATCAATGATATCAATCGTTGAGATAAATTGAGAGATCATGAAGGAACGTGCACACAACAAGTGTACATGCAAAATGATGTTTTATTGAGTTAACTGCTTTCTTGGACAAAAATAAGATGCTTTTCATAAAAAATAGAATGTTTTTTACTATTTTATGAGTTGATTGATAAAAACGATGATTTAAAAGCCAATTAACTCAACTTTTGTTTTGCTTTTTGACATGCTTTGAATAAAATTAAATAATAAATTATTTAATTTGTGTGCATGGAGGAAAATGATATTTTTAGAAGATTAAAACAAATTAAACAAATAAATTTATTTAATTTATTTTGCATGATAGAAGAAATGATAAATATAAATAAAATATTAATTTTATTTATTTAGAAGATATTTGGAAAAGTAAATATAATAAATTGGAATAATTTATTTAAATTTAGAAGAATAATTAACTAATTAAATAATTAAAATTATTTAATTGTTGGTGGATGAAAGGAACAAGGATGATGAATTAATCAAATAATTATTTATTTAATTAATATGGATTTAGCAGAATAAAAGGGGAAATTGATGAAATTAATTAAATAAATAGAATTTATTCAATGAATGTTGGAATTAGGGGATTTAGAGGAAATTGATGGAATTAATTAAATAATTAAATTATTTAATTAACATTGGATGCAAGTGTGTTAGATGAATTTAATGTATGCAAGGTGAATAATGCGAAAGTCATATTTGGGCACTGTCTACAGGTGAACTACACTTTAATCAGGGAATATCTCCAACAAACCAACCAAGCTTCAATCTTATTAAACCAAACATGCATACCTGCATCTTGAATTGTTTCAAGGATGCCCTTATCAACTTAATAAGAGGTTATTAGTGTAGTAGGTTATCATTTGATCCAATGACAACCTTTGGGATCAAAACTAAAATTTGGGTACTACTACTATGTTATTATTTCATACTTTTTGTGTTGTGGACAATCCTTATTGAGAGATACCTCTAGGAACACTCTCCTAAGTCTAACCGAGCTTAAAGTGAAGAGGATATTACCCACTCCTAGCAATTGGCCCTTAATCATCCTCAACTTGTTGATGAGCCCCTTTCCTATCTCCTTGATGACACCCCTGGGCTAGGAGACTGGGAAACACTCTATGGTTTTGGGTTAGCAATTTTGAGAACCAACACAACCCTCAATGAGAGGGGACCAACTGATTCCTTCTCATGGATTCTAATTTGTATGAGCTCTGGAGACCCCATGAATGGGGGTAATTTTAAATAAATAAATATTAATTTAATTTATAAAAACATGGATATTAGTAAAAAATTAAATATATATTGAAACTTTTGTATGAATAAAATACAATGATTTGATTGGACTATTCATGAGAAAAATTATAGCTTATCAATTGTTATAGATACCCTGCCAGGGCAAGGACAAAAAAATCTTATATTGATGAAAAGGAGATAAGTTTAATTGTGATTGATGGATAGTAGACATAGAATTTGATGTCAGGTCTGAGAGAAATAAATTAGAAAAACTATGACCTATGATTTTTGTGACTATGCACCAAGCCTAGTCACTTCTGTGCCATAAAAGTGATCTATGCACCTATGAATCCAATATATAACTCATGGAAATGACCTTTGACCATAGATTCAACCCAATTGTTTTTAAACCTTCAGTACCTACAAAAAATATTTGTTACAGGTGTCTGGAGCTCTAATTAAAATCGATAATGGGTCAGTGCAAGAAGTTGGGTCCACTTTTTGGCCAAAAAGTGGAAGTGTTTTCCGTAATTTTTAGAATTTGTCACATTTGATCTAAACATTTGAGGCACTTAATGATTGAATCTTTAAAAAAGTTAGTAATATGAAATGTAGTACTTGGAGTCTAGTTTCCAAATATGTAATTTATTTTAATACCCAGATGACAAAAATTGATTTTCAATAGGCATTTTTAAAAACCATTGTTTAAAAGTCACTTTTTTTACCATACCATGCATGTGTACGGCCAACATAATTTGACCTAAATAAAAGTATTTTTCTAAATCCTTTTGGGAAAAGATGTGTAGTACAGTGAAGTTTGATGATGTTATATTTTTATAATTTTTTTCCAAATATATATATTTTTATTAATTTTTATTGGCCTTAATTGCTATTTTTGAAAACCCCTCGTGTACGACCAACATAATTTGAGAAAAACTAATCATAAAATGATTTTTTTTTTCATTGTGTAAAGAATGATGTGTAGATTGATGACATATAATTTTCTTTTTTAAGTTTAAAAATTAAAAGTTATTAAAAAAATACAAACACCTATCATTTCATGGTTTTGGACTAGTTTGCTCATAATTAAATAATAAATAGAAAAACAAGTCCAATAAAAAAAATTACATATTTGAAAACTACACACTGTGATTTGTAATGGGTTTTAATTTCATAAAAAAATTTAGAAAAAAATGTCGTTAGCCATATAGGTGAAGTCAGTCTTTCCTCTAGTTCTGTACTTAGAGAAATACTTGCAGGTCCAAGGCTCAAGGTCAGCTACCCATGCCTTTCTCAATCCTAAAACCAAACCAAAAGTGTGGGTGTGAAATTCAAAATTTTAGAAAAGGGTACCCGTTTTAAAATGGGTACCCGTTCTAAAAAATAATAGAAAATAAAACGGGTACCCGCTCTGAAAAACAATAAAAAACAAAATGGGTACCCGTTTCTAAAAATAATAAAAAACAAAATGGGCACCTATTTTAAAATGGGTACCCATTCTAGGCTCGGGTGCCCGTTCCTAAATGGGTACCTATTTTCTTTAAAATGGGTACCTATTCGTGTCAGGATTCTTTTTTGCACGACACTTCCCCTATATGTGGACCCAACTTCTTGCTTTTACCCTAATGTTGATGGACACATTTTGGAGCTTGCTTTGCAAGGATCTTCTCCTTGGTCAAGTCCTGGATCTAATTTAATATTTTTTATAAATTTGGAAGGCAACAAAAAATAATGTAAATGATAATGATGTAATGGTGGTAGTGTGGGAAACTTGATATCTTAAACTATGTATAGAAAAGGTAATGACCTAGTGCAAGAACTAGGGTTTTAGAATTTGTTGACACAGAGGTGATGTGTGCAATCAAAATAGTTGATGAACAGATGAACGATTCTAGAATTGACAAATTTTAAATGATAATGATTTTAATTGATGTTGAGTGATAGGTGGATAATGACCTAGGGGTGATGCCCTTTTATATGACTCAAACACAATATCTAGAAGTTTTGGCATGAGAGATGACACATAATGGCTACTTAAAATTAAGTCAGCTTGGGCTAGGGTAAAATTTGAATTACAAAAATGAGGGTCAAATTTGTACCACAAAATTGACTTGGATCAATTTTACTCCTGTAGATTTAACTTGAGAATAAAAACTTTTAATTTGAGAACTAAAAATTATCTAAGCAATGTTTAAGTTCTATTTCTAAGATTCAACTATAAATCAAGATTAGCAAGAGAATAAAATCAGTCAAAATCATGTGTTAGGACTGTGTACTCGGGATACCCATGCAAAGTGGTGTAAAATGAAGGGTAAAAGTGTAAGGTCTACTCTTTTTACCCTTACAGTTTACCCACACTCTAGTGTGCATGTGAATCTACATGAGAAAGCATATCAAAGTAGAAAAACGAGAAAAGATGAAGTAGAATAGCCAAAGCAATGGTCCAAAGTCCACCTATGAACTATACACAGACTTTAAGAATGATTAGTAATAGTATGCTCCCTTGATTTTGTGTGTTCCACAAAGGGGTACACAAATTAATGAGAGAAAAAATTAAAAATAGAAAAGATGATAATGTGTATATAACAAATGATGATAAGCATTATAAAGTGAGTATGCAACACAAGCATGATAATCTTAAAAATAGAAAATGTGATAATGTGTATATAACAAATGATGATAAGCATTATAAAGTGAGTATGTAATAAAAACATGATAATCTTAAAAATAGAAAACATGATAATGTGTATATAACAAATGATGATAAGCAGTATAAAGTGAGTATGTAACACAAACAAGATAATCTTAAAAATAGAAAACATGATAATGTGTATATAATAAATGATGATAAGCATTATAAAGTGAGTATGTAACACAAACATGATAAACAACCCCATATATGCCATAGTAAAAATGGTACCATAGAGAGGATGAATAAAACATTAATGGACAAAGCTAGAAGTATGTTGAGAAATGCTTAGTTAGATCCTGGTATTTTTGGAATAAGGTTGTAAGTACTACTTATTGTTTGATTAATAGATCTTCATGTTTTACTTTTGTTGAAACAACACCATATGAAGTGTAGATAGTAATAAACCCTCTGTCATATTACTTTTTAAAGCAGGAGTCTTTGGCCTTTTTCTACATTTTTTGTAGCCATCCTTAGGTTGCAGGCATTTTCTTACCCCCTTTAAATGGCCTCAACCTTTCATACATAGCTACTACTATTGGAGCTGAAGGTTTTATGGTATTTAACAATGGAACCCTCACTCAAATGACCTAGAAAGTTTGTTCCCAAGGTGTTTCATGAGGTAGGTCCTCGGAAACACTCTTGGACATTATTCTTCCCATTCCTAAATTTG
Organism: Cunninghamia lanceolata; assembly: GCA_027924645.1. Lineage (NCBI taxonomy): Eukaryota > Viridiplantae > Streptophyta > Pinopsida > Cupressales > Cupressaceae > Cunninghamia > Cunninghamia lanceolata. The sequence goes on from BSBN01000567.1 coordinate 2,376,408, forward strand.
ATAATGCATGTCAATGGTTTGATAATTTTACCTTGATAGGGTATTTTGTGGGAAGGGTTCCCCCTAAAAGCATGCTAAAAGACTAGGTCAACATGGATTGGGATTTTTGCATGGGATTCACCTTGAAGCCATGCAAAACCTTACTAAAGGTTTTTTCTTTTTCATTTTGTTGAAGCCAACCGTGCTAAGGCAATTCTCAATTGTGGCCCTTGGCTTGTCCATTTCTCTTTACTAATTTATAAACCCTATACCTGAGGCCTTATTGTCTCTAATGAGAAGTCTCTTCAGGTCCCTCTCTGGGTTGAGTTCCGTAGGTTTCCCTTGCCATGCTAATTTTTTTGAGCCAAATAGCTTCCTTGTTAGGCTATGTGGTTTGCATTAAACCTAAATGGTTCTATTCAGCTCATCCCCAACGGTGAGTTTGTGTTGAAGTGTACCTCTCCAAGGACTTAAAAGGAACTATGGATATCCAGATTGGGCAAATAAGATATTCTTAGCATGTCCTCTACCTCAATTTGTTGAATACTTGTTGTTGTTGTCAAACCTCTAAACATAAGATTCATGATTTCCCTTTGGCTTCTCCTCATCCTAAACCTTCCACACAACCTACTTTAGGGTCACCACCTCTTGCAAAAAATAGGAAGGTTGGACTACAATGGTTAGTTACAAAGCCAAAAACCCTCCAATAATAATGATTTTACCTGAAGCCTTCTTCAACCTTCAGGGGACAAGCTTTTAAAGTGTTTCAAAACTTATAGAGTTAGGAAAACCTAAACTCTCCTTTTGCGAAGAGACTTCTAGTGAGGCAAAATTTGTTAGAGCTATACTCATAGCATCAATGTTATTGTAGCCACAAACCAACATTTCCTGACATGCTTCCCCTCCTCTAACTAGTCAACAGAGGTCTCACAACTCACCAGAGCACTTGGAAGAGAGAGAGTTTGTGCCAAAGGAACAACAATTGGTTTAGCTTAGCTTCCAATTAGGAAGTTTTGATTCAAATGAAGCTCTTATATAGAATAGTTATTCTACTCTTGATGAGATAAATAATGAGGATATGAATCTCGACACCCATTTATGAATTGTGTTTCCTAGAACATTCAAAATCTGATAGACCTCCCTAGAAGTACTCCATTCGTGATGCTTGATTACATGTTCTAGGTCTAGATATTCTTTATTTACAAGAAGTTAAATTTTTTAATTTCTTGCTTTATGCAGCTTGCCATGTTATTTGGCCTTCTAGTCATTTCTTGTGCAAGAACCATGAATCAGGTTGGGATGGTGTTATCACCTTTCTCTCTCCTATGTGGCATCAACACTTAGTTCACCAAGGATGTGACCCCACAAACTGAGTGTTATGGAATTTTTCAACATTATAAATAATTCCTTTGAAGTTATTAATGTTTATGATTTGATGATGTTGTCAAGAGATCTACCCTTTGGAGATGGATTGCTAATTCAATGCATGTCACCACTTGGGTTTTGTGCGAGGATTTTAATATGATTGAAATGGCTTGTGATAAATGTGGAGCCTTGCCTATGTATCAGAAAACTAGCAAAAGAGAGGCTCAGTTATTTATATGTAATAAATTGGGGCTGTTTGATCTTAATCTTGGCCACTGTCGTGATCATATGATGTGGTATACTTAGAGTAATCTTAGAGATGGGCCTAATAAGGTGCTCAAGTGTTTAGATTGTCCCATGTTGTCAACTCAATCTTTTTTTACTTTGCCAACTTTTACTCCTTTCTAGTGGAGCCTTTGTCAGACATTATCCTTTTAGACCATTTTCTAATACAATTTTGTGTTGAGTGGAAAGTTGCCAAACCCAAGTCTCTGAAGAGATTTTTTCTAAACATGTCATTGCCCAATCACAAAGCCACGTTAGCTCATATCCAATGTGTCTAGAATTTGGAACCACACCCCATGCATGACACTGAATGGATATCTTAGTGGAATGGTGTCATCACTCATACTTCCTACTTCCTTCACATTTATGGGCATTAGCTAGACTATTTCTATCACCATGCATACAAGGCCACCACCTCAGAGCTTCACCAAGCCACCATGACTTGGAAGAGTAGCCTAAATTGATTTCACCACTCAACTTCAGGTGGCTTAGCTCTGCCACTAGAAGTAGATTACAGATGCTCATCTTGCATGTGGAGCCCAAATCAAAGTTCGGCTACATTAGCTCAAGATAGGAGACAAGGTCTCAAAATAATTCTTTTAGGCTTTGCATGCTTGCCATACATCTCAAACCATCAAGAAAACAAAGGAAGGGAAACAACTCTTTAATGAGCTTCCTGACATTTTACTAGCTTTTATTTGGCATTATGAGCAAGTTTTTGCTTCTTAAGAGTATACTCTGGCTTGGTCTGCTGCTTTACAACAATGCCTTAACGTGGTTCTCTGTCAAGTTTCTAATTCCCAATGTATTCTTTATGATTAACTTCTCACCAAAGAAGATTTGCAGGAGGCTATTTTTCAAATTCTAATGACAAGGTTTCTAGTTTGGATGGATTTCCTTGTGAATTTTATAAATCCTTTTGAGATACTATAGGTACAAATCTTCACAATATTTATCTAGAGACTTTTCATGCTATCTTTAGGAAATTTAATCAATAAAGAGAATATCAAATTGATACCTAAAGCTGGCAACCTTGAAGACATTTGCAATTGGTGGCCCATCAATTTGTTGAATGTCTCTTACAAGATTATTTCCAAGGCTCTGACTCTTAATCTTGGGTCTCTTCTTCCCCAACTGGTTTTCCCTAAACAAACTAGTTTCATTAAGTCTAGATATATTCTTGATAATATTATTGTTATTTGGGAAGGGATGGAATGGGCCTGAGGTTCTCAACAATCTACCATTTTTATCAAAATTAATTTTTCCAAGGCTTGTGACTACATTGAATGGACTTTTATTCTTTACATGCTTCAAGCACTTGGATTTAGACCTCACTTTATGTAGTCCATGCATATGTTGTTTATCGATGCCTCAACCTACATTACCATTAATGGTCAACAATGCAAGCCATTTTGTCTCTTTTGATCCATCTGACAAGGCTACCCTCTTGCCCCAACTCTTTATGTGATTGCTACAAAAGGCTTTGGTTTTTTACTTGCTCATACAATTTCTCAAACCTTGGTTAAGGGGACCACCCTTCCTAACTCCCAACTAATCGGTCAATGGTCATTTTGTGGATGATTCCTTCCTCACTCTCATTGAGGAGGAAATCAATGTCAAACGGGCTCTTTAGTGCCTTGATACTTTATGTCAGGCTTCTAGTTCAAGTATCAATGGTAAAAGACCCAGTGCAACATGTAGTATTTTATTCCTAAGCTAAGTTGGTTAGATAATTTTGGTTGGAAATGGATTGATCATGGTGAGGTCATCTGATTCTTGTGCATTCCTTTTTCCTTTCAAGCTTCTCATGTTGATGAGGGGGTCAATCCCATAACACACAATAAGACAGATTGCACACAAAAAATAGGAAGGTTCTTTTATTGAACCGAACAACCTGGTGCATTACATTACATAAACTGGAATCAAATTAAAGGATTAATTCTCAACAGGCTACAATACATTACAACTTCCTTCCTCTGAATTTTGGAACCTTTTGCCTTCTGTAACTTTAAATCTGCTAGGGTTTCTATTTTCCCTCCTTTTCCTAACTCATCACTTTCCCCCCTTTCTCTACTACCCAAATGGTTCCCCAAAAATGGTCATAAATAGCCCTTTTGGCGCCTTCCAGTCAAAATTTTAAAATTTGTAACTCCCTTGAAAAATAGGTCAACTTCTGAGAGCCATAACTTTTGATCCGGGTGTCTAATTGACGAACCATTTGATGTGTTAGAAAGATCGTGAAGTGTTCTACACCCTTAGAATTTGGTTTTTTGATTTTGCCCATTTTTAGGGCCGTATGGGGCCTCTAACTGCCTCATATTTGACTTTGAAATGTTTTTAGGGTTTTTTAAAGAAACAAAAACTTTAATATCTTTCAACCCACAAGTGATCTTTGGCCAATTCCTTCACCAAAGTTTCTATTTTTCAATTATTAAGCTTTGAGTAAATTTTTGCTTCCATACGTGCTCAAAAGTAGACTTTCTAAAAATAGCAGTTTTCTATTTTTAGTAGGTTGGAAAAATTGAAGGTTCTACATCATTATTCAAGCAATTGGGTATCCAAAAATACCAAAATTGAAAAGAACATAAAACAAAATCATCATTTTTTTGGTGATGCAAGATTGCCCTTACACCACTAGATGCTTCTACATCACATGCTATCCTTTAGCAAGTCGTTGTTGCCAGGACTGAGAAAAAGATAAATTATTGGATTACCAAAACCCTTTGTTTGGCTAGTAAATTCCAAATTTACTCTAAAATCTTGGCCACCACCCATGTGTACTCTTCTTCTTATTGGGTGCCTTCAAATGCCTCTAATTTGAAGGTTGAGAAATTCCTTAGAAACTTTCTCTAGGCCTCTAGTGATGGTCATCAAGGCTCTCATCATGTTGCTTGGGAATTTTGTTATCTTCCCCATGATGCTAGTGGCTTAGGATTAATTTCAATCCATTGACAAGGTATTGCCTTATGCACAAAATGGATTCTCAGGGCCTTAGATAGAAATGAAGCATGGAATGTTCACATCAGACATTGTATTAGTTTAGCAGTGCCTTCTGGGTGGTCAGCATGGAAAGGCCTTAATGTTGGTACTCTCCTCACCATGAGGGAGCTGGTTTAGATTCAAGGCACTTTTGTTATCAAAAGTATTTGAAAACATTGGGAGGTTATTAAGCCATGGATTCTCTAATTGGGAAATGACTTCTATAATGAACTTTTAATCGATTAGTAGTCTATTGTGTAGTCTTTGGTTCTTTTTTATCAAGATCTCCCTTTGGCTAAGGTGCCATGGATCCATGCCTTGAAATTTTTTAAACAAGCCATTAGAGTGCTCCCGAATCTCATATATATGTATGTATATATGTGTACATATACATATACATACATGTATATGTGTTATAAATATACATATATACATACATGTATGTATATGTATGTATGTACATGTATGCATAATACATATACATGTTTGTAAATACATGTATGTATATATATGTATAAGTATAATACATATATACATACATGTATATGTATATGTATAATACATATAGATTTATGTATTTGCATCTATACAAATACATACATATACATATACATGTATATGTATATGTATAATACATGTATGTATATGTATATATAATACATATACATATTTGTATATACAAATACATACATACATATACATATACATGTGTCTGTACACATATATGTGTATACACATATATACATATACATATATACATACATACACATATACACACATAATACACACACACACATATATATACATATACATTTGTATATGTTTATATATGTGTATACACATATATGTGTACATATACACATGTGTATATACATAAACATGTATATGTATATACATATACGTATATGTGTACACATATATGTATATATACATATATGTGTATATTTATACATACATATACGTATATGTGTACATGTATATGTATATATACTTATATGTGTACATATATACATACATATATGTGTACATATACATATATGTTGAAAGAACACGAGACATTAGTCTATAGGCCCAAACAAAATTCAAACACATTGTAGAGGGGGATTCATGTGGTGACGAAATACTTATACAACTAAACCAAATGTATGGGGCTTAGACAATATAAAAATTAGATTAGGCTAAGGTTTAAGGACTTTGATGCAAGATTAAATGAAGGATGCTACTACAAAAACTAGGAAGACATGAAATTGAAGAACATGCTCGCATGAAACAAGAAGTTAAAATATGAACTTGGGAGACACAAAGGAAATTCATGAGTTTAGAATATAAATCTTAGATTAGTGATCATCCAAACTCATGAATAAAACTAGAATCTAGTAGAGGGGTATGCTTAGGGTCTGAATTAAAATGTTATAGGCACTGGAGCTAAAAAAAGGAGTACCCAGTTTAGGAGGAATTCAGGCATGTTGAGGTAGGCATCAATTCTATGCATGCAATAGTAAAAGATCTCAAATGTGTATTTGAGTCATTGTTTCCATCATACATTGAGAAATGAGGTGCCACAAAGCCCATAGGTAGGGGATGTACACCAATCTCATAAGCCAATGGTATATGCAAAGTATTTTTGTATTTTGCATTAACTTGCCCATTTGGTCTTACATCCATTATCTTACCAAATTGATCTATATTATGAATTAGTGTATCTAGGGTAGAAGATAGAAAGGTAGCAAGTAAAGGTGAGGAGCACTATGATGTATATAGGAATGAGTGAGAGAAGTGTGGGGGATGGAAGAGGTGATAAGTTGATAAAGAGGCATAAAGGAAGAAAGATAATGAAGAGTATGCATAGGAATGGATAGAGATATCTAGAATGCGGAATGAACATAGCATGGGATGAAGTAGTAGATGTTGGAATGACATGACTAATAGAGGTAGTGCTAGGTTGGGTAGTGGTAGAAGAAATAGAAATAGAAGTGTAATAAATCACATGAGGTGTGTGTATCTCAAGAGAGGTATAGTTAGAAGGAAAGACATAAGGAGGGAAGGTGGAGAAAGGATAAAGACTATTTGGTGGTACACTAGTATGGGTTCGTATAATGATAGTGGAAGGGGTAATGGTGGACGAGGGAGAGGAGGTAGATAGTAATCAAAGTAGATGAAGTAATTTTAGCACTGACAACTTGCAAGATCTCTAATCCATGTGGCTCATTAATAAACACATTGTGCATCAAATTAGAGCTAGTTATGTAATATTTTCGGCATTGGCCAAACTAACAAGCTCATTTACAAAATTTTGGTTGGCCACATGAGTTTCATGATAATAATCCTCCATATTTTTCTCAACATGAACATTAAAATAAATCCCGGTCTTAAAAGATTGGGCATCCATGCTAGGGTTTAGATGAGCACTCCTCAATGAAAGATTACGATCATGAGTAGCGGATGACATAAACAAAGGGTAGGAAGATAAAGCTCAAAAATTCACTTTCAAATTCAAAAAATCACTAATATTAGTGTTATATCATATTGATAATGAAAATCAAATTGGTAGGCAAGGGTGAGTAGGGTAGGAAAAATTATTAGCAAAAAATGAATCTTAAACCTGAAAAAATGTATAGAAAAAATAGAGAAATGAAAGGTACGAAAACTACAGCAATATCTAAAAAATGCTAATAGAACCATAAATGGAGACCTGGAATGCTAAAATAGTGAAGGCATAAACACTAAATAAAAAACCTAGGATGGTGTATGATTGGAGGGGTTCACCAAACTATAAAGGAAAATAACCTTTGTCTAAGTTTAATCAAGGCCAACCCAAGAAGATGTAAGCACATAAGCATAAATTAACCTAGATTAATTACTTTTAGTTGTGGGAGTGATAATTTAGAACTAAACTCTATTTTAGTAAATTAATTTTAAATGACTTGTGTACTTAGCTCTATAACCAACATGATGTATCAAATTTTGATGTGGTAGCTGACTTTGATGATTAGGTATAGAAAAAGTAGGTACTCTAAATGTGTTCTTCATCTTAGATTCTACATAGACCTATGAATTTTTCTAGGTTGAATATATGACACTAGATCATTTTTACAATTGTAGATTGACTTTGTAACCCATAGACCTAATCCTTTTGGTTACAAAATTCTACTTTCTAGGTCACCTAATCTTCTTCTCCTCACTATGTCAAAGATTAGTAGTGTTTAAAAATACCTAGGGGAGATTAATAGATTGCAAAGGTTGTGTTCCCCTAGGTCAACCCCTTGATATGACTAACTTAATGATCATGTAAATGATTGAGGACAATAATATTCAAATATGTAGATGCTCTAGGATGAAGTGATGGAAAATTAGATTCTTTTTAGGTTCTCTAATTGAAGTGTTCCTAGCATACTCCTTTCTTAAATACAAATAATTTTTGAATGAGTGCTTGATGTCTTGGATGTCCAAAATGAATGCACCTGAATGTCTTTAAATACAAGTACATAGTAATAATCACATGAAATGTGTACCATGTGTTGGGAACTTGGTATAATGATGAATAATTAAGCATAATGGTGTTGTCATTGATGGCAACAAGAAAAGGAATAAGGTTGTGACAAAGGTTTTGGTCCGGTGAAGAAGACTTAGGCTTTTGGCTTAGTGTTAACAATATATTGGAGATAGTGACAGAGAGATAATATAATGGTTGGCATTAGTCCGCAGTTGGAGATCAGATCATGCGATTCTAGTATGTTGTCTACAATCTATAGAAGATCTTATATCCAAGATCTTAGCTCCTGATAAGTACCAGAAGCACATCTTCAAAGGGCTTAAGTTTGGTAGAGAAGAATACAATGCTAACTAGAGCAGAGCACTCACTTGTTTTGGTCTGCACTCCTCTGGTGTTGCATATCTTGATATGCGGTTTTGAGGTGTTGTAAACACCAATATGAAGTGCCTAAATCCAGAGTTTCAGGTTCTGATGTTAACCAGAAAGATTGTTACAAGCTGCTGATTATTGCTACATTGGTTGACAGTGTTTGGCTGTGACAGGGTCTGAATTCTGATGGTCCACATTTTGCTGCAAGATGATATCATGCCTTGTAGTTCTAAAGGAAAGCTTGGGGATGTGTGAAGAGTGTTTGATATGATTTTGGAAGCATCTTGTGGTTCATAGTGAAAGTTGTGCAGTCTAATAGATGAGTTGAACCGGTGGCAGTCCATATTGGAGGCCGACATGGTAAGTGCAAATTATATGCGGTAAGTTCTATTACGTAGAACTTGATTCTAAGTGGTAAAATAGGTAAGGCTGATATAAGTGAATATGATTGAAGTTTTTTTGGGTCCGCTATGACTTGCGGTGAATGAATTTGGGCTGACAAGTTATATAAGGCATGACTACACAATACACTTTATTAGGCCGACCTAATATGAAGTTTTTGATTATTGCGGATATATATATGGGATTGAATTCGGTGTTTGTGTGATGAGATGCGAAGGAAGATGTATATGTGATATGTGAAGTGCAGTGCAGGTGACAAGAACAAAAGAAGAGAGATCTTGCTTAATGTAAAAGCAGAGCAGTGAAATAGAGTAGTCAAGATGAAGAGTTTTGAGACAGTGTTTTGAGCTTCATTAGAGCTATAACCATGCATGTGTAGATGCAATCTGAGCAGTTCAACTTGTCCCAATAAGCCATTTTTCTTTCTTCTTTCTTTGTCTAGGCAGTGAGCCATTCTTGCAGTGAGCATTTCTTTGGGTAGTGAGCCTTCTTGTAATCTGGTATTGTTATTAAATAATATATTGTGAGCTAACACTCACTGTAGTTTTTCCTAGTTTTGGGTTTTCTACGTAAAAATTTTGGTGTTCATGTGTGATAGATTGTGGTTGTTTCTTCTATGTTTAATTTGCTTTGTTATTGCATGTGGTAAATGGATTACTAGTTTAATAAGTAAGAGGTTTAATAGAGTACTGATTCACCCCCCCTCTTAGTACTTTGGGTGTTCAACACCATGTTGGCTCAAGGTGGGAAGAAAACAAATTAATTTTAATTTTTAAGTTTATGGGTTAGATCTGTGAATGTAGGATTGATTACACACTTGCAGGATTAACCTGACATAAGGGAGTGGTAAGATCTAGGAAGGCAATGAATATTAAAAAATGGAGGATGCAATAAATGTCAAGTTTATGGTAATGTGTACAACAACGAATGAGAAAAGATCAAATATATAAGAATGAGTAGAGGTGGGGATATGTAAAGGATCGAGAAATGTGCTAACATTTTAATTTAAGTGTGACACAAAATGGAATAGATGTGTGGTAAAGTTGTTCTTTGAATTAAAAGGGGAAGCTCCCCACAAAGTAAAACTAACCTGAAACTAGACAATATGTACTTGCAATTTATAATTTGTATAATGATTTTTGTGGTGGTTCATGGTCACGTTAATAAAATGTAAATGTGTATCTTTTTAGTTTTGCCTAGGGTAAAAGGGTAAGACACTCTTTCAACACCAGATAAAGGATATTATGTTTTTGGCTTAAAATAAATCCTACGACTACATGCTTACATCATTCAATTAAAAAATACAGACTAAGCAAGTTGAGTACACGTGGAGTTGAATAGGATAACACATAAACAAAAACACTTTGAATGTAGAACTCCACACAAATCCATGAGCTACACCATCGAGCTCACATGCAATACAAAACTTATAATTTTTTTGAAACAATTTAACCCTTACCACACATAATGACATCTCAATAAACATTTATAAGCGAGATAGGCATAATAAATGTTGTTGAGTGAATAACAAATTCAGGATAACAATAACATTGAAGACTCGATGAATAGTAACTCCAACAAAATGCAGGCATGAGAATTACCATTGATAAAACTAAGTGCAAAAAGACACTTATTTATACTTTGTACAAAGCTATTGCATGAAAATAAATAAAAGCTAATTGCTACTTCTACTCTAAAAAATAATTGATTGAATGAAATATAATTTTTATTACAAAATCCTATCCTTTACTACTAAAACTAAAACCATGCAACCTCTAGTTAAGTTATAGATTGAATTTATTACAAACTATGACTTAATACTCACATCTCTTGCATGAAAAGAGATCTAAAAATAACTAACTCCAAGCTATAAATAGTGAATTCTAAAAATAGCATGAGCTCCTCATGTTAAAAATAAAGATCACTAAAAATAACACATACCCTAAATAACTTTAGCTAAAAATAACAAACCCTAAAATATGCTCTTCTCTTTGAAAATGGTGACAGACTTTGATGATTTTGTAGCTTTTCCTCTGATCATGGTTAACCCTCTAAAAAACCTTGAAAATCTACTCATACACCCTCCTTTGTATAGGAACGTTATTCTTCTATCAGGCACACCTAAATATGGGCTAAAACAAACTCACTTTGTGTTGGCGCACACCTAAACATAAAATCAAAATTTTCAAAAATTCACCTTCTTTGTTGGAGCATGCATCTCAAGTTCTAAGCACACCTAAACATGAGATTGTGATTTGAACATACTTGCTTTATATTAACGTGTGCCTATGCTTAGATGTGCGCCTTAACATTAACACAACTTTCAAGAAAAATCACCTCCTTTGTATTGGCATGTGCCATTGTCTAGGCATACGCCCTATACATTAGATAGGTAATTTTAATTTTTAAAACCTTCTTTACATTGGTGCTTGCTATTACTTAAGCGCATCCTTGAACATTGAGCAATTTTTTATCATTCCCTTTCGAAACATGTTAGGGTTAGCTGACAGAAGATATCAATTAAATGCAAATAAAGATTAAATAGAGGAATGAAAATACAAAGAAATAATAATAGCGAGAGACAAGTTTTAAAGTGGTTCACCCAAACTCGGGCTACATCCACTAACAAAGAGTCCAATATTATTATCCAGTAAATCAAACCGATTACAACTAGCAATCCTTGCAACTCAATACCACTACAAAATGCTACAATACAATATCAACAGAAACCCTAACCCTTAGCCATTTTTATAATGACTTTTGTCAGTTACAAAATAGGGTTTTTTTATGTCAGCCAATAAAAAATTAACTCCCAACACCTTAATAAAATAATAAAAACCATGTGAGGTTTCGGGGTGTTGCCCCCGAACCCCCATGGCGGCGCTACCTCTTGACCTTGCCCTGTATCACGCCAGGGGCATTGCCCTTGGACCCCACAAGGGGCGCTACCCCTTGACCCTGTCTTGGGGGTGCTGTCCCCAAACCCCCATAAGGGGCATTGCCCCTTGACCCCTTAGAAATTTGGGGGGAAACTGCGTTGATAAAAGTGGGGTTAATTTAACCTCTGAGTCTGATTAGGATCCATATAACAACAATCTCCCACTTGGAGACTAATTAGACTCCACACCATATCATCTCCCACTTGGAGACTGATCAGACTCCACATCATATCATCTCCCACTTGGAGACTGATCATAACACTGCTGACCCTGTAGTTCCCACTGGAAATAAGCACCCTGGACTCAACTGTTCTAATTTTGTTTTTAGTCTTGAAGACCAACCAAAACTGAAGAGGAGCTCAACTTCTCCCTTGTCATTGCCTTTGTAAACATATCTGCTAGATTTTCATCTGTATGTATCTTTTCTAGCCTTAATTGTCCATCATCCAACACTGACCGAATGAAGTGATACCTCAATTGTATGTGTTTGGTCTTTGAATGCAAGGCAAAATTCTTTGCAAGATGTATGGCACTTTGACTATCCGTAAACAAATAACTATTAGCCTGCTATTTGCCCAATTCTTCCATGAAAGATTATAGCCATATCATCTCCTTGCTTGCCTCTGTTGCAGCTACATATTCTACCTTTGTGGTGGATAAAGCAACCACCTTTTGCAACTGTGAGATCCAACTTACTACTGTCCCACTTACAGTGAACACATAACCTGTAGTACTCCACCTGGTATCAATATCCCCTACCAAATCTGAGTCTACATAACCTACTAAATCAGTATTAGAGCCCCCAAAACATAAGTGTTTATTGGATGTACCTCTCAAATATCTGAGAATTCATTTTACTGCATTCCAATGCTCCAATCCAGTATGACTCATATACCTTCTTATGACTCCTACAACATGTGCAATATCTGGTTTCGTGCATACCATGGCGTACATTAAACTTCCTACAACTGAAGCATATGGTACCTTGGACATTTTTTCTTCCTCCTTTGGTGTCTTAGGACACATCTCCTTAGTCATTTTCAAATGACTAGGCAAAGGTGTGCTGACAGCTTTTGCATTCTCCATATGGAATCTCTGCAACACATTTTCAACATAATCAGCCTGAGATAGAGTCAATTTTCTATTTTTCCTATCTCTGCAAATTTTCATACCAAGGATTTGTTTTGCTGCCCCCAAATCCTTCATAGCAAATGACTGTGCTAACTGTTGTTTTAACTCTCTTATGTGATCCATGTTAGACCTAGATACAAACATGTCATCAACATATAAACATAAAATAATGTAGCTATAATTATCCAACCTCTTAAAATAAACACAATGGTCAAAATTACACCGACTGTAGCCTTGCTCAACCATAAAACTATCAAATTTCAAATACCATTGCCGAGGTGCTTGCTTCAGGCTATAAAACTCTTCTTCAATCTGCACACCAATTTCTCCTTACTTGTGACCTCAAATCCTTGGGGCTGTTCCATGTATAGCTCCTCTTCCAAATCACCATGGAAAAGGTAGTTTTCACATCTAGCTATTCCAAATGCAAATCTTCAGCAACCACAATACTTAAAACAGTACGAATAGAAGTCATCTTGACAACTGGAGAAAATATCTCATCAAAATCAATGCCCTTTTTCTGTGCAAATCTTTTTACAACTAACCTGGCTTTAAATCTTTTTTTACTTCCATCTTCCTCTTTTAGCCGATAAACTCATTTGCTTAGTAAAGCCTTTTTACTTGTAGGCAACTTACATAATTCCCAAGTCTGATTTTTCAGCAAGGAGTCCATTTCTTCTTTCATTGCAAGCTCCCATTGAATCTGTGTATCCACCTGCATAGCTTCATCATACCCTTCTGGTTCACCAACATCTGTTAACAAAATAGAATACAAAGAGGGAGAAAATCTTTTAGGAGGTCTACTTAGCCTTGTTGACTGTCTAACATTCACTGGAGTTTGTGGTATTTCTAGTTGCTGTTGCAAAGCATGAGGAACTACTTGAACATCACTATTTGGAGTATCATCCAGCACCACATAATCCTTTTCTTTCTTCTCATGCTGCTGCAACTGATCTTTGTACAACACCTTCTCATTGAATACAACATCCCTACTTCTCACAATTTTCTAATTTTCAAAATTCCAAAGCCTATAATCAAATTCATCAATGCCATATCCAATGAAGATACACTTTTTTGATTTTACATCCAGCTTGGTTCTATTTTCAGAATCTACATGTGCAAATGCTTCACATCCAAAGGTTTTGAGAAAAGAATAACTCACCTTCTTACATGTCCATGCTTCCTCTGGAATACCATAGTCCAAAGGAACTGAAGGACCTCTATTAATTAAATATACAGCGGTGTTAACAACCTCTACCCAAATGTTTAAAGGCAGCCCAACATACAATCTCATGGTCCTTGCATGCTCCATTATTGTCCTATTCATGCGTTCAGCCAGTCCATTTTCCTGTGGAGTCCCTAGAACTATTTTCTGCCTATGAATTCTATTAAAGGAATAATAATCCTCAAATTCTTTGCTGCAATACTCACCACCATTATCAGATCTGAGACATTTTAATCTTTTACCCGTCTCATTCTCAACCAAGCTTCTCCATTTTTTAAATATTTCAAATACATTAGATTTCTGCCTAAAGAAATAAATCCATACCTTCCTAGTTGCATCATCTATGAATGTAACATAATACCGAGAGCCACCAAGAGAAGATACCTGAGCCGGTCCACATACATCTGTATGCACAAGCTCCAACTTTTCATCTTTCTTTTACTTCCCATCCTTGAGAAAACTAACTCTCTTTTGTTTTCCATACACACAACTTTCATAGAAATCCATATTAATACATTTCAGACCTAGTAAAACTTTCTTAGAATGAAGTACCTTTATACCTTTTTCACTCATATGCTCAAGTCTGTAATGCCACAACGTTGTCTAAGAACCTGCAGCAACTGTTTCAGTCTCTTCCTGCGAACCTGCAACAACTGTTCCTGAACTTGTTTATTTTTTCTTTGCAACAACTAAATTAGAAGGAACAATATGACCTTTACAAAGATATAAGGTGCCTACTTTCACACCTTTTGCTACTATTTAGGCACCTTTTGAAACCTTCCAATTTTTATCAGTAAATGTAACAATGCAACCTTCTTCAGCTAGCTGCCCTGCTAAAATTAAATTCCTACTAAGCCTTGGAACGTGCCTTACCTCTTGTAGTAGCCAATGATTCCCATTCTAGAACTTAATCTTAATTCTTCCTTTTCCAACAATCTGACAGGGTTCGTTATCTCCCAAATAAACCAACCCAAAATCCCCTTAGACATAATCAAGAAAATAACTTCTATGGGGCGTAGCATGAAATGAGGCCCCTGAATCTAAAACCCATGAATCATCAACATTATCTAGGGAAAGAATCAAAGCATCATCTTTAGATTTATTACTTACCACATTTGCCTCCTTATTGCCTTCTTGTTTGTCTCCTTTATTCTTCTGAGACCAGCAATCTTTCTTCAGATGACCTGGTTTCCCACAATACCAACAATCCTTCTATCTTTTGGATTGGGATCTCTTGTCCTTTAATTTTCCTCATGACTTCCCATGACCTCCAGAACCTTTTCATCTCTCATTTGATCTGCCCTTGCTTTCTACATTCAAAACACTACCTGATGTGGTCCCTGCTGAGCTTTTTTGTCACATTTCCTCGCTAAGGATAACACCAACAACATTATCAAATTTAAAAGTGTTTTAACCAGAGACATAGTTACTTACAGCCATTACCAGGCTAATTCAGCTTTCTGGCAAAGAACATAAAACTAAGAGAGCCCTCACCTCTTCATCAAATTTCACTTTTACAGAAGTTAACTGACTGACAATCGTATTAAACTCATTTAAATGATCTATCACAGATCCACCTTCAATCATTTTTAGATTAAATAAACGCTTCATGAGAAATACCTTATTTGAGGCTGAGGGTTTTTCATACAATTTAGCCAAAGCTTTCATTAGTCCACTTGTTGTCTTCGCTTCTGTTATATTAAATTTTACAGATGGTGCCAGGCACAACTGAATGGTTCCTAGTGCCTTTTTGTCTAGAAGTTCCCAATCCTCATCCATCATTCCTGTCAGTTTCTTGGATACTCCTTCCAACAGCCTCCATAAATCTTTCTGATAGAGGTAATCCTCCATCTACATCTTCCATAACTGATAGTTCTGCCCATTAAATTTATCGACCTTCAATTTACCCTCGTTTGCCATTGCTCCCACTCAACCGTGAGACCTTCCTACATACGATAATCGAACACAACCCACTCTGATACCACTTGTTCGGGTTAGCTGACAGAAGATATCAACTAAATACAAATAAAGATTAAACAGAGGAATGAAAATACACAGAAATAATAACAACAAGAGACAAGTTTTAACGTGGTTCACCTAAACTCAGGCTACATCCACCAACAGAGAGTCCAATATTATTATCTAGTAAATCAAACCAATTACAACCATCAATCCTTGCAACTCAATACCGCTGCAAAATGCTACAATAAAATATCAATAGAAACCCTAACCCTTAGCCATTTTTATCACGACTTTTGTCAGTTACAAAATAGGGTTTTTTATGTCAGCCAATGAAAAAATAACTCCTGACGCCTTAATAAAATAATAAAAACTGTGTGAGGTTTTGAGTGTGTTGCCCCCGAGTCCCCACGGGGGCGTTGCCCCTAGATCCCACAAGGTGCGCTGCCCCTTAACCACGTCTTGGGGGCACTGCCACCAAACCCCCGCTAGGGGTGCTGCTCCTTGACCCCGTAGGAATTTGGGGGGAAACCGTGCCGATAAAAGTGGGGTTAATTTAACCTCCGAGTCTGATTAGGCTCCATATAACAATAAAGCATATACTCCACCTTCCATAAGCACCAAAACATTCTTCAAGCCTATACCTCTCATTCCTTTTGATGCATCTAAGAAAAACAAAGGAGAAATTTCAATTTGTGGGGAGAATTTATTTTGTTATGTGCCAGAACTCCCAGATGCAGTTTTGGTCACACTTCTTAAAAATCTCTTTGTAGTGGCATTTTCTTCCTCTAAGGTGTTCATCTTACCATTGGGAGAATAACTTAAAACAAACTCACATGCCTTTGTATTGGCATGCCACTGAATCGTAACACACACCTAGACACTATGAAATTTATTTACCATTTTTTCTTCAGAAATGTGCTTTTACTATCATATGCACGCCTAAAACCAATAATGCTTTTGCTCAGACATGTCATTCTTGGACACATGCTTATAGTTTGTGCAAAAATTACATTTGAAATGCACCTACTGGTAGGATTAATTTTTATTGGGGCACGTCATTATAAAGCTTAAAACACTATTCTTTTTGTTTTAGCATGTCCTTGACTTCACACACGCCTATAGACATCAACTCAAATTCCTTTGAAATTTTCTTTTACATCTGTAAACTGTCAATGAATCAATGAAGGCTTTTAATAACGTCCACGAGGCCAAACAACCTATGGGACCACAAAAACCAAAACACGCTGCAAAGAGAGCCAAAACCCACAAGAAAACCATGAGCCACAAAAGGCAGACCGCCCACACAACTCAAGAGAATCTTTGTTTTGGCATGCACGAGAACTCTCATGTGCAGGTCTCTGGTCTTTCTTCAGCGTGCTTCACTGAAAATTTTGTACTGGTGTACGTCAATGTCTAGGCACATGCCTATGCACTTGGATTTTACATTTGATAGAAGTGGGCCACTCCTCTATTATACGCCAGGTTGTGACTTGAAAGAAAATGTTGATCTTTCGTCAAGCACACCACTCCTCTTTAGTGCATGTCATGTTCTTCCTGGAAGCGCTTGTATAAAGGTTCTTTTATGTTAATGCGTGTTTAGCCTATTCTACTTAAATATCATCTATTTCAATGGTCAAACAGTCAATAACAATTTTACACCTCATCCACAACAAAAAGTAGTAAATATTTGTCCTATTTTTATTGGTCAAAATTAACCTTTGACTAATAAAGTGAATGATGTTTAAGAATAGCCTGTTTAGCCTCCTTAGCACGTTTGCTTTCATGGTTGCTTTGTATAGGTGTGTGAATTTCTTGAGGAGTGCACCTATACCCTATAAAATTTTCTTCATATTGACACATTCTTGATTTCCCACATACGTGTGTTTCTTTTAGTGCACCCATGAACCCTGCAAGGTTTAGAAAAATACTAAAGGATGACAAGACGATTGCAAAACAAACAAGACCCGAAACATGCCTTTGTGAGAAAAAGGATAGAGTCTGGCTTTGAAAACTTGGTACAATAAAAAGTTTTCTTATGGATACAATAGAATGAGCCCAACACCACATAAGATTGTACTATTTATTGATAAGTAATTACATTAAGACATTCTCTTGAAAAAGACTCAGAATTACATGAAAATCAACATGGATATGTAAATTTCACCGTTATAATTTCTACATGTAGAGATATAATTCTATCTAGAAATAAAATACATTTATAATTTTTTTACTACTTTACTAGTTGGAGTCATATATATACACTTATGAGTTATTTCACCATTATAATTTCTACATGTATGGAAATAATTCTGTGTAGAAATAAAATACAATTTTTTTACTACTTTACTACTTGGAGTCATACACTTATGAGTTATTTCACCATTATAATTTCTACATGTATGGATATGTAATGTCCCTTTCCTAAGTAGTTCGGAGATTAGGGTTAGTCTATCAGCGGGTTCCCATAGACTAACACGGATGGTTAGGGAACCCACGTTGGGTTTGTTCTTTCTAGTGCAGTTTTGGATGCTGTGGCCAAACTTACTATTTTTAGCAGGGGGCTCGGGACTCGGAGCGAGTCGGTGCAAATCAACTGGACTTCATTGGTTTTTATTTGATCAATCTAGTGGTGCTACGAAATCTTAATTCGATGGTCAAATGAAATATATTTTAATGATATATTAATTCCCTAAGTTAAATTAAAGTATTTAACTTAGTGATTTTGAAGGGGGCCAAGTGACTTTATATTAAAGTGGACATGTTTTATAAAATATTTCTAGGTTATAAAGTCACTTAGATGTGGGCGCCCAAGTAAAGGGAAATAAAAAAATAATATTATAATCCAAAAAGGGCGTTGGGTTTGGAGGAGGAAACAAAAAGAAAATGAAGGCTCATTTTCATTCATTCAGGAATACAAAAATTTATGAGTCTGAGTTTATTTCTTGGAGAACAAGGGTTTGTACTAGCTTCATTGGAGATGGAAACCTCCTTTGATGAGAGCATCTGCGGGGTTGGAAGACACTCCCAGGATGTGTTTTGAGTGGCTTCATTGCAGGGGTCACCATTGAGCTTTATTTCACAAGTTGGGTTGTCGCAAAAGGCATTTCAAGGAGATATCAATAGTTATTTAGCATTATAATTCAAGGACACTAAAGATCATTTTGCAAGTGATGGCCATGATTTTGGTGATATTTTAATGTGCTTTTGACTCCACAGATTGGCCGTACCATTCAACAAGCTTTAGTGTTTTTTGTGGGGTGTTTTGGACTGAATAATATCTTCCAGCCAAACGTTGAAGACTGTAGTCACAAACAAAGGTTATTTGTAGAGTTTTGAGGTGGTTTGAAGTGTGTTAAATGTTGTTCCATTTCTAGCAGGGTCGTACTAGCTATTTCTGAGACGTGGGTCTTTGGAACTTCAAAAAATTGTGTTGAAAGTTAATGTTTCCAGCTTCTATTGTGGTGTCCCAACACACTGGACATGTTGTATCTAGTCATTGATTGTTAGAAGAATGTTTGAAGGGGTTTGAACTATCATAACTGCTGTCACAGTCATTTCCAATCCGTGTACATTTTGAACAGCTAATGGGTATGTGTGAAAACCTAGTTTTTGATACATATATGATATGGGTATTGTTCCTTTATGCATCATAATTCATTTCTATCAAATGTAGCTATTTGGGTATTTCTATTTCATTGTAGTAGCAAATATATGCACATGTATGTTGTATGTCAAAAATACAAAAAACACCAAAACACAACAGGTATCAACTTAACCACAGAAAACTAAAAAATTGGTCTCAGAAAAGGGGCGAGACATTACAGTGGTCTTAGAGCTGGTTTTCTTGCCAGCCTGTTACATTTCTACAGTTGCATGTCAGTTGTGAGACTACCCATATACTTGCATGTCAATTTTCATTGTTGAACAGTGATTGCATGTGAGTTTCTATGAGAGGTAGTGCCATAGAGCAGAGATACCTTGAAAGATTAAGAAAGAAAGAAGTTGAACAGGAACAGTGGGAAGAGCGGCCTTCAGGGCTTGAGGATCAACAAATAGTCCTTTACAGTGAAGAAGAAATTGTTACAGAAACCATGGGTGATCGGGAAGGCAGTTCTAGTAGAGAACATCACGATGAGGGAAGATGTCATGTCCTGATATTAAGGCATTGTTTAAATTAAAGATTTAAACATCATGATAAGACGGAGAAGCCACTTTGAATGATAATCACGTATATAATAATATTAAATTATCTTATTATATATATATATTTTATATAATTAAAATATAATATATTTATTGTATTTATGAATACTAAATATAAATAAGAATATAGATATTGTCAATCTAAATATTATTATAAATATGATATATTATATATTATATAAATATAAATATAAAAAATATTATAATAATATAATATATATAATATATAATATATAATAAATAAATACAAACATAAAATATAAATATAAAGATTATTAATTTAAATACTATTATAGTTAAATATATATAAATAAATATAATAACAATTATAAAGACTCCTATAAGACTTTTGTCTTATTTAAAATACTTACAAAATAGGCAGCGATTAATAATATGCTGCGCCGATTTCATAAGTCTAATAGATAATAATAAAACTAGTAAACAATAATCAAAGACATTAATGAATACATGTTGGGACTTATAAAGGCTGCGATTATTCATTATATTAATAAGAGCAGTGATACGGTATAGCAGCGATCTTGATTAAAGAAGACAACAATAAAAATTATGAATGAGCAGCAACAATACCAACGATTCATAAACAAATCACTTGCGATTATTATTAAGGCAGTAGATACCTCTTAACATGTATTTAAGTTTTGTTATTAGAAGGTAACCTATGTGAGAAAATGTGCGATCTCTTTGAAGGGTCAAAAATTACATGGAAAGGGTGTGTCTCACAATGAGACACTGATATAAATGTAAATCATTTCAATGTAGTGAGGACATGGAAGAAAATATAATATTAAATCAAAAGGATATAACCATCGATCAAAAAGAGAGCAAGAAATATATAATTTCTGAATAGAAGAAAATATATTGGAGTTAAGTAGGTTTCTAATATATATCAGCCAGTCATAATAAAGGAACAAGATCCCAATTCAAATGATAGATGAAAAGGAGAACATTGGAAGGATAAGTAAGACAGCAGTAAATCGATCAGTTTAGCAGTGATTATAAGAACAACAAGCATAATAAAAGGTCTGCACAAAAAGAACAAAGGTAAATAAAGAGTACGGCAGATAAGGTAAGAATCTTTGATTGTTAAGTAAATAGTAAATACAGAAAATGTAAGATTTATGCATAATCTGAAATAGATCTACATATATATATATATATATATATATATATAAAATTAAGAATAGATCTATATATATGTCAATCACATCATTAGTATTACACAAGTATACGAACATATATATATATATATATATATATATATATATATATATATATATAATGAAACTTGATGAGTGATGGCATAACCATCTCATCACTTCTATTTCCTATAACCATATGATAAGTGATTGTGTTAGGGAGTGGCGGGGTAATTCCATCACGATGCATTGGAGAGGGTTTAACGCACCCTAAACAAGGATGCTAGGGAAAGGCGGAGTAATTCCATTCACGATGCATTGGAGAGGGTTCAACGCGCCCTAGACAAATAATTCCCCATCCATGGTTAAGGATTAGAAAGTAGATGATATGGAAAGATGAATTTAGATTATTACTTCTATATTTCTCTATTACTTCATCCTTAAAGGAATGTTAGGTATTGTGGGGAGAGGCGGAGTAATTCCATCCGTATTAAGGCCCGTAGGCTGGGACAAAGTCTCCCGTAGGCTGGGTCAAAAGATGGTTTCAGCGCGCCCTATACATGTAAAGCCTAGTTCCATGAGGGAAAATAATAAGAAATATGAATGTTGAATTATGGAATGTATTATAGAATAGTTATCAATAATAAGTAACAATTGTGAAATGAATAATCTGTCAACAAGGAATGATATAATTATATTATCATTGATCTTATTTGATCTTATCATTGAAATTTATTGATCTCTAACATTTCTAATGTCTCCTTGAGAATCATTTTGAATGTAGAATCATTTTGATATGACCAGTATGTTGCATGCATTGAATGATTTGGCTAGAGGGCAGCGTGACATGTTTGACAAAATGGATCGTTCACAAACAAAACTTACTCAAATCCTTGCCCGTTTAGCACCTGGTAATAATGGCAACAATAACAATAATAATAATAATGGTGGAGTTGATCAAAATGCTGGAGGGAATAATGGTAATTATAATAATGCAAACAATGGCAATAATGGAGAGCTCACTCGATTAATAATCGGGTTACTCCGCAACGTACCTATGCTAGATCAACTAGAACGAGGCCTCTAATGCCTCAGTTTATTTAGGAATACAATCCACCAGAGGAGGTTCATGAGCCTACTGAATAGGTTTGACATGCACAGTATTGGAGAGATTGGAGAGCTATGGATGCAGGGTTATGTGCGGATATGCCTTTTTAGGCTTACTTGACTTTCAAGGAAGGGAGTAGACCTCAGGGAGAAGGAGGAGTGAGGCAACAAAATCAAGATCTACAAAAGAAAAAGGGTAAAATGAGCATTCCTTACTACGATGGCTCAAGTAAAACTATAGCCAGAGCATGGGTTCAGAAAGTAGATACTTATTTACGGCTTAATCCTATGACTGAGCAGGATGCCATTGAGTATACTACATTGCATTTGGATGGGAATGCACACGAATGGTGGTACCATAGTTTAGTTACATTGGGCCACGATCAGATTGTTTCTTATACAGAGTTTATTGATAGGTTGATTGACAGTTTCGATAAAGGGGACCCTGAGTTACACTTTAAAGAGCTAACCTAGCTCAAATAATTTGGAGGAGTAGATGCATACATTTCTGAATTTTAGAGGCTGTCAGTCATGGTCACTGACATTTCAGAGTGAAGGCTCATTGTGTTGTTTATAGATGGTCTATTTGAACCATTGAAAGGATGGATTAAGGGGTTCAATCCTCCTACACTTTAGGAGGCAATCAAAAGGGTCAAAGACATGGAATTCTTCCTATAGAAGCAAATTTTAGTCAAAAAGTTTCTTGCACAAGAAGGCTAAGGACAAGAAGAGTTCATCTCGTGCTATAGTGTAGCAAAAGAAACCTTTCACGAGACTCGATGATGATGCCCTTAATGAATACAGGAGTAAGAAATTGTGTTTTAAATGCAAAGGCCCATGGGACCCAAATCATAAGTGCCCTATGAAGGGGCAAGTAAAGCAACTTGAATACTTTTTTAGCAGAAGAGTCCCCCTTAGAGAAATCAGATCAACACACTGATTCAGAGGAAAGTGAAGAAGATAGCACAACAAAAGAGGCACAAGGTGAGCAGAATGA